>CM076582.1:172044141-172616234 GCA_034641835.2 Pinus albicaulis | reverse complement strand
TGGGCGGAAACGTGAACCTGGGTTACACTTTTGTGAGAATTGCGGGTTGAAATTTTTTTTCGGAACTAGTTCGGCCGAACATTTTATCGAGTTCGGCCAAACTATGAAATAGTTCGGCCGAACTTTTTTTTAACGTTCGGCTAAACTCGTGATTCCGTTTAGCCTGACGGCCCACTGACGGCGCGGGCAAACAGAATTTTTGCCGGAGATTGGAAAACCGACAACTAAAGTTCGGCCGAACTTATATAAAAGTTCGGCCAAACATGGAGTTCGGCCGAACTTTTACATTTAAAATAGTTCGGCCGAACATGTAGTTCAGCCGAACTTTTACATTTAAAATAGTTCGGCCGAACTATTTTCTATAAATAAATCACCCACGAAGTTATGTGGTTTATTGTTCCCACGTTTTCTCTGTCGCTGTTGCTATCGCTGTTTCTCCCGCGTTTTCTCCGTCGCTGGTGTTGTCACTGTTTCTCGTCGCCGCGCTGGTGCTGTCGATGTTTGTCGTCGCTGCCACGGTTGTCCTCGTCACTGCGCTGGTCATCGGGTATTACGAATTCTCCTCGTCGTCCTTTACTAACATGTATGTTCAGTTTTTAATGTAAATGATTTGATAATTTTTTTACTGATTTGTTAATTAAGAATTTGTTAGTATATGTTATATTTTAGTTCAGAAAAATTAAAAAATATATTTTTTTTCACATTGGACATTGAGATAATCCCCTGTTTTCATTTATGTTTTTCATAGGCGTCAAAGATTAGCTTGACATTTAAAAATGAAAATGCACTGAAAATTTAGCTTTTCATAGAGAAAAAAAACAACATATTTTGCATTAATAAATGAAGTCGTTAAATCATATAAGTTGCTCTATATCCAACCCAGAAATAGAGCTGCAATAGCCACTAAACAGGCCCTGAAAATTTAGCTTGTTTTGACAATTGTAGGGATATTGTGGCTTATTAAAACTTTCCTTGTAGTTTTCTTTATAAAAATTTTCTTATTCCTCGGAGCAAAAATTAGAATAGATTTTGATGGGCAGTAACGTTGCTTCATATTTGGGCTAAAATGGCTTATGCACGTGCTTCTATCACTGAATTAGACAGTTCAACAAAACTTCCCTTCAGTTAAAACTGAATTTCAACACAATAGCTTCTTTCACAGACTCTAAGATCAGATTTCACTGCGATGGAAAGAAAATAGGAAGTACGGATTAAAATTTCACTGGTATATGAGGTAGATACTTAATTTATCCTATCAAGAACTGTTGCCAATTTCTGGATCTACAACTTAAGTGTTGTAATATGGTTGCTAATCCATGTCCCACTGTACTTCAGACCAAATGAAATATATTTTCCTGCCAAATCCCTCTAGTGCCTGTGCATTTCCTTTGAAGGGTAGGGTCATCTTATCGAAATTGGAGTTAGTACTAGATATTTTTACTGATAAAGATCTGATTCAACCATAACTACTATTTCCTCTCAAAGGGGGCTGGTCTTTGAACTTTATTTGTGCTTTTTGGGTGGAACTAATCATCAGGGTGTCTGATGTCTTTTTCTGTATCATCCTACCCTCGAGTTATATGCATCATTCCTGTATTCTGCTTTTGACTTTACAGATTTCCTCATATCCCATATGAGGGTCATACTGTATATTTCTGCTGATTCTGTATCTTTTTTATATGAGGTTTTTTACTACAATTGGCCAGGGCTGAGTCTTCCTTTTATCCTGTTTGGATAAACATGGGCTCTCCCTCTGTGGGTGGACATATGTAATCGGTATATAGACTGTTTTCCCCTTTTAATATACTGAAAACAATGCTTTTTTTCTCTTGAAAAAAAACATTGTAATATTATGTTTTTATTCACATTTATTGTTTCCACATTGCTATTGAATTAACCTTTTAATACTCTTCTTAATTGTGGACATGTCTTGGTATATTATGGTTTTAAGAGGAAGTTTTCCTGGCCAGTTATGCCATCAAACTGAAAACACATCTTGGTATATTATGCCATCAAACTGAAAACACATCATTTTTCTCCTTCAAAGAAAGAAAAACACATGTCTTGGTATATTATGCCATCAAACTGAAAACACATCATTTTTTTCCTTCAAAGAAAAAAAAAATTCACATCATGTGAATATGTCCATGTACTCTTACATATTGGTGTACAAAACCATCAACCAAACACAAGTTGACAAAGCATGCCTCTTCAAACAACTGACTCTTAAGTCAAATAATAGAGCTCATGTACTTTCAACATCTTGCTTCATGCAACATGCACCATACTTTGAATTTGCAAAGAAATTCATGAAACATCAAAATACATGCTAGGCCTTTATTGGATAAGAAATCTAACCATTTGTCAGCAAACCATATCAATGGCGCTTCTTTTTCTTTCAACTATGTTGAATTTAGTTTTTAGTTATATTTTTAATTTTGGAGAAAATAAATATTTATTTCATGTGTAATTAGATTAGTGATTTCATGTGTTAGGGTTGTGGATTCAGGCATTGAAACAACACCATTATATTTTAAATTTAAAAATGATGGTTTGAGTCCTAGGTAGCTTAGAATCCTACTTGTTTTCAAAATAAGGATGCACTCCCATTTGATTCTCACGGATAGGTTGTAATCATGAGACTCTCGCTCAAGAGTGGACCTTCGCAAAATCTTGTGACGTCTTGTCACAAACAAAACCATCAAACTGAAAACACATCATTTTTCTCCTTCAAAGAAAAAAAAAATTCACATCATGTGAATATGTCTATGTACTCTTACATATTGGTGTACAAAACCATCAACCAAACACAAGTTGACAAAACATGCCTCTTCAAACAACTGACTCTCAAGTCAAATAATAGAGCTCATGTACTTTCAACATCTTGCTTCATGCAACATGCACCATACTTTGAATTTGAAAAGAAATTAATGAAACATCAAAATACATGCTAGGCCTTAATTGGATAAGAAATCTAACCATTTGTCAGCAAACCATTTCAATGGCGCTTCTTTTTCTTTCAACTATGTTGAATTCAGTTTTTAGTTATATTTTTAATTTTGGAGAAAATAACTATTTATTTCATGTGTAATTAGATTAGTGATTTCATGTGTTAGGGTTGTGGATTCAGGCATTGAAACAACACCATTATATTTCAAATTTAAAAATGATGGTTTGAGTCCTAGGTAGATTAGAATCCTACTTGTTTTCAAAATAAGGATGCACTCCCATTTGATTCTCACGGATAGGTTGTAATCATGAGGCTCTCGCTCAAGAGTGGACCTTCGCAAAATCTTGTGACGTCTTGTCACAAACAAAACCATCAAACTGAAAACACATCATTTTTCTCCTTCAAAGAAAAATAAAATTCACATCATGTGAATATGTCCATGTACTCTTACATATTGGTGTACAAAACCATCAACCAAACACAAGTTGACAAAACATGCCTCTTCAAACAACTGACTCTCAAGTCAAATAATAGAGCTCATGTACTTTCAACATCTTGCTTCATGCAACATGCACCGTAATTTGAATTTGCAAACAAATTAATGAAACATCAAAATACATGCTATGCCTTAATTGGATAAGAAATCTAACCATTTGTCAGCAAACCATTTCAATGGCGCTTCTTTTTCTTTCAACTATGTTGAATTTAGTTTTTAGTTATATTTTTAATTTTAGAGAAAATAACTATTTATTTCATGTGTAATTAGATTAGTGATTTCATGTGTTAGGGTTGTGGATTCAGGCATTGAAACAACACCATTATATTTCAAATTTAAAAATGATGGTTTGAGTCCTAGGTAGCTTAGAATCCTACTTGTTTTCAAAATGAGGATGCACTCCCATTTGATTCTCATGGATAGGTTGTAATCATGAGGCTCTCGCTAAAGAGTGGACCTTCGCAAAATCTTGTGACGTCTTGTCACAAACAAAACCATCAAACTGAAAACACATTATTTTTCTCCTTCAAAGAAAAAAAAATTCACATCATGTGAATATGTCCATGTACTCTTACATATTGGTGTACAAAACCATCAACCAAACACAAGTTGACAAACCATGCCTCTTCAAACAACTGACTCTCAAGTCAAATAATAGAGCTCATGTACTTTCAACATCTTGCTTCATGCAACATGCACCATACTTTGAATTTGCAAACAAATTAATGAAACATCAAAATACATGCTAGGCCTTAATTGGATAAGAAATCTAACAATTTGTCAGCAAACCATTTCAATGGCGCTTCTTTTTCTTTCAACTATGTTGAATTTAGTTTTTAGTTATATTTTTAATTTTGGAGAAAATAACTATTTATTTCATGTGTAATTAGATTAGTGATTTCATGTGTTAGGGTTGTGGATTCAGGCATTGAAGCAACACCATTATATTTCAAATTTAAAAATGATGGTTTGAGTCCTAGGTAACTTAGAATCCTACTTGTTTTCAAAATAAGGATGCACTCCCATTTGATTCTCATGGATAGGTTGTAATCATGAGGCTCTCACTCAAGAGTGGACCTTCGCAAAATCTTGTGACGTCTTGTCACAAACAAAACCATCAAACTGAAAACACATCATTTTTCTCCTTCAAAGAAAATAAAAACTCACATCATGTGAATATGTCCATGTACTCTTACATATTGGTGTACAAAACCATCAACCAAACACAAGTTGACAAAACATGCCTCTTCAAACAACTAACTCTCAAGTCAAATAATAGAGCTCATGTACTTTCAACATCTTGCTTCATGCAACATGTACCATACTTTGAATTTGCAAAGAAATTAATGAAACATCAAAATACATGCTAGGCCTTAATTGGATAAGAAATCTAACCATTTGTTAGCAAACCATTTCAATGGAGCTTCTTTTTCTTTCAACTATGTTGAATTTAGTTTTTAGTTATATTTTTAATTTTGGAGAAAATAACTATTTATTTCATGTGTAATTAGATTAGTGATTTCATGTGTTAGGGTTGTGGATTCAGGCATTGAAACAGCACCATTATATTTCAAATTTAAAAATGATGGTTTGAGTCCTAGGTAGCTTAGAATCCTACTTGTTTTCAAAATAAGGATGCACTCCCATTTGATTCTCACGGATAGGTTGTAATCATGAGGCTCTCGCTCAAGAGTGGACCTTCGCAAAATCTTGTGACGTCTTGTCACAAACAAAACAATCAAACTGAAAACACATCATTTTTCTCCTTCAAAGAAAAAAAAAATTCACATCATGTGAATATGTCCATGTACTCTTACATATTGGTGTACAAAACCATCAACCAAACACAAGTTGACAAAACATGCCTCTTCAAACAACTGACTCTTAAGTCAAATAATAGAGCTGATGTACTTTCAACATCTTGCTTCATGCAACATGCACCATACTTTGAATTTGCAAAGAAATTCATGAAACATCAAAATACATGCTAGGCCTTAATTGGATAAGAAATCTAACCATTTGTCAGCAAACCATTTCAATGGCGCTTCTTTTTCTTTCAACTATGTTGAATTTAGTTTTTAGTTATATTTTAAATTTTGGAGAAAATAACTATTTATTTCATGTGTAATTAGATTAGTGATTTCATGTGTTAGGGTTGTGGATTCAGGCATTGAAACAACACCATTATATTTCAAATTTAAAAATGATGGTTTGAGTCCTAGGTAGCTTAGAATCCTACTTGTTTTCAAAATAAGGATTCACTCCCATTTGATTCTCATGAATAGGTTGTAATCATGAGGCTCTCGCTCAAGAGTGGACCTTCGCAAAATCTTGTGACGTCTTGTCACAAACAAAACCATCAAACTGAAAACACATCATTTTTCTCCTTCAAAGAAAAAAAAATTCACATCATGTGAATATTTCCATGTACTCTTACATATTGGTGTACAAAACCATCAACCAAACACAAGTTGACAAAACATGCCTCTTCAAACAACTGACTCTTAAGTCAAATAATAGAGCTCATGTACTTCCAACATCTTGCTTCATGCAACATGCACCATACTTTGAATTTGCAAAGAAATTAATGAAACATCAAAATACATGCTAGGCCTTAATTGGATAAGAAATCTAACCATTTGTCAGCAAACCATTTCAATGGCGCTTCTTTTTCTTTCAACTATGTTGAATTTAGTTTTTAGTTATATTTTTAATTTTGGAAAAAATAACTTTTTATTTCATGTGTAATTATATTAGTGATTTCATGTGTTAGGGTTGTGGATTCAGGCATTGAAACAACACCAAATTATATTTCAAATTTAAAAATGATGGTTTGAGTCCTAGGTAGCTTAGAATCCTACTTGTTTTCAAAATATGGATGCACTCCCATTTGATTCTCACAGATAGGTTGTAATCATGAGGCTCTCACTCAAGAGTGGACCTTCACAAAATCTTGTGACGTCTTGTCACAAACAAATCCATCAAACTGAAAACACATCATTTTTCTCCTTCAAAGAAAAAAAAAATTCACATCATGTGAATATGTCCATGTACTCTTACATATTGGTGTACAAAACCATCAACCAAACACAAGTTGACAAAACATGCCTCTTCAAACAACTGACTCTTAAGTCCAATAATAGAGCTCATGTACTTTTAACAGCTTGCTTCATGCAAGATGCACCATACTTTGAATTTGCAAAGAAATTCATGAAACATCAAAATACATGCTAGGCCTTAATTGGATAAGAAATCTAACCATTTGTCAGCAAACCATTTCAATGGCGCTTCTTTTTCTTTCAACTATGTTGAATTTAGTTTTTCGTTATATTTTCAATTTTGGAGAAGATAACTATTTATTTCATGTGTAATTAGATTAGTGATTTCATGTGTTAGGGTTGTGGATTCAGGCATTGAAACAACACCAAATTATATTTCAAATTTAAAAATGATGGTTTGAGTCCTAGGTAGCTTAGAATCCTACTTGTTTTCGAAATAAGGATGCACTCCCATTTGATTCTCATGGATAGGTTGTAATCATGAGGCTCTCGCTAAAGAGTGGACCTTCGCAAAATCTTGTGACGTCTTGTCACAAACAAAACCATCAAACTGAAAACACATCATTTTTCTCCTTCAAAAAAAAAAAAAATTCACATCATGTGAATATGTCCATGTACTCTTACATATTGGTGTACAAAACCATCAACCAAACACAAGTTGACAAAACATGCCTCTTCAAACAACTGACTCTGAAGACAAATAATAGAGCTCATGTACTTTCAACATCTTGCTTCATGCAACATGCACTAGATACTTTGAATTTGCAAAGAAATTAATGAAACATCAAAATACATGCTAGGCCTTAATTGGATAAGAAATCTAACCATTTGTCAGCAAACCATTTCAATGGCGCTTCTTTTTCTTTCAACTATGTTGAATTTAGTTTTTAGTTATATTTTTTATTTTGGAGAAAATAACTATTTATTTCATGTGTAATTAGATTAGTGATTTCATGTGTTAGGGTTGTGGATTCAGGCATTGAAACAACACCCTTATATTTCAAATTTAAAAATGATGGTTTGAGTCCTAGGTAGCTTAGAATCCTACTTGTTTTCAAAATAAGGATGCACTCCCATTTGATTCTCATGGATAGGTTGTAATCATGAGGCTCTCTCTCAAGAGTGGACCTTCGCAAAATCTTGTGACGTCTTGTCACAAACAAAACCATCAAACTGAAAACACATCATTTTTCTCCTTCAAAGAAAAAAAAAATTCACATCATGTGAATATGTCCATGTAATCTTACATATTGGTGTACAAAACCATCAACCAAACAAAAGTTGACAAAACATGCCTTTTCAAACAACTGACTGTTAAGTCAAATAATAGAGCTCATGTACAAATTTCCATATTTGTTGCATTTAAGTGTGTCTAACATAACTCTAATTTCAACATCTTGCTTCATGCAACATGCACCATACTTTGAATTTGCAAAGACCTGAATTCTCCACCCCCCATTAAAATGACCCTACAAGTTGATTCTTTCAGTTTTTTCACTCTATAAGCATCAACGTACGATTATGCATGATGGAGAATCTCTAGCGCTTTCCCTTGTTAATATAGTTAACAAGGGAAAGCGATAGATATTCTCCATCATGCATAATCGTACGTTGGATTTGGTGATAATTGTCTCCATAGTTTGTCTTTCTGACCCGCAAAACATAATTATTTTAGAAGGGAGGGAAGGATGGATGATCGCATTGACTTGCTTGATGACATGTCTATGAAGATTAACTACCTCAAGAACTATTTTTTTGCGTAGGGAAAGAGACACATTCCCATGTCTGAGCATGAAAACATTCTTTGATATTGTTAATGCCTCTAGTGTTTACTTCTACAAGTTCCATAGGCAGAGTCTGTAAAGGGCCAGGTAGCCTCTGGATCTCATCTTTTATGAAAGGTGACATATCTAGTAAATGCCCCTGCAGTCAATCTCTGGAATGGATCTAAATAGAAGTTATTCATTTTAATATCCGTAAAACACAACAACTTTAAGGTAAACTATGTACATGTTACATTCATCATGAACACAAACCTCACAAGCCTCCTTGGCTTTGGAGCATTTTCCATGTTTTCCATAACCAAGACCCAAATAATTAGGCCCTTCTTGAAGAACATTTGGCTCAACTATGCCTTGTACATGCTTGCCTTTAAAACCCTTTACTTTCATAGCACATTTTCATAAAAAATTTAGACCTTATTCCTCTAATGTCTCTAATGTCTCTCAAAAGCACGTACACATTCATTTTCAGAGGAAATTGAATGTCACACCTCTAACTTTCACACCCAAAAAAAAAATTTCTTCATGAACTCGGACTGTTAAGTATAGGTTTATTATGACATTTCACCTTTTTATCATGATGCTTTTCATCATCATATGCTGTCGCAATTAAATTCTCTACTCCTACTTCTTACCTTATGTTATTTGCATTTCAAGGGTGAACATATTTTTCATGTCTTTGACCTTTACACAGTCTCGCATACCCTTGCGAATTCACCTTTGTCTTAAGGGTCACCTATTTCATTTGTCGAATTATTGAATATAATAGTAAACCCTATGGAACGTATAATAAAACATGATTTAAATGATCCTTTGATCAAATGCAGGTTCGACCTTTCCACACCATAGTTACGATTCATCCGCCATGTGTCTTGGTATTGACTTGAGGGAAATGATTTTTTTTTTGTGTTTATATGATTCGACATAGTATTGGGAATTGATTGTTTCCATGCGTGGCATTAACACCCATATACGCTGGTTGACATGACACACATCACGTTACATAAGATTTCCAAATCGACTTCAGATATTGTACTTTGAATTGAAATCAATATACACGTAAAGCGTATGGTCAAAATGGATTTTAGTTGCTTTGTGCATCACCGCATGATCACTTGCATCCACGTCAGGCGTCATAATGAATAACTGAGTGTTGGATAGTTTGTGTAGTTCGCCATACCCCTTTGCTCGCTTCTCTGGTGAATCCACGTCGATGTGCTAGCTCGACTCACGGGATGTACAACAACCATGCCAATATAGGTACAGGACATATTGACTTAAATTCGGATTTATACTCCATAAATGCAATACGATGGTTTTAAATCACCACTGCTACTCTCGATCCGTGGCTTGGATTCCACGATTCTGCCAAGTGGACGATGGTGATCGTTTCTGGTTAGGGTTAAGGCGGTTATCGAAGAATTATATAAGTCTTTAGGGTAGAGCTGAGTCGGGTTTCTGCATTCTTCAATTCGTTCTGCACCTCTGCGTCTGCAAAATTCTTCATTCGGCCGAGGGTTTGTGATTCTCTGTTGCAGAGAAAACCATGGCGCTTCAGTTTTATCCACAAGATCTCAGGTAATTACCTCACCGTTCAATTTAACTTTATTGTAAGCTTAAATGATTTCAGGACGTTGTTCAACTCTGTTCATACGCTGGTTCTGAGTATGAATTCAATCTTTAGTAAGGGATGCCTCTTGTTTCAGGCTATGCGAGTCATACTCTCAGTGCCAATTGTGATTGAGTTCCACTTTCAGGGTTATCGTCAACCCTACTCTTGCGGGTTCATAGGACGATACTAATTCATTTTATGCCTCTGGTGTAGTGGGCTTCACATCCTTTCAAGCATACGTCTACCATTTTGTGGATTTTTATGAGGTAGGTTCTGGTGCGTCTCGTCTCTGCTTTAATTTGTAACTTCCTCCCTATTCCCTTCGAAGATGTTGCGTATTAATCCCTCTCTGTATACAAATTTGATTTCAGTGCTCTACGTATCTGGACCTTACGTTCCACGGGTATTGTTTTAACCTCACGATTATTTTCGTCCTTCACTTGTTTCCCTACGCTATTACAAGTTGACTAATTCCCTTTTGTTTTGTTTGCATTTGTCGTTACAGGTAAACGAATGGTTATGGCATGCCTGTAAACGCAGCACGTAATATTTTCAATAGTTAGGGTTGCTAACGTGGACCTCTTGGCCGTCCAAGTCGGTATTCTTATGGGATTTATTGCTCCTCTCCTATTGCGTCGTTTTCATGCGCGTCGAAATATAATATCGACCTCCTATGCTGTGGCGCAGAAGGGCGCTTGTTTAGATTGGTTCTGTTGAAATAGGGGTTGCAAGTTTTACCCCCAGCTTGATAGGCTCCTTATGTATTTTGACATTATGGGACGTATATATATTCCCTATGATGTTAGGTTGAATTTCAATATACTATGCCACAATATAATTTTACCGGGACTGTATAAATCGTGTGTAATTTTTTTTTTTTTATATGTATACACCATGAATTTTGACTTTGTTTAGTGTGCTCGTCAACACAGAAAAAGGATGTTGGTAACACTATTATGGTTCCAGTCCATCAGAATTTTCTTGAAGATTTTATATAGTTTCTATCTCTTCTTCTGTTGTATATTAATCTTATTGTGTCATAATGACAGTTTCTCTGTTCATGGTTATATTGAACTTGTCTAGGCAGATGAATGGCATTCTGGAATTTATGAGTCCATTTTTTTTCTCCTAAACATAGGTTAATGTTTATGGAAGTCTAGAAATTATATTCTCCTGTTTTCCAGAATTGTCTGCATAACTTTCTATTCTTCAGTTTCTTCTTGTTTTATTATATCTAGTTACCCAGCTCTTGTCTACCTGTGTACATGGTAATAAATGTTTTTGAAGGCTGGTTATGGGATTAGAACCCATTCCCTTTTTCCTCTTGATTAATGGAAATAGTGTTTAAATAAATTTATTGTACATACTGTTGCAATAATTTAACTCTGTGCTACTGTAGTTCTCAACTGCTTACTCATAATGTATACCTTATATGAAATAAATTTCAGTGATATGATATTAGAGTAGTTTTTAGGAGACCATAGTTTCTAGTACATTTTGTTTATAAATAGGTACTCCTTTCCTCCCCATAGACCAAGTGACTCATGCAAAACCTGGTTGATTTAAACCATTTAATTTTCTGGAATTATAACAGAATTTCTTGGCTGAACCTGAGATCAGTTTATTGAATCTCTCCCTCTGTTATTTCCTAAACAATATAAGTTTTAATTCATATCCTACTATGGTTCTGGTATACTATAGTAAATTTCATTTCTCTCTATAGTATATTTTATAAAAATTATGCTAGGAAACAGAAGCAGATTAAAAACAAATTCACAATGTTTCCTGAAAGAACAAGGTTTCCTCAGGTTTAACCCAACCCTGGGTTTAAACATTCTGTGGAATTCCACTTTACAGGATTTTCCTCTACAACTATACAGGATGACCAGGTTACGGCCTGGTGATTACATTCTGTTAAATGTAGACTAATGAATATAATATTTTAGAGACAAATTTTGTGTTTTATATGTAGCCAATTCATACCATAATAAACAAGAAGACAATTTTTTTTTCTCAGAGACATACCACTAGTGCAGTAGACCAACCTCCCAACCTTAGAGTCTTTCTGTCTCCCAGAAATCACCCCCAAAGCTAAGATCACCTCCTGCAGCAGATTAACCTCTAATCAGTACAAGAGAAGCTTATTTAAGCTATTGTTCCCCAAAGCATGTTTCTAATTCTGCGTCCAGAATCTCAGGATGCTTTCCCTCCTGTTTGCCTAGGCTTCCCATTTAGGGATTCTTTAAAGCTGTTTTATGATTTTCCTCAGCTTTTCCAGCTTTTTACCTCTTCCCAACTACTTTCCTCATCATTGGGGAAATTCATATTTTTCCTCAAAAATCTAAATTTAAAACTTACTATCTTCCAAGGATTTTTGAAAGATTGTGGGGAAATATTGCCTCATCCATCCTCATAGATTTAGCAAGTGATCTCATCATCTCATTTTTGGTCAATTTGCACCACCATAATTTATTCATTTCCTCAATTAAATGTTTAATTACATTCACAAAATAATTATCCTTTGGGGTCCACTCCCCTTAGGATGTAAAGTTCAAGTATCTAACTTTAAAATGCAATCACATGAATTGGGGGTGTTACATATTCCCCCTCTGAAAATAAACACCGTCCTTGGTGTTGTTATTAAACTACTAGAGTTTATTTTGCAAATAAAAATGGATATTTTTCCATCATTTCAGTCTCTCGTTCCCAGGTAGCTTCTTCAGCAGTAAAGTGCTTCCACTGCATCTTTAATCTTGCTACCGTTCTTCTTCTCAATTCAATTTCTTCCCGCTCCAATATTTGAAGCGGTTCTGGCAGAAACTCCCCTTCTGGTTCCACCTGTACAACATTCCAATCAACTATGTGAGAAGAATCATGCACATATCTTTTTAACAATGAAACATGAAAGACATCATAAACTCTAACATGGGGGGGTAAGGCCAGCTTGTAAGCCACTGGTCCCACCCTTTCTAGTATTTCAAAGGGACCACAGTATCTGGGTGCCAATTTTGCACAACTCCCAGCATAGAGGGTCCTCTTCTTGGGTTTAATACGCAAATATACATGCTCCCCAACTTTAAATTCTCTATGCACTCTTTTCTGATCTGCATAACTCTTCTGGCGATCTTGTGTTGTCTTGATGTTCTTTTGTATCTGTTTGACAATTCCTTCCATTTCTTGTAAAGCGTCTGGTCCCAACATTAGTTTGTCTTCTGGCTGACTCCAACTCAAAGGAGTACGACACTCCCTTCCATACAGTGCCTCAAACGGACTCATTTTGATAGAGGATTGATAGCTGTTATTATAGGCAAATTCAGCTAAATGTAAGAAATCTTCCCACTTTGAGGGTCTATCCATCACATACATTCTCAGCATGTCCTCCAAAATTTGATTAGTTCTTTCCGTTTGACCATCAGTCTGAGGGTGGTAGGCAGTGCTAAAATTCAATTTAGTACCCATTCCTGCAAATAATCCCCTCCAAAAGGCTGTTGTAAACTTAGCATCCCTATCAGACACAATCACCTTAGGAACTCCATGGAGTCTTACTATCTCCTTTAGGAACACATTCGCCACTTGAGCTGTTCCAAAGGTGGATTTCACTGGTATAAAGTTAGCAGCTTTGGTTAAAGTGTCTACTACCACCATTATCGAGTCATGCTGGTATTTGGTTTTGGGTAATCCTGTAATGAAGTCCATGGAAATGGTGTCCCACTTCCATTCTGCAATGGGCAAAGGATTCAGAAGGCCAGCAGGATGCTGATGTTCCACCTTAACTAACTGACATTCCATGCATCTGCTTAAATATTCTGCTACATCTCTCTTCATTCCTGGCCAGAACAACTTCTTTTTCAGGGCTGTTAACATTTTCTGATACCCTGGATGGCTTGCATAGGGTTGTTTGTGGTACTCATCCAGAATTTCTCTTTTTAGAGTCTCTACATTGGGGATATACAGTCTGTTCTTATAACAAATCAGCCCTTTTTGGTTTTGGGTGAAATCATTTTTCTCCTGTTTCTGTAATTTCACCAAAAGTGTTTCATAATTTGGGTCTTGGTTGGGTGCTTTATGCACCAATTCTTCTACATCAATCTGAGCACTACTTCCAATATTATTGATATGCTGACAAGCATTTCTGCTCAATGCATCAGCAACCTTATTCTCCTTCCCTCTAATATGTTTTATGTCCATGTCAAACTCACTTAAAAAGGACATCCATCTAGCTTGTCTGGCATTCAATTCAGTTTGAGAAAAGAAATATTTGAGACTAATATGATCAGTCATCAATGTAAATTTTTTCCCAAGAAGATAGTGCCGCCACATTTTCAAAGCATGAATAACAGCGGCTAACTCTAAATCATAAGCACTATAACTATGTTCATGTATCTTCAGTTTCCTAGATTCATAGGAAATCACTGAGTTTTCCTGCAGAAGAACTCCTCCCAATCCTTCTCTACATGCATCCGTACATACCACAAATTCCTTATCAGGATCTGCAATCTTCAGTATAGAGGCTGTAGTAAGTTTCAGTTTTAATTTGTCGAAACTGTTTTGGCATTTTTCAGTCCATTCAAACTTGACACCTTTCCTCTGTAAGGAAGTGATGGGATGGGCTATGGCAGAAAATCTCTTCACAAATCTGCGATAATAGCCGGCAATCCCCATGAATGATCTAACTGCTGAAACATCAGCGGGCACGGGCCATTCTTTTATAGCCTTTATCTTCTCCAGGTCAACAGCAAGGCCTTGTTCTGAAATAATATGACCCAAGTATTGGATCTTGTCCTTATAGAACTCACATTTGCTAAATTTAGCATATAGCTGATTTCCCTTTAGAGTTTGCAATACTATCCTCAGGTGTTCTTTGTGTTCCTCTTCACTGTTTGAGTAAACTAAAATATCATCTATGAACACAAGGACAAATTTATCCAAATACTTGTTTAACACACTGTTCATTAGGCACATGAATGTGGCAGGGGCGTTTGTCAAACCAAAAGGTAGAACTACAAATTCGTAGTGTCCATACTGGGTTCTAAAGGTTGTTTTGCTGATGTCTTCCTCTTTAATTCTGAGCTGGTGGTAACCAGTTCTTAAGTCAATTTTGGAGAATACTGAAGCTCCTCTCACCTGATAAAAAAAATCATCAATTCTAGGCAAAGGATATCTATTTTTAATGGTCAACTTATTCAGTTGCCTATAATCGATGCACATCCTGAAAGTTCCATCTTTCTTTTTCACGAACAGCACTGGTGCTCCCCAAGGAGACACACTTGGTCTGATATACCCTTTATCTAGCAGTTCTTGCAATTGCATTTTCAATTCCATAAGTTCAGGAGGACTCATTCGATAAGGTGCTCGTGACACAGGTGTTGCTCGTGGCACCAGATCGATTGAGAAATCAATCTCTCTTTTGGGGGAAAGATGAGGGATTTCCTTTGGAAAAACTTCCTTGAATTCTCTTATTACTGGTACAGCATCCAGTAATTCTTCTTCAGTTTTCTGTTCTGTTTCTTCCACATGCACTGCATAAACCTGATATCCTTTTCTAGCTGTTCTTTTTAATTGCAATGCTGAAATTTGTCTGACAAAAATAGGTTTTTGTTTCCCTTTTATAATGAAAGGTTTCCCTTCCTCATCTACACAGTGCAAAGTCTTATCCCAGCAATTCATCAAAGCTTTCTTCTTTTCCAGCCAGTCCATTCCTATCAATAGATCATATGACCCTAAGGGTAAAATGTTCAAATTCACTTCTGTTCGAAACTCATTTAATTGGATTTCTGTTCTAGGTAGTTTACGTGTTACCTTTCTTTTTGTTCCAGTGGCCAGCTGTACCAACCATGACTGTTGAAATTTTTCAGTTTCTAAGTTATTTTTTTCTACAATCTTGGGACTAATGTAACTCAAAGAAGCACCTGGATCAATCAGAACAGAAACAGGTAGGTCAGAAATCTTACCCTCCATTTCCACCATGGTTGCTTGATGCTCTGCTTGCCGATTTTCCAGGGCTGCACTGATAGTTGGTATGTTTCTAGCTATATCATTTACTGTTGTCGCTTCTCGATCCCTCATGAGCATATGAACATTTCTATGGGGGCAGTCCCTCAAAAGATGGGGTTCTCCATAGCCCCAACATTTCAAGGGCTCCTTCATTCTGACTGTTCCCTCCTTTTTACTGTCTCCCTCTATTGGTTTCGATGCCACTTGAGATTGTGCAGTTTGACTTTCTTTGGGTTTTCCAAATATTTTCCGCTGATGATCTCTACCAAAATTCTTCAAATAGGTTGGTTTCTGTTTTCTCCCTTTGAATTCATTCTTACATACCCAACTTTTTCCTTGGTCATTTTTTCCTTTGAACTATTGGTAACACAATCTATCTTTTCTAACAGCTTCGTCCATTGTTTTTGGGTTGTCAAACTCAATTTTCTCTTTGTATACCATAGGCAAACAATTCAGAAACCTCTGTACCTTTGCCTTTTCTTCCCTTCTGTAAGGTACATATCTTAATAGATTGGTAAATTTAGTAACAAACTCATCGATAGTGAGTTGTCCCAATCTAAGCTCATGAAATTCTTTTGCTTTTTCATCATAGTACCGCTCATTCAAGTAGCGATTCTTGAATTTAGCCTGGAAATATTTCCAAGTAACTGTCTTTTCATCTATGGCATGCACCATCTTTGTCTCCTCCCATCACAAGGTAGCCTTGCCTTGTAGCTGGTAGACAGCTAATCTGGCCTTCAGATTGCTTTCATATTCATAAACCTGGAAATACTTAATCATATTCAGCAACCAGGCTTCAACATCCTCCTCCTTTTCCCCATCATAGGAGGGAGGTTTGATTTTTCGGAATTCCCCTTGTAATTCCTTTTTCTGCTTATTCTGATGTCGAATAGCATCCTCCTCATCAGATTCATCAGTTTTCCTCTTCCCGGAACCTTTGCCTTCTTGGCTGTTCCGTGAGGTTAATTCCCTGATGAGCTTTTCCTGCTCCTCACTGGCTAATTACAATCTGTCATTCTGGCTTTTTATCTCCGCCAATTCTTGTTGCAAATTTCGCAACATAGCCATCATGGCCGCATTGGGATCTGGTTCACCGTGCAGATCCACATAAATTTCGCCACCTTCTTCCATTCTATCACCCCCACTGTACACTACATAGCACAGGTCAGTGAATAGAAAAACCAACAAAACAAAACTTTTGCTACAACAATAAAATTACACAGTGAGTACACAACAATCGTGAGCACAAAGTCACCAACCCATTTTTATAACTTGGGCTTTTGATACCATTTGTCACACCTCTAACTTTCACACCCAAAAAAAAATTTTCTTCATGAACTCAGACTGTTAAGTATAGGTTTATTATGACATTTCACCTTTTTATCATGATGCTTTTCATCATCATATGCTGTCGCAATTAAATTCTCTACTCCTACTTCTTACCTTATGTTATTTTCATTTCAAGGGTGAACATATTTTTCATGTCTTTGACCTTTACACAGTCTCGCATACCCTTGCGAATTCACCTTTGTCTTAAGGGTCACCTATTTCATTTATCGAATTATTGAATATAATAGTAAACCCTAAGGCACGTATAATAAAACGTGATTTAAATGATCCTTTGATCAAATGCAGGTTCGACCTTTCCACACCATAGTTACGATTCCTCCGCCATGTGTCTTGGTATAGACTTGAGGGAAATGATTGTGTTTTTGTGTTTATATGATTCGACATAGTATTGGGAATTGATTGTTTTCCATGCGTTTGGCATTAACACCCATATACGCTGGTTGACATGACACACATCACGTTACATAAGATTTCCAAATCGACTTCAGATATTGTACTTTGAATTGAAATCAATATACACGTAAAGCGTATGGTCAAAATGGATTTTAGTTGCTTTGTGCATTGCCACGTGATCACTTGCATCCACGTCAGGCGTCATAATGAATAAATGAGTGTTGGATAGTTTGTGTAGCTCGCCATACCCCTTCGCTCGCCTGTCTGGTGAATCGACGTCGATGTGCTAGCTTGACTCACGGGATGTACAGCAACCATGCCAATATAGGTACAGGACATATCGACTTAAATTCGGATTTATACTCCATAAATGCGATACGATGGTCTTAAATCACCACTGCTACTCTCGATCTGTGGCTTGGCTTCCACGATTCTGCCAAGTGGACGATGGTGATCATTTCTGGTTAGGGTTAAGGCGGTTATCGAAGAATTATATAAGTCTTTAGGGTAGAGCTGAGTCGGGTTTCTGCATTCTTCAATTCGTTGTGCACCTCTGCGTCTGCAAAATTCTACATTCGGCCGAGGGTTTGTGATTCTCTGTTGCAGAGAAAACCATGGCACTTCAGTTTTATCCACAAGATCTCAGGTAATTACCTCAGCGTTCAATTTAACTTTATTGTATGCTTAAATGATTTCAGGACGTTGTTCAACTCTGGTCATACGCTGGTTCTGAGTATGCATTCAATCTTTAGTAAGGGAAATGCCTCTTGTTTCAGGCTATGCGAGTCATACTCTCAGCGCCAATTGTGATTGAGTTCCACTTTCAGGGTTATCATCAACCCTACTCTTGCGGGTTCATAGGATGATACTAATTCGTTTTATGCCTCTGGTGTAGTGGGCTTCACATCCTTTCAAGCAGACATCTACCATTTCGTGGATTTTTATGAGGTAGGTTCTGGTGCGTCTCGTCTCTGCTTTAATTTGTAACTTCCTCCCTATTCCCTTCGAAGATGTTGCATATTAATCCCTCTCTGTATACAAATTTGATTTCAGGGCTCTACATATCTGGACCTTACCTTCCACATGTATTGTTTTAACCTCATGATTATTTTCGTCCTTCACTTGTTTCCCTACGCTATTACAAGTTGACTAATTCCCTTTTGTTTTGTTTGCATTTGTCGTTACAGGTAAACGAATGGTTATGGCATGCTTGTAAACGTAGCACGTAATATTTTCAATCATTAGGGTTGCTAACGTGGACCTCTTGGCCATCCAAGTCGGTATTCTTATGGGATTTATTGCTCCTCTCCTGTTGCGTCGTTTTCATGGGCGTCGAAATATAATATCAACCTCCTATGCTGTGGGGCAGAAGGGCGCTTGTTTAGATTGGTTCTGTTGAAATAGGGGTTGCAATTTTTACCCCCCAGCCTGATAGGCTGCTTATGTATTTTGACATTATGGGATGTATATATATTCCCTATGCTGTTAGGTTGAATTTCAATATACTATGCCACAGTATAATTTTACCGGGACTGTATAAATCGTGTGTAATTTTTTATTTTTTTATATGTATACACCATGAATTTTGACTTTGTTTAGTGTGCTCGTCAGCACAGAAAAAGGATGTTGGTAACACTATTGTGGTTCCAGTCCATCAGAATTTTTAGGAAGATTTTATATAGTTTCTATCTCTTCTTCTGTTGTATATTAATCTTATTGTGTCATAATGACAGTTTCTCTGTTCATGGTTATATTGAACTTGTCTAGGCAGATGAATGGCATGCTGGAATTTATGAGTCCATTTTTTTTCTCCTAAACATAGGTTAATGTTTATGGAAGTCTAGAAATTATATTCTCCTGTTTTCCAGAACTGTCTGCATAACTTTCTATTCTTCAGTTTCTTCTCGTTTTATTATATCTAGTTACCCAGCTCTTGTCTACCTGTGTACATGGTAATAAATGTTTTTGAAGGCTGGTTATGGGATTAGAACCCATTCCCTTCTTCCTCTTGATTAATGGAAATAGTGTTTATATAAATGTAGTGTACATACTGTTGCAATAATTTAACTCTGTGCTACTGTAGTTCTCAACTGCTTACTCATAATTTATACCTTATATAAAACCAATTTCAGTGATATGATATTAGAGTAGTTTCCAGGAGACCATAGTTTCTAGTACATTTTGTTTATAAATAGGTACTCCTTTCCTCCCCTAGACCAAGTGACTCATGCACAACCTGGTTGATTTACACCATTTAATTTTCTGGAATTATAACAGAATTTCTTGGCTGAACCTGAGATCATTTTATTGAATCTCTCCCTCTGTTCTTTCCTAAACAGTATAAGTTTTAATTCATATCCTGCTATGGTTCTGGTATACTATAGTGAATTTCATTTCTCTCTATAGTAGCTATTATAAAAATTATGCTAGGAAACAGAAGCAGATTAAAAACAAATTCACAATGTTTCCTGAAAGAACAAGGTTTCCTCAGATTTAACCCAACCCTGGGTTTAAACATTCTGTGGAATTCCACTTTACAGGATTTGCCTCTACAACTATACAGGATGACCAGGTTACGGCCTGGTGATTACATTCTGTTAAATGTAGACTAATGAATATAATATTTTAGAGACAAATTTTGTGTTTTATATGTAGCCAATTCATACCATAATAAACAAGAAGACAATTTTTTTCCTCAGAGACATACCACTAGTGCAGTAGACCAACCTCCCAACCTTAGAGTCCTTCTGTCTCCCAGAACTCACCCCCGAGCTAAGATCACCTCCTGCAGCAGATTAACCTCTAATCTGTACAAGAGCAGCTTATTTAAGCTATTGTTCCCCAAAGCATGTTTCTAATTCTGCGTCCAGAATCTCAGGATGCTTTCCTTCCTGTTTTCCTAGGCTTCCCATTTAGGGATTCTTTAAAGCTATTTTATGCTTTTCCTCATCTTTTCCAGCTTTTTACCTCTTCCCAACTACTTTCCTCATCATTGGGTAAATTCAGATTTTTCCTCAAAAATCTAAATTTAAAACTTACTATCTTCCAAGGATTTTTTGAAAGATTGTGGGGAAATATTGCCCCATCCATCCTCATAGATTTAGCAAGTGATCTCACCATCTCATTTTTGGTCATTTTTCACCACCATAATTTATTCATTTCCTCAATTAAATGTTTAATTACATTCACAAAATAATTATCCTTTGGGGTCCACTCCCCTTAAGATGTAAAGTTCAAGTATCTAACTTTAAAATGCAATCACATGAATTGGGGGTGTTACATTGAAGGTACTCTAATGTCTCTAATGTCTCTCAAAAGCACGTACACATTCATTTTCAGAGGAAATTGAAGGTAGAAACCAATAGCTAATTCTTCTAACTAACCTTGACTAAAATGAGCTAAATTGTATTTTGATACGAACTTGATTTAAATTGTCCACCCCACATTAGGCACCAATGATTATAACCTTTAATGGGCTAGCACTGGTTTGTAATCATCATCTCAAAATGACCTAGTAGATGAAAAATTACAATGTTTGTAATCATCGTTTCACACCATCTACATATGACCCTTCTACACATTATATGATTGAATTTATGGTAGGTCATCCCTTCTATCTAGACCATGATTGATTGTGACATTAGGTGAATAAAGGAAATTTGATAAGGAAGGGATCACTATAAGTTTTTCCTCCTCCACCCACTCCATATTTAGTGATTCCCTATTTTTTCTCTTCCAACATTTTATTTTGGAAATTCATTTTGGTAGTTAATTCTACTAATAGTCACAACACACCTGGAAGTCAAATAAATTGTTATATACACTAATAAACTCAATAAACATTGTTTGTTATTGGACTTTACAATAACAAACAACGTAGAGTTCATTAATGTAGTAGTGTATATGATAATTATATGTATAGTGGTGTGGCTATCGATAAAATTAGCTGCTAATGAATTTCGAGAATAGAAAGTTGGAAGTGGAAAATTGAGAAATCACTAGGTATGGGGCAGATGGAGGAGGACAAACTAGAAACTATCTTCTGCTTATAAATTGTATTTTATTCACCTGTTGTCACAATCATTCATGGGATACGTAGAGAGGATGACATTCCAAAAATTCATGCATATAATATGTAGAAGGGGTCATGTATGAGATGGTGTGAAGTGATGATGATTGACATGGTAAATTTTCATCTTCCAAGTCATTTTTAGATGATGATGATGACAAACCAATATTAGCCATTTTAAGGTTATAATCATTAACAAGAAATATGGGGAAGGAAATTCAAATGTCTCATCATGGAAATTATAAAAATGGTAAGGATGGGGTTATAAGCGTTATGGAAATTCTAAGTGCAAAATTCTAAGGAACAAGCCATATTTTATTCTCAAAAACTTTATTTGATATATTCTTAAAAAACCAAGTACAAATTTTAGTAATCCTAGAATCATGCTTTACATAAGGTAAAATTGGGGAACTCATGACATGTACTATAGATAAAAAAAACATTTACACTTACCAAAAAATATATGATAAAAATTGACAAACTACATAAGCTTAAGCTTAAGGGGATATAATCATTCTTGCCTTCCATATAGATAATGAAAATGATTGTTCTAAGTCTCATGTTGCTTCTCATGTTATTTTATAAACCTTGGTTGGAAAGAAAAATAGGAGGGCAGAAATGTAAGAAATATAGAACATACTGGATTTAACAGCCCCAAACTGGATTTTACTCTGAGGTATTGATTTTTTGAAATCTATTTTGTGAATGTCGACCAATAGATATATATCATGGAGGATGAAAGACGAATATCGGCCGAATCCCATATGGAGGCTCAGGGATTGGAGGATGTTCACGGTATTTAAATATAATCTTAAATCTCCATACATGTGTGTACATATGGAATTGATTTTTTTATTAACTTTGTGAGTGAAATTAGTTGTTAATAAGTTTCATATTTTAATTTTTAGGAGGCAAGAGGAGAAGGCTTTCTACTCCATCCATGGAGCGTGGCCAAGGTTCGACCGGTCGAGGTAGCAGGTTGCGGGAAGGGGGTGATATTTATTCCCCTGAAGGCCAGCAATCAACGGCTGCTGGTTCTCAACAGGGTCACTATGGGTCTGGTTCTCAGCAGCGTCATTTTGGGGTTAGTTCTCAGCAGGGTCATGTTGGAGATGATGTTAACCAACAACATCAAGGTTGCCATCAATTTCAATATTTTTTCATTAAATTTGTACAACTTTTTTTACACGTGTTTTTTCTAATATACGAAATATTATATATATTGATGCAGACGCTGAAAATGTTCGAGCCAGTGGTCAAAAAAGACGCAGGGCAGCGCGCTACATTGAAGAAGAAGGCTGTCAACCTAGCACAACTTATCTGGATGAGATTACTAATATACCATGGGAAACGAACATGGCGGAATGCACCTTACAAAGGTGTCAAAGCCTTCATGCAAAATTGCAAAGAGATCTCGAGGCTTTGTCTCTACCTGCTGAGAGTAGAAAAAGCCTAGAAATAGTTACACATTCATTGAGTGAAATGGTAAAAGTGTACAAAGATTTGGGGCCAACAACTGATTCATTTGTAGAAGTGATGAGAAAGAGAAAAGAAACAGTGATAGCTCCCGATAAATGGCAGGACATAAAAAAAAGAGTTTCAAGAGATGATGCTAAGTCAATGTTTAATTATAAGGAAGGGCCAAAAGGAAAAATGTTGAAGGTACAATATTTCAAGCACCCAGACAAAGCACAATATTTGTATGGTCGACATCTTGCGGCCTTTGGAAGGCTTCCATGGAACGATGAGGTTCCTCTTTATTTTGCACAAATGTTTTATGCAAAAAAAAATTTGGGTATGAAACCCGACTACAATGACCTTCCTTCACAATTTTTTGGCCCCGGGAGAGGTCGATTATGTCAATGTAAGGGCACTAAGCGAGATGTGGAGTTGCCTCGCCCTGAGCCGCCATTAGTGAGTCGACCGTCTCGAGTCGAAACCCTGCGATCAGAGATGGATGCGACTTCTCAAATAAGTCGTGAAGCAAGAGATGTTATGATCGAAAATGTTCATAGCGGATTGAGTGGAGTCAATATTGGCTTAAATCGACAAAGAGAACGTGAAAATGCACGTGCCAATTTTGTTTATCATACAGATGAGGAGATTTACAACATGAATGTTGAAGATCTCCGAACATACGCAATAAATTGTCGCAATGGTCTGCAAGACCTAATTTTTCGTGAGGAAGAGGGCACCAGAACGGTATGTGTTAGTGACCTTGGGGTTTGAAATTATATTTACATATACATGTGTACAATTTGTAATAAATACATGTGTATGTACACATGTATACATTTATTTGTATGTGTACATTAATCTAACAAAAATGTATGATTATATGTTAAAACACCATTTGCAGTTCTCAGGCATGATGCGTGATGAAAATGTTAATATTATGTTTGGGACCTCCGGTTCAAACGATGTAGATGGGTCTGACCATCATGATATGTTGGCACATGTATGTTAGTGTTTTTTAAGTGACTCTAAAATAAATAATTATTGCCACACATGTACATGTATGTATATATATAATTTTATAAAATGTTTTAACAGGTACCGATTCCGTCCGATGTTTTTGGGATGGCGGTACCTTCTTCTTCCTTAGGAGATATACCTTCTACTTCATTGGGAGATGTACAAGTATGGACAATTTTTCACAAGTTCAAAATTTATGTTACCTCAAAAAGTTCCATTAAAAATTGAGATATATAGAGAGAGAGATCTATATTTTGAGTTATTTAAATTTTTTGAATTTAGGTTCGTGTAGAAGATTTTTTTAATCCGAGGACTCTAGCGACGGAGATAGGAACATCCATAGCATTTGAACAAGTTGTCTTTAGTTCTTTTTTTTTAATATTATTGTTCAAATAAGTTTATATATGTACACGTGCATTTTCATTTGAAAGTTTTTAATTTATATAAATTATTTATGTGTATATATATATATATATATATATATATATATATATATATTTATATTTATATTTAACTGTACATGTATATTGTACAGGTTACCACTGGAGATGTTTCTATGGCAGATCCTGTTCATCAAATGGAGAGGCAACCTTACGAGGTATTGCGTGATTTTTTTGTTATATTTTGTTTTTTACATGAAGTTCTAGATATATATATATTCTCATTCATTTTTAAAACTTCAAATTTTAATGTTCAAGTACATGTGCATTGTGTATGTAGGTTTCCTATTTACAAGATAGGGAGCTAACCGAGACCCAGAGGCTAGATCCTCCATTTGATGGAAAAGATTTACAGTAGATTTGATTTGATTTCAAAATTTAGATGGTTTTAAAATTTGTTAAACTTGATATAGTTTGATACTTGAGTGAGATTTACAATTTTTGGACATATTTTATTACAATAAGTTTTTTGGAAATATTTTTGGACATATGTTAAATGTTTTTGTTGGATAGTTGAATTATAATTGGCATGGCATGTGATATTTAATGTTAAATGTTTTTGTTAGATAGTTGAATTATAATTGGCATGGCATATGAAGTTTTTAAAACTACATGAATGATAGAATGTGAACCTACATTTGCACATGTGGTAAATTGAAATGTTACTTGTAACAAGACAATCCCCATTGATTTCATTACAGTATATGTTGATTTCTGATTTGATATAATTGCATGTATGATGGTACATTACATGTAAAGTCATTGGATTAATAGTGTTCATTGATTTCAGTGTTCTTTGGATGGTTTTAGTACTTTTGGCATGTGAATGTGAAGTAATGTTGTCATCTGAATTACATTTGACATGTGATATTTAATGTTAAATGTTTTTGTTGGATAGTTGAATTATAATTGGCATGGCATGTGATATTTAATGTTAAATGTTTTTTTGGATCAAGTTGAATTATAATTGGCATGCCATCTGAAGTTTTTAAAACTACATGAATGATAGAATGTGAACCTACATTTGCACATGTGGTAAATTGAAATGTTACTTGTAACAAGACAATCCCCATTGATTTCATTATAGTATATGTTGATTTCTGATTTGATATAATTGCATGTATGATGGTACATTACTTGTAAATTCATTGGATTAATAGTGTTCATTGATTTCGGTGTTCTTTGGATGGTTTTAGTACTTTTGGCATGTGAATGTGAAGTAATGTTGTCATCTGAATTACATTTGACATGTGATATTTAATGTTAAATGTTTTTGTTGGATAGTTGAATTATAATTGGCATGGCACGTGATATTTAATGTTAAATGTTTTTGTTGGATCAAGTTGAATTATAATTGGCATGCCATCTGAAGTTTTTAAAACTACATGAATGATAGAATGTGAACCTACATTTGCACATGTGGTAAATTGAAATGTTACTTGTAACAAGACAATCCCCATTGATTTCATTACAGTATATGTTGATTTCCGATTTGATATAATTGCATATATGATGGTACATTACTTATAAAGTCATTGGATTAATAGTGTTCATTGATTTTAGTGTTCATTGGATGTTTTTAGTACTTTTGGCATGTGAATGTGAAGTAATGTTGTCATCTGAATTACATTTGACATGTGATATTTAATGTTAAATGTTTTTGTTGGATAGTTGAATTATAATTAGCATGGCATGTGATATTTAATGTTAAATGTTTTTGTTGGATCTAGTTGAATTATAATTGGCATGCCATCTGAAGTTTTTAAAACTACATGAATGATAGAATGTGAACCTACATTTGCACATGTGGTAAATTGAAATTTTACTTGTAACAAGACAATCCCCATTGATTTCATTACAGTACATGTTGATTTCTGATTTGATATAATTGCATGTATGATGGTACATTACTTGTAAAGTCATTGGATTAATAGTGTTCATTGATTTCAGTGTAAGCGAAAAAAATTATTGACAATGTAGAACGATTTTTGTGTTATAATAATTAAACCTAATAATATTGGAGAGCAAGAGAGACTTGAGGTATGGTGTTTACTACAAGAGTTTGAGCTAAATATTTAAATGGTTTATCTATCTTTCAGAAAATAGTTTAAGATTGATCACAAGAATTAAGAGAATGTCTCGGTCCATCATTACCATAGAATGATCATCCATGTCAATGAATCTTAAGTCTATCTTTCCAAACCATGACCCTACTCTCACATGTGTGCCTTTCATGACACCAGTCACTGCTTTCATCCTCGAGTTGACTGCCTTGAAAGCACTCAACTCTTTCTCGATGCTAGCCTTCCTCTTTCTAAGAGATGAAGCTGCCTTTCGACTTGGGAAGCTATGGGTAGCCCCGTGTCTATCAAAGCAGAGAACTTTTTCCCATGTACGGTTGTAGACATGAATCTCAAGTCCAAGGAACTTTCATCATCATTCCTCCTTGTCTTGCGCCTTACTTTTGCAATCTTCTTCAACATTTCCTCTTCCAATATGTCTTTCGAACTAGCCCTTGGCTTAACAGTGCTTTTCACATATCTCTTCTCATGAAGCTCCATAGAACAATTCGATCCTCGGTCTGCTTGAATTGGTTCAAGCTCTTTCCTTTTCGAATTCTGTCTAATTGCTTCAATACGACATATATTGACTCCTTCCAAACGAAGTGCACCAATCCTCATAGTGTGGTCGTCTTCTTTTCCAAGTGTGCCAACACATGCATTTTCTTTCTTCAAACCAATAGGTTTCAGATCAAGAAAGTCCCTCTTGATCTTATCTTCCATGTTCTTGACTTTAGCCTGCAATGTGGTGCTTCTGTCATTCAAGTGAGCCCTTTCCATAAAGAGTTCCTGAAGTCTTTGTTCACCTTGTCGTATCTCCATGTCAAGCTTTTCAATTTCAGTAGTTTGTCTAGAAAGTCCATCCTTGGAATTTCTTGGGTGAAAAACCAAGTAGGTTGAACCAACTTTGGTCTAGTGCTTTGGAATTCATTAAAGAATTGGTCATTGGCGTTGCTTCAAGCTAGTAGTGAGCATCGTCACCAACCTACATTGAATATTTTACACTCCCTAGGGTGAATGATACTTTAAATTGATTGATAGTCTAAGACTTTCGAATTTTTCCGAATGCCAAATGATCTTACAAAGTTAGTATTTATAATATCCTAGTAGGTCATTCGGTGACAACTTTTACCAGAAATTTGAAACAACTTTGGCATGTGATATTTAATCTGTTAAATGTTTTTGTTGGATTGTTGAATTATAATTGGCATGGCATGTGAAGTTTTTAAAACTCGAGTTTTGGATGGTTTCAATCTACATTTTTCATGTGATATTTAATGAACTTTAAATGTTAAATTTTTTAATGATGCACAATATATAATCAAAAGGGTTTTAAAACTTAAAGTTTTGGATGGTTTCAATCTACAACTTAAAGTTTTGGATGGTTTCAACCTACATTTGCACATATGGTAAATTGAAATTATGTTACTTGTAACAAGACAATCTCCATTGATTTCATTGTATATGTTGATTTCTAATTTGATATAATTGCATGTATGATGGTACATTACTTGTAAAGACGTTGGATTAATAGTGTTCATTGATTTTAGTGTAAGCGCAAAAAATTATTGACAATGTAGAACGATTTTTGTGTTATAATAATTAAACCTAATAATATTGGAGAGCAAGAGAGATGAGGTATGGTGTTTACTACAAGAGTTCGAGCAGGTCATTCGGTGACAACTTTTACTGGAAACTTGAAACAAAGAGAATCTATCTTTAGCTAGGACATCATGTAAGATGCTTGACATAAACAATAAAATTGTACTTAAAAGCTGAGATTCGGGCAAGTGGGGACAACCACTTGTTATCTCGTCCCTTGGAGGCTAGGCCATATGGGGACCGAATCTGACCTTACAAAATAAAGTGAAATAATTTGTACCATACGGTCGGAAAACATATACAAGAACAATTAATTTCATTTTAGAATATATATATATATATATATATATATATAACATTTTTCATCAATGCACATGTATAGAAAAACTACTTTCAGTTGATACTAGAGCACGTGCTTGTACCCAAACAATTTGTAACATGTGCAAACCACAAATAACATAAGCAGCTCAATTTTTAGTTGAGTATTGGAAGTTCTAAAAAATATTTAATCCAAAGATAATAAATTGTTGGACACTTCACTAAAAAAAATTCTAATGGAATTCCATCCTCAATAATCCGTTCATGATCGGATTTTGACATTTTCCATTTCTTAATTTTCCATTTTTTCTTTGATTGAACTTCTATCAACTTTATGCGTGCTGCACACACCAAGTGACTATATTGAAAACTTATGGAATCAGGTTCATAGTCTTCAAAATAAACAAAGTCTCCACTTTGATGAGTTTGTCTGAAAAAATAACCTTTCAGTATAATAGACCCTCTGTCATACTGAAATCCGTGATCATTATAGTCTTGTAATAATTTCATTTTTCGTTCAGTGCAACGCATCAAATAATACTTAACATTTTCATCGTTGTCAATAGGTGCAATTACAACAAAAACATCTCCTGCACAATAAAATAAATTTAACATTTAATTATGCATATTTAAATTTATTTGTAGATCTTTAAATCATTAAAAAGTAATTCAAATGTTACCTTCTCTAACAAGATCAGAAACTCGATCACCATCGGATGATATTGTAGTTTCCTCTAATTCCATTTCTTCAAACATTGCAACAGACATTTTTCCCTTTGTATTTAGCTCTGTATGTTTCCAATCGTTCACATACATTTTGTTTTCACAGACGTCATTGGATTTTGTGTTTTCTATGCAAACATCACAAAAACAAGAATATTTTCTTTTATCCAATGCAAACACATTTGTGGACAACTTTGTTTGAATTGAATGAAATTTTCGAGTCCCTTTTATTGTTTCAACATCATTTCCAATTGATCTATCTACGTCTCCGATTCCAATATGCCAGAAAAACCTTTATATGGAAAATTAGAAAAAGAATTTGTAAATATGATATCAAAATACAATTAAAAATAATCATTGCATGATAAATGTGCAATGTTTAAAATTAGATTTCCAATATAAATTAAATTGAATGTACCTTCGCACTTCTCTTGATGGGTTAATCTCATGGCTTAGAGCATTTTTGCACCATTGAACAACTTCTTCAGCGTTCAGAAGTCGGCGTGCAAAGTGGTTCATTTGATATCTTCAAAGTACTCGTTCTATGCATGCTCCTGCACCGTCATGTTCTCCTTTTCCATGGCCAGTCTCAAAGAAATTCCAACAAATGTTTAATGCAGGTTTTCTTATGAAGACGACACAACCAAAAAAATGATCGTGCAGATTTGAATTGACCTGCGCATCCGTCTGACCATATCCAATGTTCATTGAATGTTATTCCACGATTTTTCAATGAATCATAAATTCTTCCAAAACAATGTTGTACAAAACATGTATCATGTGTACAATCGTCACTGATATAAAAATGATATTCTTTAATGATATGTTGATTTTCACTCGTGCTTTCTATATGATCGACATTTTGTTCAGCATGTCTATATAGAATATGGACGAGCATGGAGACTTGGTCAGAGTGATAGTATTCACTCTGAATTTCTTTTTGTGGAACAAATGTGTAGTTTTCTGCAAAATCAATCACTGACAAAATGGTTCCTGGTGGAAAAACTTCACGAGATTTTTTGAATTGCAAGTCTTGCCATCGAGCTCTATGGGAATGCATGGTGTATTTGTAAATTTCTGCTTCAAACTTTCTCAAAAAGTCTATTAGAAAAATTTCGTCTTCTCATAATTCGATTCTTTTAACACTATCTGCACCTTGAATCGATGTACTGATATATTCATATCTCTTCCATTTCACTTTCATGTTGGACAATGATTGATCATCTATATCAATACGATATTTGTTTTGAAATTTAGTCAAATTTCCACAATCATCGCATTTTTTACCACCAACACATTTCTTTTTGTAAAATAGTTCATCACTTTCTCTTTCACATAGAATTTGAGATATGAATTCGCGGATAGTGGAAGGAGGAGGTGAATCCTTCCATAATGTTCTATCGAAATCAAGGAATGTGTCATAATATAACTCAAATTCCACATGATAACGACAACAACAAGTGTCGCGTACGGTGATAGATTTTACATACCATGGTTTTTGTTGAACAAAAGCACTAAGTGAAACTTGAATTTGATGATTCTCTTCTTTGAACTTGTTGAATAACTCTATTTGAGTGGTTTCCAAGAGATGTTTTTCATGTTCTTCGTATTGATTTTGTGCTATTCTTCTTCGCATCACATGTCTTGCAGTGGGTGAAACACGCGAAATGTTCTTCCAATATTCATATATTATTTTTTTAACATCTTCTCCAAGTCTATCTTTGTATGGTTGCCTATAAATAGCTCTCCAACAAGTGAGTTCATCATTTACATCTATTTGCAGTCAAAATTTTCGATGTTTGTGCAGAGTTTTTTGCGAGGTTCCCAGTGCTCGTGCCATAGATGTTAGATTCAAACGATTCTCTTGAGTACTTGGTGAAACCATTGCCATTTGTATTCCTCTACGTATATTTGAAACATCTTTATCTCTAGATCTCTTAACTGACTCTATAGCACTACTCATATTTTTTATCACCTCTTCTTTCATTTTTTTATCTTTGGTTGATTTTCGAATACCCAATGGTGTCGTCGCTTCTTTTAATTTCTTTGATGATAGGAGACCTTTCAACATTTGAGCTTGAACTGTCACTTGCTCAGTTTTGAAAAACATTTCAAAAATTTTATCGACACGATATCGTATAACATGGTCAGGTTTTTTATCTCCATATGTGTGAGTGTCGACATTTTCTAACATCTCATTATCGATAGTGATTTAATCTGTACATATTCGAAAAAATAGTACATATTCAATAAATAACTAAATTAATAAATATGTCAATAAATATTAGGAAAATTTTAAATATATCAATAGATCATAATATTTACATTTACATACCCGATTCAATTTCTGCTTGAGGGTGATTTTCTTCTTCAATATTTTGAGGATTATTTCTGTCTGTTTACATTAAACAAAATATTTTTCAAACTAGTTCATCAAATAAAAATTAAGCTTCACATTCTACATTGGGAAAACTTTAAAAATATATCAATGGATCACAATATTTACATTTACATACCTACTTCAATTTCTTCTTGAGGTTGATTTTCTTCTTCAATATTTTGAGGAATATCTCTGTCTGTTTACATCAAACAAAATATTTTTCAAACTAGTTCATCAAATAAAAATTAAGCTTCACATTTTACATTAGGAAAATTTTAAATATATATCAATAGATCATGTAATATTTACATTTACATACCTGCGTCAATTTCTGCTTGAGGTTTATTTTCCTCTTCAATATTTGAGAGAGCTTCTAACTTTCTTTTGCAATATTGTCTCGTCTCTTCTCTACGTTCCTCAGGCTTTCTTTTTCGATCATATTTTCTCACACAAGTTCTTCGATTTCCCATGATAATAGGGTATGAGGTTCAAAAAATTTCCTTCAAAAAATTAGACAATAACTCAATTACAAACAATATCACAAAATTTTAATTTAAAAAAATCTTTTCTAAAAAATACGTAATCCAATCCAAAACACGTACATATCTCTAAGAAAAATCACACCGCCTCCAAGAAATGTCTTCCAAAAAAATTCTTTAAATCCAAAATTTGAAGAAAAGTTTTTGAACAAAGAAGCTCAAAAGATTTATTTCAACACAAAACACATACATACCTCCAAGAAAAATCACGCTGCCTCCAAAAAATGTCTTCCAAAAAAGTTCTTTAAACTCAAACTTTGAACCTCCAAGAAAAATCACGCCGCCTCCAGAAAATGTCTTCCAAAAAAGGTTTTTAAACCCAAACTTTGAAGAAAAGTTTTTGAATTCAAACCAAGTTGTAAAATGAAATGCGAGATTCCAAATTATCTTGTTCCTGAGTTTTATCCTTGATCTGCTTAAGTAGAATATCCTCTACCTTCTTGGCTTCTTCAAGCTCTACTTTCAACTGAATGAGGGATTCTAAATTTTGTTCCTCTCTTACATATTTTAAAATAATGTCTTTCCGTTTTCTGCACTTTATTTTTAGTCTGTCAATTTCCTCCAAGGAACTTCATAGCTCCCCCTCAAGGTCCACTTCACCTTCTTCCTCATATTCTAAAAGACACTCTTCCAGCTCTTCTATAGCCATCAAAACAAATTCTGATGTTACTTCTTCACTTGAGAATTCAGCTGAATCTTCTGATGCACTACTGTCTTGCTAAGCATAGAATGATTTTCTATTGAATTTCTTCCATTTCTGCCAGTTCTTAGATATGGTCTTCTCTGATTCCTAAGCTTGGTTCTTTTTTTTCTTATAAGGACACTTAGAAGCATAATGTCCAACTCTTCCACAATTGAAACATTTAAATGGAAGTTTACCTTTATACTTACCTGAGCCTTTATCCAACTTCCTGATAAATTTAGCCTCTTCTTCATCAAAACAAGAGCATATATCTTCTTTTTCTTCTTTCTTCTTCTCTGCCTTAAAAGTTGCCTCCCTTACATTTGACTTCCTCTGTGGAAGTCTCATCTCATAAGCTGTTAGTTTTCCAAGAAGCTGGTTCATCGTCAAGGTGTCCCAATCTGCTGTTTCTTCTATGGCAGAGACCTTGGGATTAAAACTAAACGGAAAAGATCTTAGGATATTTTGAAAAATTACACATTCTTGCATGGTTTCGCCTTGTGCTTTCATATTATTGACAATTTCTGCAACTCTTAAAAAGAAACTAATAATATCTTCATCATCATTCATCTTTAAGTTTTCAAACTGGGCTCTATAGACTTGAAGTTTAGCTGTCTTCACCTTTTTGTCTCCCTCATGAATACTTTCTAGAGTTTCCCACATTTCTTTGGCAGTCTCTCTATGCATTACTTTGATGAATTCTACCTCACACAATCCATTCAAGACTGCATTCATTGCCTTTGCATTAGCCACAAAATCGTGTTTGGCTTCTTTCTCTGAGAAATTTTCCTTAGAGTCATATCCAAATTCCACAGTAGCCCAAAATTCTATTCCTAAAGACATTATGTATTTTCTCATTCTGATTTTCCGGAAGGCATAATTTGCACCAGTGAAAAAGGGGATTTTTTTGTTGAGGATCCTTCTTGACTAGCCATCCAAAAAACCTAGGATCTCCTTTCAGTTGTTAAATTGCTACAAAAGGGAACCGGCTCTGATACCAATTGTTGAAACCTTAGTTAAAATGAGAGGGAGGGGGGTGAATCAGTTTAACACCTTCGAGAATATTTTAAAACTTTTCAATTAAAATTATTTACCATTTATCTTTCATGATCAATTTTAGATGGAACCAAACTTATATGTGCAGAAATGTTAAGATAATGTAACAACATAATTATGATAAGAGATGTAAGTATTAAGAAGACTGAATAACCATATCAACACATAGACATCACACACAGAGGCAACAGAGATACGTGGAAACCCATAAAGGGAGAAAACCACATCTTATTATTGTTGTGATGTAAAGGCTAGCTGCAACTCCCTCTCACCACTAATTTTCTGTAAGCACCAACCTACAGGAGGCTCCAACCTCAAATTCTGCAAGCTACAACTTGCAAGGAAGCTTCAACTCCCTCCTTTTCATAAAAGAAACATTTGCTAATTTACCTTGGATATCAGCTCTATTCTGTACCTTTAATTTTTTTACTGTACCCCAATCTTCATATTTGCTTGATTATTTCTTTTTCTTCAATTTTTCATTCCCTGTTCTTTTGTCAATTTACTCAGAAAAATGTATCCATTTCAAATTTATAGTGGGATTTTTTCTTTCTCTGGAGACTTGCCAATTACATCACAAACAATGTAAAACAGTTAAAAACTGTCATTCAATTACAGTATAAATTTTGAACAACTTTGCTCTCTCTCTGTTTTCCTCTCTCCTCATCAATAACCATGCCTCACTTTTTCGTTTCACTATATTCATTTTCCCTGTTCATTGCAGTTGCATAATTGCTACCTGTATAACTGTATTTTAATTGAACATAAAAAAAATAACTCTCGGCATTATTACAGAACCTTTTTAGTAAAACAAATATATCTGTACTCACAATCTTTATCACGAAATAAGACCTTGTAACCTTTTGATTTCGTGTTGGAAATAAATACTTTGACTCATTAAATATACATTCCGGATTTTTCATTCTCATAAATAAAATATCTGCTGGCCAATCAAATTTTTTATAAACTTCTTAATAAACCATGGGTTTTATATTAATGAACAACCAACTAACCTCTGAAATATTTTGGCCCCACAACATTATAAACTCTAAACTCTTCTGCTCTATTCGCCGATGCGATTAGTGAGGGTCCCACAGTATAAGTCTTTGGTTGTATTAGGCTCGAGCTATAGAGTACTTCACACACATATATATATATATATATATATATATATATATATATATATATATATATATATATATATATATATATATATATATATATATATATACACACATATATACTTTGACCCTTTGTTTAAAAAGCGCTACCCATATATATATATATATATATATATATATATATATATATAAGCCTAAGTCAATCTTCAACCATGGCTTTAACCCTTGGCATATCATAATGTATTAACTTGCACCAGCTATATAATCTGCACATAAACCTTTATAATAAGAAAAATATCACTGCGCTCACCATTGAATATCAAAACCATATATTAGATTAAAAAGTCGGCAAATTATATTCATATCTGGCCCCACTGCACTTTTATCACCGCATTCACCTTTTAATGCTAAAATTCATATATTAAGCTCTTGGTTTTTATATCAATTTCGCAACTATTAGCTTCGTATGGATCCCATAGCAAACATAACTCGCCTCTTCAATTGATGGTTGAGGAGTCATCGCACTGACTGTCGTGATCTGACGGACACAACTAAATATCACATTTATTTATTTCATGGTGTTTAAACCTCAAATCCTGTGTGATGAATTGGGCACCACTTGTTATTCTCCCATTCACATCTGACAGCTGATATCTTATCACATCAACCTTTTTGATCCAACGGACATAAGCGAGTTTCGCGTTAATTTATTGCACGAGGGTTAATTCCCCAACATCACGTGAAATAAATGGTTTTCGTAAACCACTTATGGACATACAACAGTCAAGAAGCTGCATCGCGTTATTTTCTTCAAAACTGCTTACCATATTTGAGACCATGCGAAAACCACGGTTTCTTAGTTCCCTGGTTTCGCTGTTCACTTAAGGTTCTGTTATTGGCTCAATGTTCCACTCAGCTTTATTTCTTCAGTGCTTTTATATATATGAACTCTGTCTTTCATGTGCAATTCCTCAACACTGTTTCTTCACGGTTCCACTTTCGTTCAGGGTTCTGCCTCCGCTCCAAATCCTTTGTGCCTTTATTATATACAAAGATATATATACACCGTTCAAAGATTTTCCTTCATATTTCTGCCTTAACATAAAAACATGTGTTTCATTCTTACTTTAATATGATGCTACCATAATATTTAACCCCAAACTCCATTAGGTTTCCACTACTCAAAGCTCAGTTCCACCTCTTACCCTCAGGGTTCCATATTGACCTTTCAATGGTTTATTATACACATTCTGTTGCACTCCTGGTGCTTCTGCATGCTAAACCAACAGTTCTATCAGAAAACTCAATGCACATTCCAGGTTTGTATTTCGAATTCTTCAAATCCTTTACTTTATTTCCTGTATGTGTAGTCTGTTGCTCTGCCAAATGTAAACACCTGTCCTTTCATGCTCTATATGTATAGTCTTCTGCAGTAGTGTAAATCTGCTCCTCACGCTCCCTGTCTACATATCCTGTCACTGTACTCTGCTTTGCCTCTTTCTTACTTTGTTCTTCTCATGCTCCTGCATATCGTATCACTATATTCTGCTCTACCTCTACTGCTATCCTGCTGCTATCCTTTGCCATCAATGACAACACTTCTAACAGTAAGGGTATCCGAACAAGGTTCTAGCCAGCGCGGGATGTGACATAATCATAGCTAGTGTTGATCCCATGTTAAATGCCATGAAATTATTCTGTTTAAACTTTTTCTTGATCTTGGCAGCATATCAATAGGCGACACCGAACAAGGAGATTTTGAGGAACTCCCTTTCATCCTAGATGTACTTATGTAAACAGTCATGGTACTTGAGTACCGAATGCTTCTTAGAATCCTTGATACCCAACTTCATGTGAAGGGAATGAAAAAAAATTATGAACTCTCACACATATTGGCCTCTTCCCTACCGCAACGTAGTCTAATTTTTTTATTTATCTTCATATCTCCTGACAATGTAATATTTCTCCATGATGGCATATCGAAAATAATTTCATGTGGGTTAAGCTAAAAATAATGAGGATTACCTCTCTTCCTTCGCTCACAGTAGGCGTCGGCTTTGAGGAATGAAAAATAATATTTTCCTGATTGGTAAAATCATGAACTGAAAAATAGCTTTCCAACAGATTTAACCATCTGTCTAGGAAGTTTGCATCTATTTTTCCTTCAAATATGGGAATGCCAAAATTAAATTTCACCTTAAAAGGAGCGGCGCCTCCAAAGTGGCTTATGTATGAAGATGTGTTTCATGTGGGTAGTCGTCGAATGATCTAGGAAAACTTATCGATCATCACTTTCCTATGTTTCTCGAGTGCCTCCTCGAGAAATATTTTGAAAGTATCTCCTGCTCCCTCGTATTTATTTTCATATATTTCATGGGAGGTCATTGGGATTTGCAAGGTTGATCTTGTAAAGGTTGAACTAGTTTGAGACCTAACTCCTTATACCTTGAACTTGTTGGGGACATGCAAATAAAAACAGAGAAAGAGCGGACCAATCTAATACCACTAATCTAGAATTATGCAGAAACACAATATAATATAGATAGAATCATAAGCACAGATATGTAGAATAAATAAAAATTCATTTCATTAATATCAAATAATTGATATATGCTTACATATTGAATGGAAATAAACTATCTCAGGCAATGGAAGCTTATCTTTGAGAAGATATGTGGTGGCTCCATGCCTATGAATTATGTTAGAATCAGGTTCAAGGGTCTTTTTATTATTTAACATCAAAGGAAAACCCCTAAACACCCAAAAAACTAACCCAAAGAGATGAAACACCAAGAGTTTCTGGGCCTCGTTGGGGTTAATTTAGCATCCAATTTCCCAGGGTCATAACTTAGTCATATGATCTACGTTTGGCATGCACAATACCTCATTGGAAAGGTCTCTTCAAGTACTATAGGGATTTCTATAATCCCCATCATATGACTATTTTTCTAATGTGGACCTCTAAAAAATGTCGTTTAGGGGGTCAAAACAACTCCAGAAGTTCACGATCCAACAAATTGCTAAAAATAGTAGACACTATAATAATCAAGGAAACATACAAACTAACTGGGATTCTAGTTGGAATAGGTGAGTGGCTACCAATATCCACTTGGATCAAATCCAATGGGATACATTGGAGCGGTTTATCATATTTCTCTACTAGCACACTTTTAGCAGCTTGGACATTTGTGAGCATATGCATGAGTGTCCTTAAGTAGTCTCAGCTAGTAATATTTCTCTCGTGTAAGCTTATGTTCCATGGTATCACCAACATACTATTTTCTTATTGGTCTACCATGTATTTATTTTGAAATTATCAATAACATTATCAAATTTAGGAAGCATCCCATTTAAGGATTCCATAATTTTATGTTCCATCTTTCTCTCCATCTTTTCTTTATTTCCATCCATATTTATTTCCATCTATTCATTATTTTCACCCATGTTTTTCCCATCAAGTCCTTATTTTATTTCATATTATTTTTCATCTTATATTTTATTTCAATTTGAGAATTTATCAAATCATTGTTTTTCACTTACCCATAATTCAATTCATTTATTTGACTTTCCAAGTTGGATAGTTTAGTTTGTATGACTTCACTTTCTTTATGAGTGATAGAGGAGCTCTCTAGAGTTTTAATTAGTGAAGTAATTTTTAATATTTCTTTGAAGCCATGGTAAAGAGCTATTGGCTTGCAAGGAAAAGGGAATTTCATGTGCTATAATTCTTTTACATACATGCGGTAAATTAAAAATAGTACTTGGCTCAAAATATCAAGGCACTAACTTAGGAGGATTAACTACACCCTTATTTGTACTACCCGACTTCTTAGGTACTAAAGAGTGGCCTCCTAGAGTGTAATTGTTGTTGTAATATAAAAAAATGGTTAGATAAATAATCTAAAATTGGATTCAATTATACCTAATGTACTTTTTATATACTCAAAGGTATGTGGAAGAGATTTCATATGAAGTATTATCTAATTTAGTAATAATATAAGGAATACCAATAGGCTCTATAAGGGTTTAAAAAAGGTCAAACCATATGTAATTCCTCCATTTATTCGTCCCCTATCATAATTTTTCTTACTCAAAATTTTTCACTTTGTTATTTAAACATGTCAACACACATCTCTTCATTTAAAAAAAAAAGAGCTTTTCAACACAAAAAACACTCTTAAAATCACTCAAACTTCCGCAATATAGATCTCATAAATTATAATGAGTCAAAATTTGAAAGCTTTCTCACATGTCACTTGATATGTCATCTTAGGATTTTGAAAAATTTTAGAGTCTAAAACGTCATGAAAAGTTTAAAAAAATTATAGTGAGAATACCAAGATGGCTCTTTTAAAAGTGATGTCAATATTATCCATAGATTATATCTTCAATAGACTATATCTCCAAAACATTAACAAGAAATTAAAAAATTTAACCACTAGTGTTATGATATTTATCCTTTTCACAAAATTTCATTTTTTTAAACCTCAGTATAATGGAAGTTATAGTGAAAATAAATTGATGATTCATTTGAGATCAATTTTATGGTTCATCGCAAGCATTTCCTTCCATAGGCTATATCTCCAAAATTATAGTGAATCAAAACTAAAAAAAATGATCACATGTATTTTTATATTTAAAATTGATCTTATCAAAATTTTGATGTTTAAAACATCCAAGAAACAAAGTTCTGATGAAAATTCTAAAATGTCTTGATTGTAAAAACAAAATCCTAGGATGATAGCTCTGATACAAAATATGAACCAAGTGCCTTATAATAGATAAAAATAAATGAATATATTCCACTTTGAGGGAGAAACATCATTTTACAATGAGTCTATTAAAAGGACAAGAGATGATGATCCTAACACTAGGTCACCTTAGTATATATATTGGAGACAAAGGGTGCAATTAATGAAAGTTTAAAATGAAAGGGTTCTAACGCATACTTCAAGCATTCTGGATGATAGGAAAATTGTTAGTTTGTAATGTGGAAAATGAATAACAAGTGAGGCTGGATATGGATTAGTGGATTAGGAGTATACATGCATACAAGATGCTAGAGAGAGTGTTAGAGGTTGAACATGAACAAAAGACTTATTCTCTCAATGAGACAGTGAATGAGAATTCTACAAACATATGACAACAAGGATGGTTACAAGATAATTTAGGGAAAGAAGGATATTTAGAAAATGCATGGAATACACATTTAAAGATATTAACTATAAGTCATATTAGTATAAGGGAAGAAGCATGGTTTATTTCTTGGTAAAAAAAACCCAACCTTTGGTTCGTCCTCTATGAAATTGTGGTATTGTGTTATTTTTCATTTAGAGGTTGATTTATCAAAAATGTGGTAGAAGGTATTATGAAGGATAAATGACCCAAATAAAACTCATGATTTTGTATGGATGGTAATAAAAAGTTAGGCTCTAAGATGAAATATTATGGATAAAAGATCTAGACAAGCCTTGAGAATTTTTATTCTTGGTAAAGATATCAAAGAAACAATAAGTCACTTGTATGTTGTCCCATATGCTAGTTATTGTTTGGTTTAAATATGAAGTTCTAAATAAAGTTAAGGATGGATGGATATGTGATCAATTGGTGGATTTCTTAAATCATTTGATGATGAAAAAGTAACTAAAATAATTTCAAGTAGTACCCTACTTAAGATTGTATGAGGATTTATGGTTTTCAAGGAACTCCATGATATTAGGGGAGAGAAATATTTAATACCTTCATTGGTATCTATCCATCAAGGAAATTTCTTCAAAATTTTGAATAATTGATAAGTAAAAAAAGATAGTAATCTATTAGATCTTTATATAAATAAAAAACATGTAGGGGATAGCCCACATGGAAAGGCTTAATTGGAAATTTCCATGTTATAAAATATTATGTAAACAATGAGATTTCATGTTGAAATGCCTTGTGGGTGAAGCCCACAAAAGAAAAACCAAAAAATCCATCCATTAGGGCTTCTTTGATGGGTCGAAAAAAGGCCATAAATCTATAACACCATTACGGTGTTTTTTTTTCATATAATCACTATCTAAAATTAAAGTAGGTTCAGAGATTGTGGATTAAATAATAATGCATAATCCATGGCCTTAAAATTCGTTCTTAAAAAAAAAGTAATGGATACGAACATCACATGATTATAGGTTTATGAAGACTATAGTTTGGTCATTTGGTGGATGAACGGCATTGTTAGATCTTAAACATATCCCTAAGGCCCATAGAAAATATGTTGCGGAAAGTGTTTTTTTATTTGTCCTCATCTCGTTCACGTCTATTTATAGTGAATAAAATGCAAAATACAGTGCACTCCCGAAAAAAGGAAAATGGGTAGCTCAAAGGAAGTAAAGGATGAATCGGCAATATCTCTGAAACATGAATTTGATATATTATATAAGGATAATTTTTATGTCTCTACAATCCTGATTCTCTGTTCATAAAGTGTTAAAAATCATAAAAGACCTACTTCCATTAAAAAAAATTAGGCGAGGACTAAGTGCCATGCATAGACAATGCGCACATTTGAGGGGCATCTTCAAATCTATTACTTTTGTAAAATGGATGAGCATAGGAAAAATGCAATTTATTTCCATAAAGGAATAGAAAGAAATTTCTTTCCATAAACGAATATAAATTATCATTTTTATGGGAAAATAAATTTAAGAAATTATCATCTTTGAGGAAAAGTAAATTTAAAAAAAAATAATGTCCGTTATCATGAAATATACTGAGGATGCCTATAACCATGTATAAGGATAACATATTATTCATGGATTGTAGAATTTAATTAATAGTTTACTTGTATATTAAATTTCAAATCATGTTAATATTTTATTTTAAGATCACATGTTACACATTATTAAGAGAACCATTCTTGATGATCACGGTTTTGTTTATGGGTTCATATTGATAATTAACAATAATTTAAATTTTGAAAAATATGGTAATTGGAATAAAAAACATTTTTATTTAAGTAATATTGGTTTTTACATTATTAATTTAAGGTTACTTTAGGTAAGAAGCTTGAGTAAGGAAGCACCCACTTTTATCTGTATTTCTGCATTAATTCAAGTATCAAGATAACTTTCATTAAAGTAAGTGTGGAATGTAATGTAATACCATTCAAAATTTTCTTATATGTGTAATTGGTTTATATATAAAGTGAGTGAGTTTAATGGTTAAAAACATGTAATTTTTAGGTGGTTATGAGTTCAAATCTAGAAATATATATGTGTATTTACAAATAAAAGTCTTTTACACCAATTTAATGTTTACATTAAAAATAAATTATTCTTATTAATTGATATGTCGATTTTATTTATACTTATTCCCTAAAAAAAAGTTAGATGCTAATTTGGTATTTAGTTTGATTATAACGTTAAAAATTAAATTATTATATTTTTATTATAAATTACAGATTTAAACACTTTATTTTCATAATTTAAATTATTTGAATTTCTTCATATTGTAATTTTATTATTTATTTTTTTATAAAAACATATCTATACTTTTTTCAAAAAAATGCTGAAAATAAATTAATATAAAAATCATGTATTTTATATATGATAACCGAACTCACCGTTTATATATATATATATATATATATATATATATATATATATATATAATTTTGTATTTATGTAATTACACAATTCCACAAACACATCGATTAATTATAAACTACATTGAATAATGAACTATTATTGAAATATTTAAAAAGTTTGCAAAATTTGAAATGATATTTATTTTAAACATAGTCCTTCCTCTTTCCATCTAATTTATGTTTTCTAGATAGTTAAGCAAGATAAAATCTCAGATACACAATATATTCTATTAATCAAATAGAGTTACATATATACATGATGTATTGTCTCAAAATAGGTAAGCTATCTTGGACACACAATAAGTTGGTTGAGAGAATGTCTCAACCTCAGGCCAAACTAGGAACTTAGTTTTAGCTAACCTATGAAATAGGAACAGACACTATTCATAGAAAGTCACAACAGAAGACAAGTAGGAATTACATATTCCAACACACCCCCTTAATGACTACTTGTCTTAATATCCATCTGAAAAATCTACATCTGGTTCCGTTTGGTAATTACACTGGCTTTGTTTGGTAATTACACTTTGTATCTTGTTCATGTTATTGTTGATGTCCATATAAAGGAACAACCATCTACTGAAATGCATGGGTTCCCAACCGCTGCAACTGCCAATCTACTAGGAAGTCTTTCACATACATGGTTCATCCAACCTCTCGATGATCTCCCTTGATATAAAATTTCACCTCATGGTGTCTAAAACCAATATGGCCCACCCAAGTGTATCCATCCTGCATGACACACTCTTTCAGGGTGTTAAAACTCTCTGACAGAGTGAGCATATAACAAAGGGGTATGTGTACCTCTCTGGGTGTCACAGCATGTAAAAAAAATAAACGACATGTAGACTTTCTCTAACTACAAATTGTGACTCATACTCTACCATGGTTATGAGTCTATTCCACAAAATCACACCAACTCGACTGTTTTCCATCACACTAATTGTTGCTTCTACTTTTCTCCATCTTTTGAAATTGTCTTCCACTGCTTCAATCAATTTCTTCTAAAAACATATCCAAGCTTGGCATCTTCATCTTGAATCTTTCCATCTTCAATTTGTTGTTGTTAGAGTGATCAATTCTAACAAATAACATTTACATGCTAAGTTGGTCAGGCTCAACATGATTCAAACAATAATCAAGAAAACAATCAATTCATCAAGAATTATGGAAGTAGAACATAATAAACCGCAACACTCCATAGCAAGCTCTTCATAGCACATCATTCTGAGAAGCTCCACGCAATCAAATTTTATGTAACTCTCTCCATCGACGATCCACTACGATCTATCTCAATTCTGGCTTCACATGTCAGCATTCTCCTCTTCATGCAAATACTCCTCCTTTTGTTCACGCTCCACGCAGACAGCAGCAATCAATGATTCAGTGCTCTAGCAATGCTCAGGTAGGCAACATAGATTGCTCCTCTAGGTAGGTAGGTAGGTAGTGCAAGGCAGCACTCCTCCTCACATGCCAGCAATAGTGGCAGTGCAGGCAGCACAAGGCAGTGCTCCTCCTCACACGCCAACAAAAGTGGGAGTGCAGATAAGTAGGCAGGAAATGCAAGGCAGTGCTCCTCCTCACACACCAACAATGGTGGTAGCGCAGATAAGTAGGTAGGAAACGCAAGGCAGCGCTCCTCTTCACACACCAGAAATGGTGGTAGCACAGATAAGTAGGCAAGAAAATAAAGGCTCCTCCTCGAAGTAAATAATAGGCAGCATAGATTACTCCTCTAGGTAGGCAGGAAGCAGTAGGCTCCTCCTTAAAGTAAAAAGTAGGAAGCATAGATTGCTCCTCTATGTAGGTAGGCAACGCTAGGCTCCTCCTCACACAACTGTGCTCAATAGGCCGCAACTCCACTAAACAGTCGGCATGTCTCCACAATTCCAGCAACCACACACTAAAAGTTCTTGTTTTAGTATCCAGTTCCCCTGACATCGCAGCATAACGCCACTTCCCTTGTTCACAATATTAAGGTTGGTGATTTCTCCAAGCATGCCTCCTCATTCTCACTTCTAGGCTACAACAATGAAGACCTGCTGTCAAGCTAATCACCTCATAATTGAACATGCAAATCTGCAATCACTTAGGAACTTTCAAACAAACAACTGAATTTCTATCTGCTTGTTATACTTCAGGCACTTTGTTTCAACTTTCCTATTTCCATCAGAATCTATTCCCCTGATCACATTGGACACACACAAGCTCAATTATCCTCCAATCTCTAATGTAGCTCAAGCCCAATCCTTTGATGTCATTTTCACTGTGTCATGTCTTCATCATATCCTGCAAATTTGTTTAGTGTTGGAATGACCAATTCCAAAACACACTCAGAATTGTGACAATAGTTGGTCACACCAATGTCACTTAAATTACAACCAGTTTACATTAGCATGACACGTACAGAAAAATACATTGCAAATTTAAAACAAAATCATATAGAAAAATGAATGGCTTCAAAACCAGAGAATTAAAAACATTTGGACGGTAGCACAAACTCATCGTTGTCATTGCCTCTGCTGCTGGAACCTCCACCTCAAGCCAAACATGGGTTTTGGAGTGGCCTTTCCATCCATCAAAGGAAATTATTCCTTATCCATAGCTTCCATATGGGTACATAAGTGTTGTAAAAAAACTCCGGCAATTCACATGTGCAACTTGATTTGCTTCCATTGGAAGATTAATTGTGTTGCAACAAGAGTACTGAACACTAGTTGCTCCGAAAACATACATTAGCAATGTACGAGAACGTCCACAGATTAGCTGAGCCATTTTTGTCCCAGGAGGTGGAACAGGAGTGACTATGTTGCATACTGCAAAGTAAACATTTGGTGCACCTTACGTATAAACAAGAAGAGTTCTACATCCACTGCACACAAGCTAACCCTACATTTTGTTTGGGGGCGGAAGAGGCATTTATTTGGGATGATAAGAATTCATTTGAAGGGGCACAGTTCCCCAGCTAGGCCTGACAACACCTGGATTACTGTTTTGTATCGATTTAATTCTTAATGGAGCACTTCCTATTAGAGCATTAGCAGATTCGTTGTTGACAGTCGTACTCTCGGATCTGCCTGAGTAGCCTCCTGAGAGAATTTTGAGGCTGAGGTTGAATCAATTGCCACGTTTGTACATCCTCCTCTTCGCCTTTGGCTAAATCACCACCCACTTTTAACATACTCCGCATTCTAAATCAAACTCATCTTTGCCTCGTGCGGATCGCTTGAATATCCTCTGAATCGGTTGCTGCAACTAATCTTGTCACCATCGGACCAGTGCTTGTAGATACAAGGACCCCTCCCGAATTCATTACAGATGGGGCATTAGGGCATAGGCATATCCCCTACTCTCATCATACGCTTCTGGTGATCTGCTATAATATCCACTATGAGGGATTTGAACCTCCATGCTCCAACTATTTACCACCTGCGATGCCATTACAACAGGAGACATGGTGCTTCTTCCACTCTTCCGAGACTAATGAGTTCGAGCCTCCTCCAGTTCAGGCCCGATATGGTTCACACATCTCAGAGCGTCAGCCTCTATCAAATTTGCAAACCAATTTGATTCATAGATCTGCAAAAAATGCAGATATCGTAGATGGATTCAAACCACAAACGCTAAGAACCAAGAAACAAACATGTCTCTACAGGTTTACCATCAATCCAACGGCCAAGTCCGCTGCTCACTCACAATTTTTTGTTGAAGATATCCCTTCTCCACCACCAGCACGCAATCCACTCTACAGTAAATCCACAGCCCTCTACACACTTGTTCCTCTACAAATATGCAAGGCCAAATCTAATGATGGCATGGAATAACTAATTTTTCCAAGTATTGTGCAGATCCTAGTAGATTGGATGTCCTACTGTCAGCTCTGCTATCATGGGCGGTCTTTCTACTCTCATAGGTGTTCGATGAAAAATTTCAAACGATAGAGCAATGCTAGAAAACCACCAGTAGCGTTCCATGCTGCTCGATCCACAACATCAATACATTCACTCAGTGCCAAAACACTCATGGCTCACTGGATTTTCGATCTGGTAACGACTCACAGGCTCACCATCTCGAGCAGCACTCCGAGCTGCTCTTTGCCTCACCATTCTCTTGTGCCTCAGCTCAGGAAAAAAAACACAAAACTGCACACATTGGGATCTTCAGTGCTCTCCATGCCTTGATAATGTAGCTTTTATCTCGAGCTAGATAGCAGCAATAAGGGGTAGACAAAATAAAAAATAAAAATAAAGGAATGGACAAAGAAACTCTTTATTCCCTTGTTTCCCTCAGCCCATGAGGGGATGAGGTACAAGCCCCTATGGGCTCTGATACCAAGATGAAATCTCAGATACACACTATATTCTATTAATCAAATAGAGTTATATATGTACATGATGTATTTTCTCAAGATAGGTAAGCTATCTTGGACACACAATAAGTTGTTTGAGAGAATATCTCAACCTCACACCAAACTAGGAACTTAGTTTTAGCTAACCTATGAAGTAGGAACAAACTCTATTCATATAAAGTCACAACTGAAGACAAGTCGAAATTACATACTCCAACAAAGTAGTCAATGGAGTATCTATATTTTAGAATACTTTTTTTAATTTATTTATTTTATATTTATTTAGTTTACCTATTTTGAGAGATTTAGTGGAATAACAAGAATTTTTCTCACATGTTTTTTAGTACATCAATTTGAATTTTAAATTTAAAATTGAATTAATAAATTTAAGTTAATAATATTTTGAAAATTAATATTTATAAAAATTAATATTTTTAATAATATATATATATATATATATATATATATATATATATATATATATATATATATAACTTTCTAATCATATTAAGAAATTGTGTAAATTTTAAATTATATTCAAATATAAAATGTTGTTAAAAGATATTATTGATCTCTATCAAATTATAACATCATTATAATATTAATTATTAAATTGTGTACGAATTGATAAGTAAATGTAAATATAATCAACTTTATTCTAGAGATGAAATAATATTTTTTTAAATCCATTTCAAGAGAATTTCTATTAATAAGAGAAAATATACATGAGATACATCTAGATAATTGTTATAAGTTTAGGTGTCACTTATTTAGGAAATTGATACACTTAATAAACAGGACATCTAATACAAGCACCAACCAATTTCTGGCATTCTTCCATATAATGAAAATAGTGATAACTCCTCCAAATCCAATACCTATTCCAATCTCTAATGCCATCAACGATATTTTTTCATCTACATGCATTAAATAACTTCCTTTAGTATAAATCTTACTACTATCATCTCTATGTGGAGTTATTTTTTGATGTTTGCATGGTTGCAAAGGATAACCACATAAGCACTTGTTTTCGTGAAATGAAGCTTCATCGAATGTATTGAATTGTTTACCTGTTGGGATTGGACCAGAAATATTGCTAGATGAAACATTGAGAGATTCCATAAAAGATAACTGAGAGAGATTATGAGGAACACATCTGCCCAAATTATTTTGGGAGAGGTCCAACTTCTCCAAAGATTATATGTTATGAAGAGATTCATGTATTTGTCCACCCAATCCTTTCCTAGATAGATTCAAGAATCACAAAACAATAAGAGTACACATGCTTGCAAGGATTTATTCCATAAGATTATTGTTTGAAAAATGAAGTATTGTATTTGTCGACAACACATATGGAATATCATAGTCTCTTACTTTCATGTTAATCATTAAATCATAATAAAGTGTATTATGTGACTCATTATTATAAGATTTATGGACTTTAAATCCTTGGAGGCATTGAAGATTAGATGGAATTCTAACACTAAACTTATTGTTGGATAAATCCAACACTTACAAGTTGGTGAAATTTGATATTCGTTGAAGAATACACTAAACCTAAACCTCCCCTATTATTTTATTTTCTCTTAAATATAATAGTTGATGATGAGAAAAATTAGCCAAACTTCATGGAAGAGTACCAAAAAATTGATTTGAGTGGACAGAAAAAAAACTTCAAAGGAATGGGAAAGCTTATGTCTAAATATCCACTAAGAAAATTATTAGAAAAATCCAATGATTGTAATATAGTACAATTTTTAATACTATCAGGAATTGGGCACTTGAAATTGTTTTCTAAAAAAATAAATGAATATAATTTAGTGCAATTTTTTTAATTTAAAATCTAACCTTTAAAATTGTTTTCAGATAAACCTAAATACTAAAGAGAAACCAAAATTTTGATGTCAGATATAAATCCCTCGAAATGATTTGAATCTAGGGCTAAATATTGAAGAGAATTTTTAAACCACTAACACTATCAGGTATAGAACCAAAAAAATAATTATCAAACAAATATAAATAAGTGACATTCGTTAACTTCCCTATGACATGGGGGATTTTTCGAGTTAAGTAGTTTTAACTCAAATACGAAGGTAAGAAAATGATTGAAGCTTTTCGATGACAAGTTACGACATAGAGAGAGAAGAGAAACATTAGATTGATGAGAACACCCACACTACCAATGTTTCATTATGGATAAGTATATATATATATTGACCGACAATTACAACTAAAAAATTGTTCGACTAACTTCTAACTAATCCCCTATAAACTAATTCTTAACTCATGATTAATATTTAACACTCCCACTTAATCTTGAGGGCTAAATTTTTTTAATGCCTAACATCTGACATTGAAATCAAAAATTAACTTTTCCTAGTGGTTTGGTGAAGATATCGGCTAATTGTTCCTTGTAATCACAAAATTTGAGAACAATATTACCATTTTTTATAAGTTCACGAATGAAGTGAAAACGGGTGTCGATATGTTTTATTTTTTTATGAGGAATTGTTCTTCGACAAGGAAATAATGAAAATGTTGTCACAAAATATTGAAATAAGTTCATTTTTTTTATATTCAAAGCGAGAGAGAAGTCTCTTTAGCCACACTGCTTGACATGATGATGTATTTGCTGCAACGTACTTAGTTTGTGTCGAAGATAATGCAAATATGGGTTAATTTTTGGATGACCATGAAATCAAATTCCTACAAAATAGAAAATCATATGTAGAAGTGCTTTTCCAATTATCTATACATCCTACATAATCACTATTTCTATAACCAACAAGGTTACTGTCTGTAGAGGTTGTATACGATAAACCATAAGTAGTTGTACCTACAATGTATATTAACACTCTTTTTCCAACTTTCCAATGATAGTCTTTAGGATATTCCATAAACCTGTAAATATAACTAGTTGCAAATTCTATACCAGGTCTAGTAGTAGTTAGATACATGATACTACCAACAAGTTTCTTATACAAATTCGAATTAATAGCAATACCCACATCATTTTTACTTAACTTTGTACGAACCTCAATAGGAGTATCCAATGTTTTACACCTATCCATCTTAAAAAATTTTAAAATACTAGTAGCACATTTGTGTTGACCTATAAAGATACCATCAAGTGTTTGTTTTAATTCAATACCAAACAGGTATCTCATTAATCCAAGATCTGTCATTTCAAATTCATTTTTCATTGCAGATTTAAATTCATCTAACTGCATGTTACCTATATAAATTATGTCATCAACATAAATACATAGTATCAATATATTACCTTGATGATCAACCTCGATATACAAGGTTTTTCCAAGGTCGCTCCTTCTGAAACCATTATTTAGCAAGTAATGGTCTATTAAGCTGTACTAAACTTTTGGAGCTTGCTTCAAGCCATACAATGCTTTATTCAACCTATATAACTTATGTTTTTTATTTTTTATTTCAAAACCAGGTGGTTGATCCATATACACTTCTTCATTCAATACACCATTTAAAAATGCAGACTTTATATCCATTTCATAAATTAGCCACTTTTTTTGTGCTGCAATAGCTAATACAAATCAAATAGTATCAATTCTTTATACAGGTGAAAATGTTTCACCATAATCTATGTGAGGTTGTTGTGAAAAACCTTGGGCAACTAACCTTGCTTTTTTTTTTATCAACTTCACCTCTCTGATTTAAATTATTTTTATAAACCCTTTTGACAGCTATAGAAATTTTAACATTAGGTAGATTGACCAAATACCAAGTTTAATTTTTTTCAATAGCATCAATTTCATTATTCATTGTATCTTCCCATTTTTTTCCCTTTATATATTCTTCAAAACAAGTAGGCTGAAATGAGAAAAATGCAAAATGTACAATATCATCAACATCGTCTTGTGCATACATATCACTTAAGCTTCTCATTTTTGGATTATCAAAACCAAACTCACTTAAATATGACAAATTGTTATTGCTCGATGAACTATTATTGGTTTTTTCTTGGACCTGTAATCTTGGAGTGCTCATAGTAGGTGTTTGATGTTCGTCGAGCATAAGAAAAGGATTAGGACAAGTATTTTTATCCATTTCATTCCAAGATTTGTCTTCCGTAAATTTCACATCTCGACTTAGGAAAAAATACTTAGTAGTAGTATTAAACAATTTGTATGCTTTAGATTGGTCACTATACCCTATAAAGATATACTTTTCATTCCTATCATCAAGCTTCTTTCTTAATTTTTGTGGAACATGAGCGAAAGGAATACCATAAAGACTCCAAAGTGTGAAACAGTTACCATTTTTCCACTCCATGCTTTTTCAGGTACAATACTTTGAAGACTAGAAGTTGTTTGTATATTTAAAATATACATCGAACATGCAAATGATTCAGCCCATAAATCTTTAAACAAATTTCGTGCTTCGAGCAGACTTTGAGCCATATTTATAATTGTCTAATTCTTTCTTTCTGTGATTTCATTCTATTGTAGAGTATAACTGATTGTCGTTTGTTTTTTAATACCATGCTATTTACATAAATCAATGAATTCCTTAGATTCATACTCACCTCCTTTATCAGAATTGAAAACTTTAATAAACTTGCCACTCTATTTTTCACATTCAGCTTTGAACTACTTGAATGTGGAAAATGTTTCATATTTTTATTTGATGAAATACACCCAAATTTTTCTACTAAATTCATCAATAAATGTAAGAAAATATAAAATTCCACCTACTGATTACGCTTGCATAGGACCACACAAATATGTATTCACTAACTCTAGTTTTTCTTTGGCTCTATAAGAGGTTGATGAAAAACTATCTCGTATATGTTTACCCATTATACAACTTGTTCAGAAAGAGATATGGTCAGCCAAAGTAGGTAAACCTTTCACCATATATTGTATTTGCAACAAACTCATACTTATAATGGGTAAATGTCCATATCGCAAATTCCACAAGTGAGTGTCATTTTGTGTTGAAACATTACGTGCATACAAATTCTCACTTCTCATTTGTAATTCATACAGCCTATTCTTTGTCATAGGAATGTTTTCAACAAGAGATTTATGTTGATCAGACATCGTGCAAGTAGTGTTGTGAAAGCTAACATCATAACCATTTGCATCTAACTAACCAACACTCAACAAATTATGCTTGAAATTGGGTACATATTAAACATCATAAATATTCTTCACCACACTTTGTTTGGTTAAGACAGGCACAACACCCTTTCTTGAGGCTTTGACTCGACGATCACCACCCAAACCAATAGAGGAATTGAAAGAAGTATCAAGGTATGAAAACAAATCGCTATGACCAATCATATGATTACTACATTTGTTTTATACCAACCAAATATCCTTATCAGGTACTTTCACAGTCACTTGGCATGCCAGAAAGAAAGCATTAGATGTTTCACATTCAATTTTTGTGACATTGGCTTTGTTTTTACTTAAAAGCAACTATAATTTTCGACATTCAGACTTATAATGGCCATATTTTTACAATAGTGACATTTGAATTTTTTATTTATCTATCAACCTACGACCATGGTCAGGTTGAGACTTCTCTAAATGTGTTTGAGTTGCCTATGATCTATCATATAATTGAGACTGCCCTCTTCCTTTTCCTTTCTTGCCACAAAAACCTCTACCTCTACCTCTGTCCATAGAAAATTTATAATTGAAAGTATGCTTTAAATTAGTGACATCTAAATTAACTATTGGTTCATGAGCCAATAAAGAACTTATTAATTCTTCCACAAACAATTTTGTTAATTCTTTCAACTCAAAAATAGTAACTATCATGTTAAATTTTTTGGGAAAACTTCTAAGAACATTTTCAACAATTCTTTGATCTTCGACTTCTTCACCATTCATCTGAATATGATTAACAACACCCATAAATTTAGTCATGAACTAATCATTTGTTTATGATTTAGTCATTTTAAGTGTTTCAAATTGAGTTCTGAGAGATTGTAATTTTACCATATTTACTTTCTCATTACCTTGATAAAAAACTTTAAGTATATCCCATTTTTCTTTAGCAATATTTTCACCCGTGATTTTAGGAAAAATAGGGTCATCTAATGAATTTAAAAAACATGAATTAGCTTTACCTTCTTTATTTGTGAGCAACATTCATAGTGGCTATAACATTTGCATTTGTTTTGTGAACCCTGATTTTACAGTTTCCCAACAACCTAAACTATGTAAGCATGCTTGGATTGTAAGACTCCAAAAATCATAATTCTTTCCACTAAATAATGGTGTTGGAATTATAAACTAACTTTTCGAAGCCATGTTTAAAGCAAAATTTACAATGAAAACAAATCATAAATATGAATTTGCACTGTTAAAAGATTAAGAAAACAACACCCTTTAAAAACCTTCAAAATAAATAAGAATCAAGAATCCTCTTCCAACTGCGATCAAATTTTCACAACATTCCATTCTAGTGACCAATAAGAATCTTAATGTGAGACTTCAAGAACAAAACTAGGAGGAGGTACCCGCCTGCTCGGGGAAGTTTTTGGAAGTTGCTGCATCAGCCTTGGACTCAAGATGGTTGTCCTTGTCAAAAATATTTTGTTCTTTATTTAAATTTCAGCACGACCAACCACACAAAACGAAATGAGAAAATTTGAGCACATACTACAATTTTATATTTCGTGTGTTTATGGGAGCTAACTCTTCTCAGAGAGATTGAATCCTATCATAGGGCATCACATTAATGAAAATATCATATAGATGCGAGGAGGTGTGTGTTCTTCTTTCTTACTTCTTGCTCAAGGCTTATCATATTGCAATGTGAATTGGGTAGCAGAACGTCTAACACTAAGATGCTCCAAAAAATCAATGACTCCCTTCAAACAATCGATGAATCTCTTCAAAAAAGAGGGAGGAATTTTTTTTAAACGAGCAACAGATTGACAACACCTGACAACACTTTCTTGTTGGTCCATGACTCCAGGACTCACTCGTTGTGGTTGCACAAGACAGAAAAACAAACACTGATCAAACACCTCCCCATTGAGGTCCAACATCATGCATAATTCAACAAAAAACAATGAAACAATGGAGGAAATAGATGCTCCTTCGCTCTGATACCATGACAAATTATGATAGAGAGAGAAGAGAAACACTAAATTGATGAGAACACACACACTAAATTACGATAGAGAGAGAGAAGAGAAACACTAAATTTCATTATGGAGAAGTATATATATACATTGATCAACATTTACAACTAAAAAATTGTTCAACTAACTTCTAACTAATCCTCTAGAAACTAATTCCTAACTCACGATTAATCTTTAACATTTGATGGATTGCGGAATGGTTCCTTCAATATGGTTGTTATCGAGGGACAAGTAGTCAAGCTTGCTCATATTGGTAATGAATATAGAAGGTATAAAACCCTCCAAATGATTGATATATAGTTCTAAAGATCAAAGATAAGTTAAACCACAAACATTATCAGTTATAGAACCAACAAAAAAACTTATGAGATAAATATAAAAAAGTGAGATTCATTAACTTCCCTATGACATGGGGGATTTATCGAGTTAAATGTTTTGAAATCGAATCAAGGTAAGAAAGGGATTGAAGCCTTTTTTAAAATTATTAGAGCACAAATATTGATATAGTTGAATAATAGTTGCACAAAATTGCCAAGTTGAAAAATAAAAACAATTAGAATTGAGAATGAAATTGATTCATCAATATTAGGTTGAGAATCAATATATAAAGAAACTAAGTTAAGCTTAGTTGTACATGCAATAACTATGGTCAGTTAAATATAACTGAAGCTAAGTGTGATTTATGTTATTCTAATGTGCACATGCACCACATGCAAGCACTATAGTTAACTAACTACGCCAAGTGCACATCACATGTAAGCACTCGAGTTAACTAGCTAAAAACAAGTGCATATCACATGCAATATCTATAGTTGAACTAAAGCTAATTAATGTGAAATATGTGCATGTAAAGCACTCGAGTTAACTAGCTAAAGATAAGTGCACATCGCATGTATTATCTAGAGTTGAACTAAATGTAATCTATGTGCATGTACACCAACACCCCCCCTTAAGGATAAATTAGGTGAGTGTGATGCAAAATGAATGAGTCTTGACAACACAGTCATTTTAGGTACCCATATACAATGCATGAAAAGAGAAAAGAGGGAAAACCTAGTGGGAAGAAAAATCCCCCTCAAAATTTAATGCAAAATTTGAGAAAATACAACTGCTAGGGAGTCCTGTCCTTCACTCCAAGGCAATCTCACAGAAATCCAAATTTTTTCTGAGTGAAAGTCTTGGTGAAGATATCAGCAGTCTGCTCGAAACTTGGACAGTACCAAAGATTGATGATCCCATCATGGATCTGGAGGAATAAGCTTCATTTTTGGAAGTAGAGGTATCAACTCCCATGTTTGGATCAAGGACCGAAATTCCTTATAGATGGTTGCATTCCAATATGGATTCCCTGCAACTTCATCATGCATTTGACGATCAGATTCATGTACCCTATATGTATGTATGGCAATGGTTGTCTCTAGGGATGCATGCATGTGCATCTATGGCTTTAGAGATTCCTTTTTTACCGCATACATGCATAGACATGGTGTTATAAATTTATCCTTAGATGCATGCATAGGCATGCATGGCTCTATGACTAAGATTGCATGTGGGGCATCATTAAATTTAAACCTCATCACATCAAAATCATCAAAATCATCAATAGTAGCGGAATCAACGTCCTTTTCTATGTTTTTGAAAATAGTGTCTTCATCACTAGCAAAGAAAGATATTTCCGCATGTGCGATGCCTTAGTTATTGGACAAGATAAAATTCTCATTTGCAACAGGTTCATTAACAATAGTAGAAGTAGAGTCTTCTTGTTCAACACTGTCTTGTGAATATTTCTCCACATTATTGGAGTCTTCACCACTTTCATGATTTTTATAATAACTCGGTCTCTTTGCCTCCAAAAGGTGTTCTTCTAGATCATTTTCATCACCATATAATCCTTTCAATGTAGTCCAGATTTCATGTGGTGATTCAATATTTCTAATCTCATAAAGAATATCACGAGGCACAGATAGACACAATCTTGCATAAGCCATGTTAGATCTGTTAATCCAATCTGACTTCTCATCCTTCGACATTGGTTCTGTGTCAATTCCCAAGACTATTTGGTACAAGCCTTTGCTCCTAAGATGAAGCAAAATAATTGGCTTCCATTCATAGTAATTGTATGGAGTGAGAATAGTGGAAGTTGGAAATTCCATTCTTTCACTTTGTGGTTGTAGCAACAATTGCGACAATTCTTTAATATTGTGATCTGCAAATCAAATCTTCAAACAATTTCCAATTCTATGCTCTTTAAACCTGCAAAAACTTGTTCATGAAACTTCTCCAAACCCTTGTAGCTCTGATACCATGTAAAATTATTAGAGCACAAATGCGGATCTAGTTGAAAATAATTGCACAAACTTTCCAAGTTGAAAAAGAAAAATAATTAGAATTGTGAATGAAATTGATTCATGGTTGAGAATCAATATATAAAGAAACTAAGTTAAGTTTAGTTGTACATGAAATAACTATGGATAGTTAAAGATAACTGAAGCTAAGTATGCTTTATGTTCTGCTAATGTGCACATGCACCACATGCAAGCACTAGAGTTAACTAACTAAGCCAAGTGCACATAACATGTAAGCACTCAAGTTAACTAGCTAAAAACAAGTGAACATCCCATGAAATATCTAGAGTTGAACTAAAATTAATTAAAGCTAACTATGTGCATGTAAAGAACTGTAGTTAACTAGCTAAAGATAAGTGCACATATCTTGCAATATCTAGAGTTGAACTAAATGTAATATATGCACATGTACACCAACACTTTTCGATATATTGTCTAATGGTTCATTTAATTGGTTGTAGTCGCGGGCCAAGTGACCAAGCTTTCTCATATTGGTAATCGATTCAGGGATGTTGTGAGTAAGAATATTTCAACCAAGTTCCACTCTTTCAATTGATTCAATTTCTTCAAACTGGAAATTACTTCTTGTAGCCTCCCACTGAAAATTTCTTCAACTAGAAATTACTTTTGGTAACCACCCACTGAACATATTATCACCGAGATAGAGGACCTTGAGGACTGTTAACTTACTCAAACTGGAAATAATTTCAACTGGAATCGAACCCGAAAACCCATTAAACTCTAGCAAAAGATTTATGAGTGCTTTGTGATGGCCCAACTCTGATGGAATTGTGCTTGTCAAATTATTACCCCAACAATCAAAAGTGTGCAATAAATAGAGGTTTCCAAATCATGGGGAAAGGGTACCTTAGAGATCTAACTCCATAAGAAAAATTCCGACCACTCTTCTCATGTTTTTCCTACACCAAATACCAGTCCAGGAGCATAAGTTTTATGCGTTTTGAGTAGTCCAATTCAGCACTGATCCAAGCGAATAAGATGTTATGGCATTTTTGAAGCACATGACTAGAGCATCCACATTGATCTTATAACACTTGCAACCACAGTAACAGATACATTGGCTGCAATTAAAAAACACAAAAGCAGAGTACTGCACTTCTCCATCATTTTTCCTTCTCCAAACTTCGACTGACTTCTGATGTTCCTTGGGCTATGTATATATACAAATGAAGCACCAGGAGTAAGCTAATGTTTTGGAACTGCAAACTTTTGTTTTATGAATGATAATGAAAAGATTTTTTCGTATTTATTACTCCAACCATAATAAATAAATAAAAACCCTAATGTTTCGCAGGCTACATGCAGATTTTATGTAAAGTCTTATGTGGGTGGAAGACTGAAGTAACATTTTCGGAGTCAATAATAGAGAAAATACACGCAGCTTTCATGAAAACCAATGGTTGTGAGTGACAGGTGTGATTTTTTCATACATGTTTAAGCGTGATTCGATACCTAACATTTCAAGAGTATTATGAAAAAATATGAGAAAAGCAACCCCTTCAAATGCTCATAACAAAGAACCTAATTGATTTCACACATATATGAGGAAAAATGACAAAGACAACCCCTTTTACGTGATACATGTATTAAAGAAATGGTTTCTATTAGTATCTTTAAGATACATTATACTTTTAGACCTATAATATCCCATTAGGATTTCTGAAAATACCAACTCAATGTCAGACCAAGAATACACCATTTTTTGCGCGAAACAATTCAAAACATTTTGCTCCAAAGAACTATATAAATTTTCAAAAACCTATAGTTACAACCCTACATGAGCTCATAGCAACGCAATGGCTAAAACCCATGGGAGGTTTGTAAAAATTTGAAAAAATATGATAGCAAGGAGCAAAAATTCCCGATGGAATTCTGCAAAAACTGTCCCAAATGATGTCATAACTACCAAAATAGACATATGATAACATATGGGAGAGAGTCATGAGGAGTAGTTTATTCATTCTTCTGTGAAGAGTTGAGGAATATCCTCTAATGACGGTCTCCATGAATGATTATTTTTGTCATCATCCTTCCTACCCATACATACTCTACAGTGCTGATCTTGTTGATTTTCAGCGACTGAGCAGTTTTAAAAATTCAAATTTCAAATTTCTAGCGAGATTGTCAAATTCAAACTGGAATTTAAAATGAGCTTGCCATTAATGCATATAATGTATAGTATACCTTCTAGCAGCCCATCGGAAATTCCTCACACAGGTCACGTTTCCCATGGCATACGTAAATTGGCTATGACCATATATGTGAAATGGTAACCATAAAAAGTATTACGCTTTTTATGAAAATTTCAGAACAAACAATGGAGAGAGTAATACTCTCCTCTTTAACACAGAGAAATAAAAATTTCTTCATTGGAGAACAGAGTATTTAACTTGAAAAGCTTTCTTTTTCAAAACTAAAGACTATTACAAAGCTTCCTCTGTTGAGGATTTACAAATTCTAACTATTGCATAACACAGTGCAGAAAAACAAGCTCACTGTCTCTCAGTAACAACGCACTGGTGTGCTTAAAAACAAACACTCTGTCTCTCTGTTGAAAATATGCACTGTTGTCCAAAAAAAACAAAATAAAACATTCACTGCGTGTTTCTTACTTTGCCTCATGGGCTTTCTACATTATATATGTCTCGACACTTTCCATAATACGAAAGACTATATTAAAATTAAAACTAAATTTAAATCTAAAATGTATTGCCGTTTCGGGCACACCACACTATAGCGCGCATATGTTATAAACTACTCCAAGGTTAGAAAACCTTTCACACTATATAAAAACATTTAAAACACAGACCTTAATAAAAATTCAACAAATCTCCATCGCGCGATAACCACCGGACTTCAAAGTCCATTCAAACAAATTTCATGAACCTTTTCGCGTAACAAAAACTGATCTGGTGACGTCAGCTCCTAAACGCGCGATCCATTATTAAATCGAACATATAAAAAATTTCCGGGTCTGTCCAGGGCTTGCTGATGCAAGCGGATATTGTAACGCGAAATGCGTTTATCAATTCCGCCATATAAATGAATCGGATCCGGATTAAAACGTTGCCAACGGTCCATAACAAAAATTACAATTTCCAATTGGGAACCAGACACTATGACCACTTTTAACTCTACCACAATAAATTCCATCAGGTCCACAACATGAATTTGCAATCAAGCCATAATATACTTAACCACTTCAAATGCGAAGGTCGCATCGGGCCATGCCATCGGAACATAACACAAAAGGTTGCGGAACATTTGAAACTGCCGATTGTGATGATCGCATCGGACCATCACCACATCAACAAGACACTTGTGTGGGGACCACTGGGGTTAAATAAAAATGCCCACGTACATATAAAATATCTGCGTTCAATGTGTTTAAAAATAAAAGTACTCTATTTTGCCCAAAACAGAGACTGTCCCCGAACACTTAAAAAGACTTTGTTTTTAAACGCAGAGGACTACGCCGATCAAAATGAAAAAATGAAACTACCTGTTCACTCCATTTGGAAAGTGGCTGGAGGACATAAACCTGGTAGTCAGAATTGGAAAGCGGCTCTGCACGGGACTGTTGAAAGTAACATTTCAACACTTCCCCTTACTTTCAACTGTTGGGTTATCAGTCATACCCAGGGGTTTTCTCAAAAATTCAAAACTCTTCTACCCTAATGGCTTGGTTAGAATGTCTATAAACTGCTCATGAGTTCTGCAGTGTTCCAAAACAATTTCTCCATTGTTTACCAATTCTCTAATGTAATGAAACTTTGTGTCAATGTGTTTCGTTCTCTTCTGAAACACAGAATTCTTAGATAATGCAATAGTTGAGCTATTGTCACAGAAAATCACTGTTCCTTTTATCTGCTCTTGGCACAAACTTCTCAACATCCTCCTCATCCAAATTTATTTACACGGTGCTGTTGTAGACAATGTTGCAATAGGTTGTTTTTTAGAAGCCCATGAAATGGCTCCTGAACCCATGTGAAAAACATAACCGGAAGTGCTCTTCCGATCATCTACACTTCCAGCCCAATCACTGTCAGTGTATCGAACTAAAACTAAACATTATGAAGTAGTATATAAAATTCCATACCTTTTGGTTCCTTTAAAATACCTCAAAATTCTCTTCGTTGCCTACCAATGTGCATACTTTGGCCTCTCCATGAATCTAGAAATAAAACTAACAGAATGCGTTATATCGGGCCTAGTTGCAGTCAAATACATGAGGCTACCAACTATGCTCTTGTACAAACTAGGATCAAAATCCTTGTTGTTGTCCTCTCTACTGAGTTTTAATCCCATCATTGTGGGAGTGATTGCTGCTTTGCTCTCCTACATATTAAATCTTTCCAACACTTCATTAACATATTTTTCCTATGAGATAAAAATCCCATTTGCATCTTGTTCTACTTCTATTCCTAAGAAGTATCTCAACAAACCCATGTCATTCATTTCAAATTGTTCTTTCATGACTGTTTTAAAATTTTCAATAAGCTAATCATCATTACCTGTGAAAATAACATCATCAACATATAAAATCACAATCAACATTTTACCATCCTTTTCTTTAATGTAGAGGGTGGGTTCTCCCTCACACTTTTCAAATCCATTTTCCAGTGGATAGGAATATATTCTACTGTACCACGGTCTTGGTGCTTGCTTTAGCCCATAAAGATATTTCTTCAACTTGCACACTTTGTGCTTTTGGCCTTTCTTTTCGTAGCCGAGAGGTTTTTCAATGTAAACCTCTTCCATTAACACTCCATTTAGGAATCCTAACTTCACGTCCATTTGGTAAACTTTCCACTTGTTTTGTGCTGCTATGGACAGCACTTCTCTCACGGTTTCCATTCTAGCAACCGGTGTGAAAGTTTCCTCATAATATATCCCATGCTTCTACTTATACCCTTTGACAACAAGTCTTGCCTTATGTCTCTCTATTTTTCCTTCAACATTACTCTTGGTATTATATACCCATTTGAATCCAATGACATCTTTACCTTTTGGGAGTTCAACCAAATCCCAAGTCTTGTTTCTTTCTATGGCATTAATCTCTTCATCCATAGCTTCTATCCATTTCCTATCCTTAATAGCTTCTTTGAAATGAATAGGGTCATCAACATGACAATATAAGGCAAACAAAGAGTTCATACCTTCATTTTTTTCCTCTTGTTCATAAATGTCATTCAAATTTCTAAACTTCTTACCTCTTTCATTAGGTGTACAAATGCTTGAAGAAGCACTTGAATTTCCTCCTTGTGGTGTGCTTGGAGAAACACTTTCATTTCTCCTCAAGGGTGTCTCTTGCTACCCTTGTGTTGGCACTTCTATTTGGGGATTTATTTCAGCCAACTCATTATCATTTTCATCCTAAGATAAACAGTGTTTAACATTCACTGTTTTCTCTATGCTTCCATCCCAAGCTTCCTTCTCAATGAACTGAACATCTCTGCTCACAATAAACTTCTTGGTGGATGGGTTGTACAACCTATAAGCTTTTGATTCCTCACTGTATCCAATGAAAATATATTTCTCCCCCTTGCTGTCCAACTTCTTCCTTAGCTGATCCAGAATGTGTGCATAAGCGACACGTCCAAAAACTTTCATATGTGTGACACCTTTCTTTGTGTCACTCCATGCCTCTTTCAACACTTTGTTCATAACTTCTTTTGTAGGGAGCCTATTCAAAATGTATGCTGCACAATGTACAGCTTCAACCCAATAATCATTAGGCAAATGCTTTGCCTTTAACATATTCCTTACCATGTCCATTATGGTTCTATTCTTCCTTTCAGACACTCCATTTTGCTGCAGAGTATATCTAGTTGTAAATTGATTATGAATCCCATTTTCTCTACAAAAATGTAGAAAATATTTAGAGATATACTCACCTCCTCTATCAGTCCTTAGGACTTTGATATGCAGCCCACTTTGGTTTTCCACAAGTTCTTTGAAATTGCAGAATCTTTCAAACACTTCACTTTTGTTTTTCAAAAAGTAAACCCAATTTTTTCTAGTAAAATCATCAATAAATGTTAACATGTAATGGCTGCTAGCAAGTGATGGAGTTTGCATCGGTCCACATAAATCTGAGTGGACAATCTCTAAGGGTGCCTTTGCCCTTATGTTTTTCCCAGAAGGAAAAATTTCTCTTTGTTGTTTCCCCAAGATACAACCTTCACAAAGGCTGTCTGGTTTCTCTATCAATGGTAAACCTCTTACCATTCCTTTTTTTTTCAACAAGTTAAGACCCTCAAAGTTGCGATGTCCAAATCTCAAGTGCCACAACCAATTGTCATCTTTTGGTTCACTTTGGAAAGCATCTTGTGTCACTACTGCTATCTCTTCTTCATTCTTCAAATCTGCTCTCATTCTGAGAGGGAACATCATGTTCCTTTTCATCTTCACTTCAGCAATACATTGTTTGCTGGGTGGTTTATCCATGATGGTACAAACATAATCCTCAAAAAAGACATTGTACCCCTTTTGAACAAGTTGTCTAATACTTAGTAGGTTACAGTTCATTCCTGGAACATAATATACGTCTGCTATGGATTTCTTTTCACTTTTCCTTGTTAAAACATTTACATCTCCTTTTCCCATAACAGATACTTTACTATTAGTCCCTAGTGTGACTTGTGACTTCACACTCTCATCTAACATAGAAAACATTATTATGTCTCCTGTCATATGGTTACTACAACTGGAGTCTAGAAACCATAAGTCTTCATTCTTTTCTTCAGCCATATTACAAGCTAAAATAATTTGTCTTGGCTAATATTTTCTCTAGTAAAATTTGCATTTGTTCTATTTCCCATATCATGTTGCTTCTTTCTACATTCATTAGCATAATGTCCATATTTTTTACAATAGTGACATTGGACATTGGATTAATCATACCTTTGTCCTTGAGCACTCTGCTGACCACTTTGCTGGCTGTTGCCTTGGCCTTGATGTTGATTTGGATTGCTACCCCTTCCTTGAGAATTTGCTGGACCGTTTCTTCCACCTCTATTTTGGCTTCTGCCTCTTCCTCTCTTGTTTCCTCTGCCTTGTTGTCTTCCTCTTCTGAAATACATCTACATCATAAAGGCATGCTCTAGAGATGAGTTTTCACTTCTACCCAATCTCTACTCATGCATCATCAGTGATGCATGTAGCTCATCAACTGAAAAATGTGTGAGATCCTTAGTTTCCTCTATGGTGGTGACAATCACATCGAATCTCGAGGGTAGACTCCTCAAGAGTTTTTCCACAATCCTCTTATCTTCAAGAGTCTCTCCATGAGACCTTATCTATGTGACCATTCCAATTACATAAGTGAAGAATGAGTCAATGTTATCTGGCTCCTTCATACAGAGAGTCTCAAAGTCTCTCCTCATCAACTGCAGTTTTGCTGTCTTCACTTTCTCCATGCCTTGATAGGCTTTCTTCAGAGTTTTCCATGCTTATTTGGATCTCTTAGCTGCTGCTATCCTAGGAAGCACACTCTCATGCACTGCTTGATACAAAAAGTAAAGGGCTCTTGGATCCTTCTTCTTATTTCTCTTCAGCAGTTCCTTCTCTGCTTGTGTTAAATCATCAAGCTCATTTTCATCTGCTGGCTCACAAAATCCATCCTCAACAAGTTCCCATAAATCTTGGGAAGCAAATAAAGCTCTCATAGTTATTGACCAGTAGTCATAATTTTTCTCATTAAATTGTGGGAGCTGGGTATTTCAATTACCCATGCTAGCGCTGGCTCTATCCATTCTTGCACTCTAAACTATGCTTCAAAAACACTTGACTATGTATTTAAAATAACTGACTGTCTTCAATAGTAACACAAAAAACATGTATAGAGAAATACCTTGGATTCTTTTTCACTGAGTCTTCACTCTGTTGGAGAAGTTGTTGCAACAAGAACTCCTTCCTTCAGCTTCTTTGACCTTCAAAGAGCCTGTACTAGCTCTAATACCATGTTTAAATATATGAAAATTCCAGAAAAAACAATGGAGAGAGTAATACTCTCCTCTTTAACACAGAGAAATAAAATTTTCTTCACTGGAGAACATAGTATTTAACTTGAAAATCTTTCTTTTTCAAAACTAAAGACTATTACAAAAGTTCCTCTATTGAGGATTTACAAATTCTGACTGTTGCATAACACAGTGCAGAAAAACAAGCTCACTGTCTCTCAGTAACAACGCACTGCTATGCTTAAAAACAAACACTCTGTCTCTCTGTTGAAAATACGCACTGTTGTGCAAAAAAAACAAAATAAAACATTCAATGTGTGTTTCTTACTTAACCTCACCGAATTTCTACATTATATATGTCTCCGTGCTTTACATAATACGAAAGACTATATTAAAATTAAAACTAAATTTAAATCTAAAATGTATTGCCCTTTCGAGCCCACCACACTATAGCACACATATGTTATAAACTACTCCAAGATTAGAAAACCTTTCGCGCTATATAAAAACATTTAAAACGCAAACCTTAATAAAACTTAAACAAATCTCCGTCGCGTGATAACCACCGAACTTCAAAGATACATTGGTTATTTGTTTCCGTTACATATTGTATACAACACCATATGAAACAACCCAACAAAATGAATGCTCCAAAAAGCGGGAAGATGCAAAGTATGACATATAAAGTGTACGCCGGACTGTGTACACATTATAAATTAATTTTCAGTTCTGGTTGTGGTGAATTTTTGGAGAACTGACTCCTATTTTCCTGGACTGTACAACAAAGATAAAGACAAAACCGTGTCTCTCGTGTGAGAGATAGGCCGATCCGTTCATTGAACCTTGGGTAATATGACATATTAAAATGTCTTTAATATGTATATTTGGCTTTTAATTTTTTTTTTGAAAGTGTGAACTGTCGATAATGCTTTATGGTAAATATTATAATTTCAGTTATTTATTAGTAGTTTTGAAAGGAAGATTTCAGTAATGGTTTTGTTGAATTATTACTAGTTTCTTAATTATAATATTTAATTTTATAAAATACATATTTATTTTTTTAAATATTTTTAAATATTTAATTAGAAAATAATTTGAAGGGTTATTGTAGTCTTATTGTCTCATTTATTTTATGACATAATTTATGGATGTGGTTGCAATATTCATGCATGGTTTTTAAATATTATTTATATAGTATTTTTTTATGGTGTAGTCTAAGTTATAAACAAAATAGTTTTTTTGAATAATTTCATATATAAACTATAAACTTGAAATATTAATGGAAACACAAAAGTTTTCATATAATCATTTTTTATGATTATTTTACTATTTCATAAATTTTATATATTTTATAAAATTATTAAAAATATAAATAAAAATATACTATTACTATTTAATGGGGGAGATGTTGTAGTGTTGCATTAAATCAAATAATAATAATAATATAGCTTGACATCTATGTTTTGCAAATGTGTTACTATTTAATGGGGAGATGTTGTAGTGATGCATTAAATCAAATAATAATAATAAAAATATAGCTTAGAAATTTATGTTTTGCAAATGAGCCACACTTGTTGGCTAGTGGAAAATGAAATGAAAATGTTTAATGTAAATAATGCATAAATGCGTCATAATAATAAATAAATTTAATTCAATTTATTATATGTAATATTTATTTTATTAATAACGTTACAAAAAACTAGGGAAATTTCATAATATGCATATACGATTAAAAAAAACTTCAACTTCAAATTTAATTAGTAAACATATAATTAAAAGTAATAGTATTTCTATTTACGGAAATATTAGAAGTATATAAAATATAAGTATTAGTTATAAATTAAAATCCCCTTTACCCTAGAAATATTAATGATTCATATTTGTAATCATGATATTTCCTAATTTTATATTTAAATTCCTCGGTTATTTGGAAAGAAATCATCAAATATTTCAATGTGATTGGTTGCAGCTTCTCGTAGAAAGTGGGTAATGGAGAAAAATTTAGAGTGGGTTGGACTCATGGGTTAGTTGCACAACAATTTTGAGTCTTCCGCCTAACACGATAACCAACTTGAATGATCAATGCATTGTATTTTTGAATCAGATCGTGGATGAAAACAACACATCCTTTTGGTCACATGGATGGTTAAGTGTTGCTCAACTGAATCTTGAGGGGTAGTTTGCCAATTTATAGTCCAATTATATTGTGTCTTTGAAAAGATCCAACATGGGAATAAGGGATAGATATGTTTCCCTTTGCTCGATCCGTTGATCGGGGATCAATATTTTCACTAAAAATTCAAATTGCTCAGAAATATTTCAATCCTGAACGACTGGATAGATATTTTGTCAGAATCTGAGATCGTATGAGGGAAAGATGGCATGTTATTCGTTTTCCCAAACAACAAAAAACATTAGCAGAACATGTACAGGGATGATTTGGCAATTCCAGTCAGCCTCACAGGATATTCTCTAGTTTCAGCCAGTGATACTATGACAAGTTTCATCTTCAAATTTTCCAAGGATCCCATGGGAAGTTGAATGTTTTCCTCCATTTCTTAAGTTGGAATTTTTTTATTAATGGCTCATTATCTTTATTATGTAGAGGATTTTAGAGCCAATGGGGAAGGGCCATGTGGCATGCCACATACCTCTCCCCCCCCCCCCCCCCCCCATGGTGTGGCAAGTCATATTATAAGGTTGGAATTATTGTAATGGACACATATTACATTTTTATACAAGGCTGAATATTTGGTGGATAATGGTGCAATACATATTTTTATAACCTATAGTTTGAAACCATATACACTAGCAGACTTCACTACATTTGGAGGTGTTCTACATTGAAACTGACATGAGACTATTATGGTCGAGGGCTAACTATCTTGGAAGAGGTCAAAAAATATGGTTGAAAAAATATTATGGCGGGGGTCGAGGTCGAACCTTAGACCTACTGCCTACCAACCAAACGCATTAACACCTCCTCTATACAATGGGTCTTACCCATATACATTTCCGCTTCTATTTAAAGTTTCACCCACCAGAGTTTGGTGTTTTGGAGGGGGCCAACCCCCTCCCATATGACCAACCGCGGATAACTAGGTGCTAAAGAATCTGACCGGTAGGAAATTTAAATATTGTGTTAATGCTTAAACCTTGTATTAAATCTGGATTATGTGTTAACTAATCCGTGAGTAATTTTAAACTGCGCCTTGTGCTAATCATCATTTAAAGTGTGTTCATCTTTAATTAATGACATATTAGTTTGGTGGGATTTTAGCAGAGTGTGCCATACTTGGCGGAATTGCTATTTTTAGCACTCCTAACTCGCAGTCTTCCAGAAATATTGGAGAAATTGGGGGAAATATATTTTTTTCCATAACTGAGGCAATGTTTTCGCAAACAAAGCTAAGAAGGAGGCACTTGTGGCTAATTGACATGCTAGGAACTCAATGAAGCCAGTTGCAGAGGCAAAATAGATCATCTACAAGTGTTTTTATGCATGTGAATATTTTTGAAGCCTAGGACCACCAGGTGTTGGAGGCATTTCTAGAGCATCCAAAATCCAAATATAGCAAAAAAATAGTCATTTATGGTATATTTTGATGTTGTAAACTCATTGGAATAGGTTCCTATAGCATTTGAAGCTCATAACAACAATTTGAGCACACTTTAATCTAACACAAAGGTCCACACTATGAAGCTAGACCAAGGAGACGTAGTCTAGGAGGAGTGAACTCCTTCAAAAAAATTATGTGTATTGAGCTATGTTATGTGTGTTTGTTGTGTTTATATTTTTTTTTCTTTATTATTTCAAAATTATTCTTTTAAGTTTATGACAAACACTAAATTTCACCAAGTAAATTGAATTGACAATCACATGGTCATGGACAAACTCTTGATGAATAAGCAAACCAAAGGAAATAGAATTTTATATCTGGAAATGATACTAGCACAAAAATAACTAGCAATCATTTTTAGATCAAGTTGGTATGAGAGAACAAGGTTTCTTGCTAGTTTTCTTGAAGGGTTTTAATAGTTGCAATTTTTGTGATGCTTACAAGGTTGAGATTGTAGAGAGGAAAATGGAAGTTATTGGTAGCTAGTTCTGAGATTAGGAAAAGAGGAAAGAGACCTGATAAAGCATCATCTTCACCCAATATTCCACTCGAAGCTGCACTTGAAGAGCCTCAAGTTTTTTATAAAGAAGCTGAGATTGAAAAGGTGCAATTTGTACAAGATGCTGAAGTGATTGAAGAGGTACAAGCTATAGAGGTTGAGCTTGAATCCAAAGCTAAAATGTTAGGCTATGAAGAGACTCATGAGCATTCTAAAGAAGAGGATGTTAAGAGAGACTTCAAAGCGATTCAAAGAATGGTTAAAGTCATGTATGAAGCATTCATTGCATAAAAAGTTGGAGAATGTTAAAAGTCTCCACATGGAGAAGGATCTTCAAACAGTAAGATGGATGAAGAGAAGAGCTCAAAAGGTAGTGGAGGAAATCCACCTTGATCTCCACCATCCCCATCTTCCTCATCCTCATTAGCATCTACATCTTCCACATCCACCACAAAAACTCATACCCACACTCATTCCAAGATACCAAAATGAAAGATTCCATTACTCAAGTTGGACATAAAGTTTGAATTACCCATTTACAATGGCGAGGTTAATGTAGAGAAGTTATACAATTGGATTTGTCAATTGGAATTATATTTCATAATTCAAAATTCACAAGAAGACGACATAAAGATCCAGTTGGCTTCTTTAAGGCTAGAAGGAGAAACACTAGTTTTTCGGGAGGCAAAGATACAACAGGAAATGTGAATTCATGATAAGGTTTCCATTTCTTGGGTTGAGTTTATTTCTTCCATTAAAATACTATTTTATCCATTATTCCATATGCAAAAAGGAATTATGAGTTGGAAAAAACATAGGCATCTCCAAGGCCAAATAGTTCAAGAGTACACATAGGAGTTTAGAAAGAGATATTTGTTGTTAGGAGTAAATTTGGATTTCCAAGATACACTCTTGAAATATATTGGGGGTTTACATTACTATTTGAAGAATACTATCCTTATGTTTAATCTAAGAAATTTAGATGAAGTTTGTGTACAAGCCACACACTTGGAGGCAAGGGGAAAACAAAACATAGAGGAGAAAGGTTAAATTAAGGGTAAGGGAAAAGAGAAAGGAGGCAAATGGAAAGGAAAGAAGAATGCAAGTATCAAGAAAGAGAAGGAAAAAATCATTTGAAAAAACTGTTCAAATACTAGCCATGATGAAGACCACTATTGGCAACTTCATCCAAAATTGAAACCAGATAGATTGAAAGCCAAAGAGAAAGGAAAAATTGTTGCTATAGTTAAAAAATACTTAGGGTCAGATTCAAGATATTAGACAAAAATTAATACTATCGGTTTGAAAGGGAAACATATTGAAAGTACTAGTTCCTCAAATATTCAGATAAACACTCTGAATGAAGACATAAGAGAAGAATCGTTCCATGTTAGAGTGATTTCTAATCATACAAATATTGATCCATTATTTGATAGGGGGTCACAAGAAAAATTGATTTCAGAAGACTTAGTCAAAAATATTAACCTTGAAACTGTGGCACATCATAAACCATACCCTTTGGGATGGATAGTTAAGAATTCTAATTTACAGGTTACAAGGAAATGCATTTTTAGATTTTCTATTACTGCAAACTTTGCTGGTGAAGTCGAGTTAGATGTAATTCCACTTGGAATTTCCAGGATTATCTTGGGAATTCCATATTTGTATGACAGGAAAGCAGCGTTTTATTTCCATGAGAACAAATATTGTTTTCTTAAGGATGGAGTGGAGTATATTGTGAGAGCTCATCGCAAGAAACTGAACATTTCTTTAGTTAATGCAGGGAAAATGAAGAGGCTAGTCAATGTAAGTGAAAACTTGACATAGATGATGATAAAGAAAAGAGATGTTTTTCATCATACTTTTCAAACATATGCTTATAATTCTAATGATTTTTTTTTAGATTAATAACAAGTTGTCTTTGACGGAAGGTGAAAAAACATTTGCAATAGTCAACATTGGTGTTGAGTGGTGTTAAAAACAAGGTGTCGACACAAGAGATTGCAAAGTTCAAAGAGAGGACAAAGCATCTTGTTAAAGAATGCAAAGGCTTCACAAATGTTCATTTCTGGTTTCCAAAAGGCACATTACAATGGTGAAGATACTTGGTCAAGAGTTGACACAAGTTCAAGGCAAAAGAAGCTAAAAATCGCCATAGTGACAGAGTGCAAGGTGAGAAAGATTCCAAGTTTCCTTTGATTGTTGACCAAGGTAGAAACAATATGTTTTCTGCAAAATTAGAATTTTATTCTGAAAATTCAAAAATATTGCAACATGACAGTGTCAAAGACAACAATAGATGGTCGTCAGAATCAAGGAAAAAATTGACTTTTTATGAAAAGTTCAAAATGATGAAATTAGGAAAATTTCAATTGATAAAGACTGAACGAGTGAAGGAAAAGTCCCCTCATATTCATAATCAGTAATAAAGAGAGATTTTGGGGACCAAAAGGCTTCTAGTGGGGAGGAATGATCAGGGATCAATATTTTAGCTAAAAATTCAAAGTGCTCAGAAATGTTTCAGAAGCGAATGACCGGATAGAGGTCGCCACTAGGATTCTGACACAACTTGTTTCGTTAGAGTCCGAGTTCATATGAGGGAATTATGGCCTCTTGTTTGTTTTCCCAAACACGCAAAAAAATGAGCAGAACAGGTATAGGGATGTTGTGGCAAGTCTAGTCAGCTTCATAGGGTATTCTTCAATTTTAGATAGTGATACTGTGACAAGTGTCATCTTTAGGATTGCCAAGGTTTCCATGGGAAATTGAATGTTTTCCTCCATTTCTTAAGTTGGAAATTTTTTATTAATGCCTCATTATCTTTCTTATGTGGAGGATTTTACAGGCAATGGGGAAGGGCCATGTGGCATGCCACGTATCCCCCCATGGCATAGAAATTCATATTCTAAGGTTGGAATTATTGTAATTGGCGCATATTAAACTTTTATACAAGGATGAACATTTGGTGGATAATGACGCAATACATATTTTTATAACCTATAGTTTGAAACCTTATACACCAGTGGACTTCACTACATTTGGAGGTGTTCTACATTGCAACTGGTGAGAGACTATTATGGTGGAGGGCTAAATATCTTTGCGGAGGTTAACAAATATGGTTGAACAAAATGTTATGGCGAGGTTCAGGGTTAAACCCCAGACCTACCGCCTGCCAACCGAATGCGTTACAACCTTGTCTATACCATGGGTCTTACCCATATAAATTTCCGCTTCTATTTGAAGTTTCACATGCCGGAGTTTGGGGTTACGGAGGGGGCCAACCCCATCCCATGTGTTGAACCGCAGAGAATGAGGTGCTAAAGAATTTGACTGGCGGGAAATTTAAGCATTGTCTTAGCATTTAAACCTTGTATTAAATTTGGATTATGTGTTAACTAATCTGTGATTAATTTTAAACTGTAATTTGTGCTATTCATCATTTAAAGGGTGCTTATCTTTAAGATAAGTGTGCTTATATTTAATTAATGACAGATTAATTTGGCAAGATTTTAGCATAGCATGCCATACTTGGCGAACTTGTTACATTTAGCTATCCTAACTGGCAGTCTTCTAGAAATAGTGGAGAAATTGGGGGAAATACAATTTTTTCCATAATTGAGGCAATTTTCACCCAAGCAGAGCTCAAAAAGAGGAATTCTTGGCTAATTGACATGGTAGGAACTCAAGGAAGAAGGTTGTAGAGGAATAAGAGGTCATCTATAGGTGTTTTTGTGCATTTGAATATTTTTGAAGCCAAGGGCCACCAAGTGTTGGAGGCATTGCCAGAGCATCTAGAATCCAAATTGAAAAAAAAAAAAACACTCATTTCTGGTAGATTTTGATGTTTTAAACTCATTGGAATAGGTTACAGTATCATCTGAAGCTTTTAACAACAATTTAAGCACACTCGAAGCTAATACAAAGGCCCACACTATGAAGTTGGACCAAGGAGACGTAGCCCAGGAGGGGTGAACTCCTTCAACAAAATTCAATGTATTGAGCTCTGTTATGTGTGTTTTCTATGTTTATATGTGTTGTTGTTCAGCCTTTTAAAATTATGCTTTTAAGTTTATGATAAACACTAAATTTCACCAAGTAAATTGAATTGACAATCACGTGCTCATGGACAAACTCTTGATGAATAAAAAAACCAAAGCAAAGAGAATTTTATATCTAGAAATGATACTAGGACAACAATAAATAGCAATAATTTTCAAATCATCCATTCCCCTTCAGGGATGTACACTCCAAAAGTGTGATTAAGTCATCAACTCAGTAATAGGGTAAGGGAAGAACTCGAGTGTTGGTGGAAGTTGGTATGCCTAGCAAAAACCAAAATATTTCTTTGGTCCATGCTCAAATCAAGGTGCCAACCTAGGACAACTTGAGAAAAGGGGAAAAGGAAGGCCCAAGTTGGTGCACTCTGTGCAAAAGTGATGATGAAGCCTTAGCTCATTTATTTCACAGGTGACCATTCTCTTTAAACATATGGTCCACGAAACATATCAAAAGAAGAAATTAATCAACAAATTCCTTGGTCATATTTTGGTGGCACCTCATCTAGGGAAGGAATCTATGGAGGTGGATTCATCTTGTGTTCTAATAATAACACTTCCCAAAATCTAAACTTGTGTTTGCTAGGGAATCAAACAATTTTGTAGAACTCCTTTATCTAAAACTCTTACTATATTTCTCATTGGAATTTGAGTGTCGCTCTATATAAGTAATTGGGGACTTTTTAAATGTCATCAGTTGGTTTAATGAAACTCACAGATGCCACAATAACATAGTACTACTTATTCTTGAAAAAAAATTAGAACTCAAACAATCTTTTAATTCTAATTCATGTTGTCACATCTACGTAGAAATGAATATTGCAACATAACTTTTATCCAAAGAAAACACTCAACAAGTTTTTGGGGACTGGAAATTCACTGAGCATGTAGATGGAGCAGTCCATAATTTTTGGTATTAGTATTTCATAGATATATGGTACTTTGGGTTGTTGCTTCTTTCTATATTTAGCATAAAGTTGTTATATTGTATATATTTATTTTGATGGATACTAGGGCACTCTCATCCTGATATGGTTTCTCCACTCTCAAAACTCTGAGGGTCTATCCAATATTTTTTGAAGATATATGTATGATTTGCACAAATATTTTCTTCAATGTACCAGAGTGCATTTGTTGATGTAACTCCTTATACTTAATAGAAAATTGCTATTTTTCTTAGGACAAAAAAAAACAATAAACTTCATGATTAAATTTAAATAATAAATATATAAAAAATAATAATCCAATAAACTCTTTTCCTAACTGCTTTAGCTATACAATAAAAATACAAAACTATTTTTAAAAAAATCATATATATACAATTATGTGTATTATTAGAATTTTAACAAACTTAAAAATAAATATTTTATATATAGAAATGTGGAATTTGTGTATAATACAATATTATTGATAATTAATACAATTTCATTTAAATTTTAGATTTATCAAGTGTAAAGAAAAATCAAATAAATTTATAAAATCATAAAAAAAAATTAGTTTTTTTTGAAATTTTATATATATATATAAAATTGAAATACAAAATCATAAATATTTTTTGGATATATATATATATATATATATATATATATATATATATATTCCATATTGAAATACATATATTTTAGATTATTTTCATTAAAAAAAATAGGAACAAATAAATATCTTCCAAAGCACGGTCGATTAAAATGTTAGTGGATGGTAGTTGCTATAGACCATTAGTTGACATAATTATGTTTTTATAATGTCTGATCTATCCCGATAAAGAAAAGTTCGAATTAGCACTAATTATGTTATTGTATATCATTTAAAAAAAGGGAAAGAAACTCGTGCACTCCTCATGTGCAATTGTTTAGTGCTTTATTTAAATTAAGTCATCCACTCTCTTGACAATGCTTTATTTAAATTAACTCATCGACTCTCTTGACATTTTCCTAATAGGATACTTCAACAATCGCTGGTCCCTTTCTTGTGTCTTCGGATTTTGTTTTTTTAACTTTTGTTAATGGATATTAAAAATTTTATTTAATCATGTGATTAGATGTATTTCTTTTTCTCCAATGAATTTATATTTAATTAAATTTTGAAGGAAAAACTCATATTTTTTTAAGGAAAGAAATCAGCTTACTCTAAATATGCCCAATTAATATTGATTTTTTTTGGAGTTCAAAAGCCAAAAACACTTTGTTGGTACTAGGAAATAGAGAGATTATTGGTACTAGGTCAACTCTTAGTATAGACTTATTTGAGAGTATCACATATTTACTCTAACTCATAGTGATGTAAATCATGAGATTCGAGCTTCATAGTTACTTTATTCAATAGCTAAACAATCAACATATAATACTTGCAATTAAATAAGAAAGATAACAACTATTTCACCCAAACTAATTTCAATTTACAGGGAAAAATATTATTAATTTCTAAAATATTGTGATGTTTTATTGCAACAATGTGGGCAGAATAAATTTGATAAAATATTTGAAATATTTTTTGTGAACTTTAAATTATTTGAAATTTGAAATTTTATATTTAATTAGTCTCTGTATAAACCTATATAATCATTGAAATGTAAAAAATATAGAGAAAAACGTTTTCACACACTATCTAGAAATAAATGTAAATTTTACTTGGAAAACTATTAAGAAAGAAAACTCAGTCTACTTTATTTTCTCTAGTATGGAGATATACAAATACAAGAGAAAAAGTACTTATATGGTTCGCAATGTTATTACAAAATTTTGTCATTTCTTTGTTCTACTTTCTAATTTCCCAACACTTAATAGAACTCATAACTATAAAGTAAATACAATGACATAAAATAAAATCCCTTATCCTTGAAGGATATTTAACATTCTAGAAAAGAATATTTAGAAATTTGTTTTTTACTTCCTCAATAGTCAATTAGAGTTACTAATTTAGACCTTCTAAAGTCTCATATAAATAAGAAAACATAACACCTTCTCATGCTATGCATAAATAGCATGTCAATGCTTGTATCTTAGTAAAAAAAATTGAAATCCAATTTTTGAAAACAAAAATAGAATTAAAATGCACTTACAAATTGATTATATCAAAACTTTTACAATAAAAATAATAAGGTGAAAATTAAAGCTAATTACAAATACTATAATAATATAACCTAACTATTTTTTTATTAATAAAAATTCATTCAAATTTAAAAACTATAAGAAATTTTTTCCTCTTACGAACTGCAATTAATAATTTAATTTAATTAAATAATACAATTAATAATTTATTTTAAATTAAATAACATATAGTTTTAAAATAATAATAATAATAATAAATAAACCCATTTACTAATAAATAATAATAGCCACTTATATTTCTCCAATAAACAAGTGTGCACATGAGTTGGTCGTCCATTTCACCGAAGCAATTCTCCCCAAAGAGAAAGCGAGTGGTCCTGCAATAATTTGAACATGACTTCACTTAAACCTGGAACATGACTTTAGCTAAACCCCGAATATTTGCTTTTGGACATGACTTCCTCTAAGGATCAAGTTACTTCCTGTTCCACATATCTTCCTGTTCCACATATCGGTTGTTGGCTGGTATGATGGCTGTAGTTGCCCATTTTCCGCTTCTGGTGGCCATGATGATTGCAGTTGTCGTGGCAGCAGACGATCCCCAGTCTACACAGGTGGGCTATGGCTGCAGCAACGCAAAAACCTATTCATATGTCAATGCCACAGAGTTTCAGGGAGATCAGGATGCTGTCATTAGATTCCTCCGCTCAAATCTCTCCTCTAGCGGCTGCGCTACTTCAACGCAAAACAAATTTGGCACAACAGATCCTGTGTACGGTCTGAGAGTGTGTCGAAAGTACTTAACCGCCCACGAATGCTCAGAATGCGTAGCAGCACCGGAGACTCAAGTAAAGCAAAAGTGCCCCCGATCTAATGGTGGTCGGATTCATCTCTACGATTGTTTCGAACAAAGTAGTAATAAAGTTGAAGAAACATCACAAGATCCCTGATAACTAGTGAGAAAAAAGCCAAAGGAAAAAAATCCAATAATTTTTTATCTTTAATTGTTTTATAAAAACGTTCCATCATTAGAAAGTGTGCAGGTGGTGCGAAATCCACACTTGAAGTCGACTATATTCAAGAGGGTCCTTTTTATTAAAGATTAGTTATAAGTTTATTCAAAAAGGTTTGTTGCAAAGTTAATTGTTCCAAAGAGTGACGTGGACTATATTCGAGAGGTCCTTTTTATTAAAGATGAGTTATAAGTTTATTCAAAAAGGTTTTGAAAGTCACGTGGGTGACTCAATTTTTAATAAAACCATTTTAAAGGGGATTCTTTATTTATCAAAAGGTTGCCCGTTTTGGAGAGGTATTATTATTAAAGATTTAATATAAAGTTTTTCAAAAGGTTTAATGTTGAGATTCAAGAAGATGTTGATTCTAGTGAAAATTAAGCGCCTATACTAGGTGGGGTCCGCAGGCTATTTTTAGGTGTATGTATATTTTTAGAATGTTGAGCAACTTTTATTTATAGTGGGAGTCTATTTATAGATGGTTGAGCAAATTCTATATACAGGTGAGTTTCTATTTTTAGATGCATGTGCGACATCTATTTATAGATCGCATGTCTAAAAATAAAATGCATGTCAATTATTATTATCTCTTAATAATAATTAGACAATAAATAATAATCTATTCTCTTGAAGCACTTGATTTTAGTTAACTGATGTGGAAAACTAGTTAGTTGAAGGAATTTCGAGCTCTAAGGTTGGTTGGTGGGACATACAAGTGGATGTGTAGCTATGTGAGTTGTAAATTAGTTTAACTCGGTTAAGTGAGTTACACTCAGTTGTGCTAGTTGTAACTAGTTGTAACTAAAGATACACTAGTGAGAGATCAGTGAATTAATTATTTAATTAATTCACAAGCAGTGGTATCACATGCAACTAAAGAAATACTATTGTTAACTACATGCATGTCAGATCCAGTGGAAACCCAGTTGAGAGATAGGTGAAAGGGACAGTTTGACTATATGTTGTGACATTAGTGGGCGCACTCATGCAACCATACACACATTGGAGATGCCAATGAGGATTACGTAGTCAAGGCAAGGCAAGATCAAATTCATTCAGGGATTGTTATCAACAGGGATTGCGTAGTGGAGGCAGGTTGTTAAGAGGCAATAAATTGGTGCACATATTTGCCAATTTTTGTATGAGACTGTGAAATGATTGTATATTGTACTGAGAGCTCTTGGATTAGAGTTTTGTGTGAGATTTTTTCATGATCCATGATATATACATAATATATGATAGTGGGATTTTTAGCTTTATGCTTTCATGGTAAAAACATCTGTGTTATGTGTGATTGATCTTTCTTCATGTGTTTGCAATTGACGATTAAATTTCCACAAAGATTTTAGTAGAAGGGTTATGTATTTAAGAGTGGCATATAGTTGTTAGATCAGGAGAATCCAAGAAATACATAATATTATTAAAATTTCTACATGGTATCAAAGCAAAGAAGATTGCAAAATTGAAGCAGTAGCTAATTTTGTTGCTGGAAACAATTCGAATTTGCTGCAACAATTTCTTGGTGTGACAGTTGAGTAAACATCGAAATGGATTTCAACGTTTTTCGGTTAGAGTATGCACTCAAGGGCGGCTCGAACTACATTGCATGGAAGGATAGGATGGAGGTGGTGCTTGAAGATAATGGCTTGAAGGAATTCATTGACAACGATGTTCCTCAGCCCACTTCTACGGATGTTGCATTACTTGACGCATGGAAAAAGAAAGTAGTGAAGACAAGAAGGATAATGTTGGAAGGTGAGTGAGACCATATTGTCTCAAGCCTTCATGGGAAACCCACTCCATTTGCTACATGGAAAAATTTGATAGATATTTTCCAAAGCAATAGAAACCATAGGAAATTAGGCGCTGAAGGATAAACTTAGAGAGATCAAGATGAAGAAGGGTGACAATATTCCTAAGTATCTCACAAACTTTGTCCAATGTCGGGATGAATTGGGAAGTGTAGGAATTGTAGTTGTTGATGATGATTTTGTGAGCTTGGCTCTCTTGGGACTTCCTAAGAGTTGGCACAATTATCAAGACTTTGTCAACGGATGGGAAAAATAGTCGGATCTAGTGTAGGAGGAGTTCAAGCAGAACACCGGAGATGGCTCTTCATCAAAGCATGATGATGAAGAGGATTGTGCTTTGGCTGCCAAGGCAAGGAAATGGAAGGTGAAGAAATTCCACTCAAAATATGAGGCTAAGGAAAGAAGAAATATTTGTACAAGGTGAAGTGTTTTCACTATCACTAGCATGAGCCTGTCGCCACTAATTGCCCACAGAAAAGGAAAAAAAAAGAAGGTTGTTGGAGCTATAGGTGGTGAGGCCCTTGCCTTGCAATTTGAACTTGATTTCTCCTTGATCGCATGCTTGGTTTGAAGCGCAATGGGATCGGTGTGGTATCTTGACAATGGTGCATCCTTCCGCATGACGAGAGATAAGGAGCTTTTCAGTGATTTGGAGGAAAAAAATCTCCAAATGCATATAGAGATGGGCAACGATGGACGATACAGTGCAACTGGCATTGGTACCATTACCTTTGAGAGGGAGTGAGGTAAAACATTTCTATTGAAATATTTTATGCATGTTCCAGGTCTAAAGAAAAACTTGGTCTCAGTTGTGATGTTAGAAGACAAAGCCTATGACGTTGTTTTCAGTGATGGAAAAGCTTTCCTGTGATATAAAACAACGGGTCAAGCCAAGAGGATAGGGATTCGATTCAAGAATATCTACAAGATGGAGGTAGATGGCTTTGCTGCAACGATGGGCAAGGAAGAAAAAGTGGTGAGCCGGGATGAGGGTGAATTATGTCACAGACGATTGGGCCATATTCATCATGGAGCTTTGAAAGTTATGTAGCAAATATCTACTGGACTTCCAATGGGAACACTTGCTCAATTAGATTAGTGCAAGGGTTGCACCATGGGGAAGTAAGCAAAATCTACCTTTCATGAAAAGGAGAACTGTGCTTCAGTGATCCTGGAGAGAGTTCACATAGACGTGTGTGGACCATTCTCGGTTGCTTCAATAAAAAACACATGTATTATGTTATTTTTCTTGATGACTTTTCTCGTAAATGTTGGATCTACTTCATGCAGAAGAAGGATTAAACATTCTCAAAGTTCTATTAGTTTAAATAATTGGTGGAGAAAGAGTTGGGGAAGCAAATGAAGGCTCTAAGGAGCGATAATGGTGGAGAATACATCTCGAATTAATTCAAAGACTTATGTAGCAAAGAAGGAATTTGAAGAGAACTCATAGCACCTCATAACCCACAACAAAATGGGGTCGCGGAGAGGAAGAATAGAATGATCGTGGATGTTTCATAAGTGATGTTGCATGATCAGGGCCTGCCAATGCATTTGTGGGCGGAAGCATGAAACACTGCGGTTTATGTGCAAAAATTTTGTCCTCATAGGGTACTTGGCATGAGTACACCCGAAGAAGCTTTTACTTGTAATAAATCAGATGTTTCTCACTTTAAGATTTTTGGCTCATCTATTTATGTGCATGTGACCAAGAATGCCAAGAAGAAGCTAGAGCCAACTGCTGAAGTTGAAATATTTGTGGGGTACACACAAACACCCCATAACTATCGTGTGTATTTTCTAAATAGTCGAATGACTGTGGTGCGACTGGATATAAAATTCAAAGACGAGAAAGCCATGAAGTTGTCGCTTGAGAGGGAGTTAAACTTGCATGCAGAAGAGGAATTGCTTGTTCCCAAAGATGAGTCTACAGATGTGGATCAGCTAGAGGAGGAGGTTCATGGAGTGGAGTTCACTCACGTAGAGCCAAACATCGGAACTGGAAGAAGGCGTACCATAGAAGCAGAGAGGCTAAATCTTGATGTGACAGAGAATGTAGGAGTCCCTACTTCACAGTGCAGATAGAGACAATCTCCTGACCGATTCACTGGATACATGGCTCTCATGAGAAAATGTATTGTGACTAAGCCATTTTCCTTCTAGGAAGCAGTGTAGAAGCCCACATGGGTAGATGCAATGGTGGAGGAGTATGACTCCATTGTCAGAAACAATGCTTGGGAAATTTTCCCAAGGCTGGTTGATAAATCAGTGGTAGGTTCAAGATGGATCTATAAGGTAAAGCAAGTTGTTGATGGGAGTGTTAAGAAATTCAAGGCCAGATTTGGGCCCTAGAGCTTCTCACAAATCGAGGGAATTGATTATGAAGAAACATTTGCACCTGTCGCACGGTATTCTTCCATAAGGACCATCCTAGCTCTCTCAGCAAAGATGAGTTGCCACATTCATCAGATGGATTTGAAGACTATGTTCCTTAATGCGATCATTAGAGAAGATGTGTGCGGACTCGAGGATCACTTTTATCACAAAAGGCAAGGATAGATAGAAATAAGGATTCCACTTTAGAAATCGCTTTCAAAATACATTTTTCTATTTCAAGAGACAAAAGTTGAGGTAGAGGTAGAATGAGAGGTAGAGGACAGGGCAGAAAACATGGTGGTCAGAGAGATGGGCAAGGAGCATGAACATGAAAGTGGAACCAACATCAAAGGATTCAAAAATAATCAAAGAATTGACAAATCAAAGGTGATATGTCATTATTGCAATAAATTTGGTTACTATGCCCATGATTATAGGAGGAAGATAAGTTATCAAGGAAATGAGAGAGTTAATGTCACTACAAAAAATACTAACTCTGTGTTCCTAGCTTGCAATACCTTGCATGAACCGTCTGATAATGTGTGGAAATTAGACAGTGGTTGCAGTAACCACATGACATGAAATAAGAATTTGGTTGCAAATTTGGATCAATCTACAAATATAGAGGTAAATTTGGAGACTGACAAGACTATGGATGTATATGGAAAAGGAGTGGTCAGCATTATGACCAAGTAGGGGGATCCAAAAACAATTTTAGAAGTATATTGTGTCCATGGTCTCAATCATAATTTGATAAGTGTTGGTCAATTGACACAGAAGTAATACAAAGTTATCTTTCAAGGACAAGAGTGTTATTTATGACAAGCCTCTAAGCAAGCAATGGATAGAAAAGGTGAATATGATAAGGGAAAAAATCTTTCCTATAATTATGAATTATAGTGATCAGGTCATTTCTCTTACAGTTTCATGTTCTAATGATTATTGGTTATGGAACTTTTAGTTTGGAAACTTGTACTTTTCTGGTTTGATATTATTGCAATAGAAACATATGGTGAGAGGATTACCTCCTATCAAAGAACCTATTAGTACTTGTGAGCTTGTGAGTGTTTCATCTTGGGAAAGAAACATCGTGAATTTTTTCCAAAGGTAGTTGCATACAGAGAAAAGAAACCACTTGAGCTCCTGTGTGGACTTATGAGGACACAATTGATTGGTGGAAGTTGTTACTTCCTCACCTTCGTTGATTATTATAACAGAAAGACTTGGGTTTACTTATTAAAGAATAAGTTTAAAATTTTTTCAAAGTTCAAATAATTCAAGGCCTTAGCATAGAACCAAAGTGATTGAAAAATGAAGGTATTGAGAGATCATGGTGGAGAATATGATTCAAAGGAATTCCATGATTTCTGTGAACAATATGGAATCAGAAGAAAAAAAAAATTATAACTAGATACACACCGCAACAGAATAGTGTAGTAGAGAGAAAGAATATAACCATTTTAAATATTATGAGGAGCATGTTGAAGGAAGAAATATTTCTAACGAGTATTGTGCAAAAGTAGTTGCATCTGATGTTTATGTGATAAAGAGATCCCTTACAAAGAGTGTGATGAAAAAAGTACCAGAATAAGCATGGTCAGGTATGTATTGCAACGTATCTCATCTCAGAGTGATTGGATGCATATATTATGCACATGTTCCTAAGGAGCTAAGAGGAAAAATGGATGATAAAAATGAAAAATGCATATTTACTAGTTATAGTGAGAAGTCAAGAACTTACAAACTGTATAACCCTGTCACTAAGAATACCATAATCTGTAGAGATGTTGTGTTAAAAGAACAAGAGTCATGGAATGATATTTTAGGCAAAAAAAGTTGATGCAAAAGCACCATTGATTGAAGAAGATGATGTAGTAGAGAAGGAGCAACAAGAATCACAAGAGTGTACACTAGCAAGGAATCCAATATTTTCTGAGGAGCATGGATCTTCAAGCAGATCAACAGAATAGAATTCTTCGAGCATCCAATCAGGTGATGAATCAAGTAGTGGTAAGAAAGAGATGAGAAGTATGAATGATATTTATGATGATTTGGATGTTAGTTAGAATTTCGCATTGCTGTCATTACAATCTTATTTGTTTGAAGAAGCAATCAGAGATGAAAATTGGGTGCAAGCCATGGATGAAAAAACTGAATCTATTGCAAAGAATGATATATGGGATTTGGTTAATTTTTCAAAGGATAAAAACATTGTCGGTGTGAAGTGGGTGTACAATACAAAGTTGAATGAGAAAGGTGAAATTTATAGATTTAAAGAAAGACTTGTAGAAAAAGGATTATCACAACAACTGGGAAGAGATTTTGGAGAAATGTTTGCTTCGGTAGCCAGATTGGATACTGCTAGAGAAGTTCTAGCCAAAACAGCTCATAACAAGTGGAATTTATATCAGATGGATGTGAAATAGGTATTCTTGAATGGAATTCTAGAAGAAGAAATTTATGTGCATCAACCGCCAGGTTATGAAGTTGAAGGTAAAGAAGATAAAGTTTATAGGTTGAATAAATCCCTCTATGGACTCAAGAAAGCGCCTAGAGCTTGATATAGAAGAATGGAAAACTACATGATTAAGAATGGATTTTGCAAAAGCAACCTTGAGCCTACCTTGTACACAAAGGTATATGAGCAAGGACCGATTTTGATTGTCTACTTATATGTTGATTACATGATTTTTATAGGCGATATTGGGTTAGATGAATTTTAAAAAACCACGATGTAATAATTTGAGATGACAGATCTTGGTCTCATGAAATAATTTCTTGGCATAGAAGTTGAGCAATTTGAAAAAGGAATTTTTATTTTCCAAAATAAATATTCTAGAGATTTGTTGAAAAGATTCAGGATAGATAATTGCAAACCTATCCCTACACTAGTTACAATAGGTACAAAGCTAAGTAAGGATGATGAAGGATCAGATGTCAATCCAAGTTTATTCAAAATATTGGTTGGAAGCCTCATGTATCTCGTACCTACAAGACCAGATATTATGCAAGGAGTTAGTTTGATTTCCATATTTATGAAGACTCCAAAAGACACACATTGGAGGGCAGGAAAAATAATTCTGAGATACATAGAAGGAACTAGAGATTGTGGCATAATGTATGCAATTACAAAAAAAAAAAAAATTGATTGGGTAGATAGATAGTGATAGAGCACTTCCGGTTATGTGTTCCATCTTGGTTCAGGTGTGATAGCATGGACATCTAAGAAGTAGCCTATTGTGACACTATCATTAGCAGAAGTAGAATATGTAGCAACAACATGAGAAACATGTCAAGCAGTGTGGTTAATAAGAGTATTGGATGGAATCAAGAAGAAACAACATGGATAAACAAAAATATATTGTGACAAAACCTCAGCGATTCCACTATCCAAGAATAGTGTGTTTCATCAAAAGAGGAAGCATATTGATACTAGATATAATTTTTATTAGAGAATTGTTGAGGTATAAAAGGTATCTTTTTAACTCCTATTTATCCTACATTAACTATCAATCTAGGTACAACTTTTTATCTCAAGAGTGTACTCAATCTAAGGTGGAAATTTAATCTAAGAGTAATGATCTCCAATTTGCAGTACATTGTTTCAAATACAAGAGTAAACGGATGCTTGAAAATGAAATCTAATTGCAATGACATGAAACTTAAAGCTCTAAAATCAAATCACTCACTCGGCAATCATCAGTCAAGGATGCAATAGTAATAATGCTTTCCTTTTTCAACTAATGTAAATGAAATCAAGCATAAACAAGATCCTCAATTTGAGAACATAGACAGTAATAGCCAATGCCCTTTACAGTTGATGATCTTACACTCCACAATAAAGAAACTAATTGGAAATTGTAACTGAATTAAATCAATAATGCTGCTAATGGAAATAGAATAAACACACTCCTTGCAATAACATTCTAAAGAAAACCAAACACTTACAGGAAAGGAATAAACAATAAAGCTAGTTATCAGAAATGAATAGCAAAGCTATTTAATGGAAATGAACAGCAAATTTTGAACAACGAAGCTTTATATCTGATAATAATAACAATAAAAGTTACAGAGGAATAAATAATCTTCTTATGTTGGAAAGGAATAACAACGCAATTCATTCACAAATGATGCAATAAACCAATTTCATAAAACATTGAAACAATAAGCTATAAAACATGGAAACTGTCAAGCAATGCGACTAAAGGAAATGAGAACTGAAGCAAACCATCACATGGCTAGAATTGGAAAGTAATGGTATAGATAGCAAGTGGATCCACCAGGGTCGGGCCCTTAGCCGCTAGTGAAGAACCGCCGAACTACTCCAGTATCAAATAATGGAATGGAAACTAGATTATATATTAATCATATGTAACAGAGTTTACAAGCAATCACACTCTATTTTAACCAACGAGAGGCGATGAGAAATCGTGAATATACAACAGGAAATCTTAATAATCATAATAGATGCTTGATTTCTACAAGCGTTGTCCTTTTATAACAGCCAGCAGATGGAGCAAGAAATACAGATAAGCTTTGAGTAGCGATCCCTCAGGATCGCTCTATATTCTATCTTCAGTTATCGTTTTGTCTTCTTACGCTGATGTAACGTTGTTCCTTTCTTTTCTTTGACTATGGACTCCGATCTCAACCTTCTTGTCTCAATATGGCCTTTTGTTGAAGGGACAACAATTATTTCTGCTTTATCTTTTTCTCCCGAATGGTGGCTTCCCATTTCATCTATTTTCTGGATATAAGAAAAGACAATCTTTAATCAATTTGCAAAAATCACTAATCTCCTTAATTCTATTATAATTCTTCAGTATATTACCATTCTAGAATATAAAAGAGTTACGATTAAAGGAAAAAGATAAAGAAACACATGGAAAATTCATACATTTTCCAATTCTCAACACACCCCCCTGCTTACCCTTTTTCATGTCCTCATGTGAAAACCATAGCTTACATGTAAAGCAGTTAGAGAATAGGCTAGAGAGGGTTTTTCATTAGGTGGTCTAAAGCCATGATTTGCAGCTAAAACTTCAAAAATATGCCCGGTTTTCCCTTCAAGTAATTCATATTTAGCCTTATAGTCTGCTGCAGAATACCAGATAATAGGGCTTCGAAATCTACAACCTAACCAATACGGGCCTTCCCTCAAGATCAGGTTACTATAGATAACCAGGTGGTCGAATACTAACTAAATTTTTTTATAATTGAATGGCTCTCTCTCTTGAATATTTCGATTGGAAATCTTCCATCAGAGTTTAGTTCCTACTACGGCCTGGTCTTTGATGGACAGAAAATATTCTACCCCATCTAGGACGATTTCTTTATGGATGGGTCCCAATGTCTGGATCACACCCTCCTTTGTCATTAAGCTTTTCTACGTAGCCCATAATTGTAATGGGTGTCTCGGTTCATCCCTAACCCAAAGGTCTAACCCATTTTCTTATCTCTGAAAGGTGTTATAGGCCTTGAGCCATTTTAGCTGGTTAACAGCAAATGAAATGAATGCTTGATATTGGACATCACCCACAAAAGGACTGGGATTCATCTCTGTTTCCTCTTCCAAAATAAAATTGTGCAAATAAAATTCACAGAGTAGGTGCTAAAATGTTACTCCATAGAGTTTGCAGCAGTTTATAAAATCGTCTATAGTTTTTATTTCTATAGGTTTTCCTGCCTTAACAACTTTAATTTTTAACTACAAATATCTTTCTAACAAAAACAAAGCATAATTTTTGGCAGGGGACCTACATGCTAGAACATCTGTATATAGAGAACAGAGAGTATCCATTTTATTCCTGACTGTTTGTACTCTATTCCTTACCTCTTCAACTTTTTCTTCTACCTTCTGACATTTATCGAAGGCTTCTGCCTTTGATGCATTGATGTCCCTTAATTGCTACTGTAACTCTTTTTATTTCTTCCTAGGAACAGTCTCTTCTTCGAGCTTTTCTCCAGCCACTAAGCCTATGCCAGATCCTCTCGGCGTTTTTCTATACCGGGGTCGTTGTTTATCAAAACATTTTTGGGTTGAAAATCTACTTGGGTTTTCTTATTACAATATCGAGTTCCTACAGTCTGTGCCTCTTTATTGCAAAATGTACGGTTGACGGACCTAACTAGAGGACAGTGCGTCGGTTTGAACATCTTTATTATAGACTTGTACATTTTTGGTTTGGGCAACTACCTGTTGTTCCTTGCTATCATGAATGAATATGGGCTCAACTTGAGTCTCCATGGCCCTTGTATTATGGGGTTCCGTTAGGATGGCTGCATCCCCCGTTTTCGGGGTTCTTTTAGAGATTTTTCCCCTTTTCAGAACCCTTATCTTATGTCTGAGTTGTTTTACTAATTTTTAGCAGCTTTTGTTGTTCCCTCTGCAGCCGCTTAACTTCATTTTTCTTCTTCTTATTTTTCTTGGGAGGAACAACTATTTCCTTTTCTGGACTTGGCTGCTCAGCTGGGTTTTGTTCTTCAGGGACTGTGCCCTTGTCCTGGCTTGTTTCCACATTCTATATTTGGAACACTTCTTCAATGTTCATGTTATCTTGACCAGGTTCCTCAGGGGAGGAAACCCTAGTTCGATCTGTTATTTCCTTAGGGACTTTTGCTTCTGCCTCCTCCTCATCATGCATTTCCTCAGATGTATCCTTGCTATGGACAGAATTTTCCTGTGATTTCTCTGCCTCACTATTGAGGTTGAGCGGACTCTGGGGTTTCATATACTCACACATGTTGGCCAAAATTTGGGCCAATTTGTCCTCCTGCAATGGACTCTGTGGTGGACTTGCACTAGAGGTTATAGGAGGTTCTGCTTCCTCTCTTTCTTCTTCACTGGCTCGGTTAGTTTCTTCATCTTCCTAATTTTCTCCTTCTTCCAGTTGCGGGGGTTGCTCATCTCCAGAACTAGGTAATTCTAAGGGTTGGTTGATGCTACTCTAGAGGTTTCCCAAAATTCCCCTGCTTCTTCTTAATCTGGAGGACTATTTTCGTTTTAGAGGTCTATTTGTTGCGCTGGTGATTCTTTTTCGTTTCGGGACAGGTAAGGCTATTCCCCCGTCTATCAAAAATAACAATTCTTCCCAACTAGTCTACTGTTGAGAAGGACTGTAACTAACTATTAATCAAATTAAACAATGGTGGCTTACTACCATCCTTGTATGATGGGATTTCCTTATGCTCCAAGTAGTGTCATGCAGTAAAAAATTTAAATATGCAGGAAAATTCATAACACATTTATGTTTTAGTACTACTAATAATTTGAGGTGGCGTGGTCTTACCACATCCTTTCTTCCATCGCATGTAATGTAGCTTTGCACTACTCTAGCTAGTTCTACCCATGGTTCCCCCAGAGTTGCAGGTTGGACCCATTTTCCTTTGATGTTCAGGGTTTGTCCTTCGTCCCGAAAGATGTTCATGGCCTCTTGAAGTCTCAATTTTTTATGGGTGCATATGGGTCCAACTGCTAGTAGACGGGACACCTCAGCAATTACTGCATCTGTCACTGATATTTTCCTTCCTCTTACTATGGAATGGTCCTCCTGAAAATTTTGCAAAAATTCGATGGCCATAGTTTCATGGGTCTGTTGCAGTCGTGTAAGGTAGGTAATCCACCCTACTCTCTCCAAAATTTCTCGTGTAGTGTCAGAAACTATTAGTACTTGAGGTTCACTATGTATTGCTCGCCCTCCCATTTCGTTTAAGCCTTGCACACTATTAATGTTTCACAATAATACACAAAAATGGAAACAGAACAGTAACCAGTGCATATCGGAAAATATTTTTAAATGTGTTATTTCCGTGATCTGATGAAAATCGGTAATTGACCCGTATGTAGGTGTATTTTGGAAGTCACCTGCACCCCCCTGAAATATGATAGGTCGCCCTCGACCGGCAATTGGAGGAGAAGCGTACGGGGCAACAGTCATACATATTCATAACATGATCAAAAAATTATCGAATTACTAAAATCGAGGCATATTATGAAATCGTGAATAGATATGGAAATGTTATGTAATGATTCGCAACTAGGGAAAAGGACAAATGACATAAATAAAAGTGCTTATGCAGTCATTATCCACTTAAACCATTATGACTAATTTTTAAACAATATTTCATGTATAAGAGGTTCAACAAAGGGATTTGGGAGCATAATATCTTTTGAAATTAAGATAAAGATATAATAAAAGGGTTTATAATTTCTATTGATTTGTGAAAAATATGACTCCAATACCATCAGCAGAGCTCTGTTGCCCACAGGTGTCTATAACCTTGACAAAGTTGTTTTTTCACCCTTGGAACCATAATCCTTTATATACACCTAGGAAAGTGCTTTGTGATGTCATGATGGAGGCCATTGTGCTGGCTTGGGAACTAGATGAATCACAATGCCATTCACCAGGAAGGAGTGAAAGGTGGGAAAGTCGGCTCATGATGAGACTTCCTATTCCAAGGAATTTTTATTTTTCTGAGTTGCCCATTGGATCACATCGTTGGTGTGGTGGCCATAATGGGCATTCCACTTCACTGCTTCCTTATGATCATGGTAGGTTGGCTCTTGATGAGACCCCCTATCCTCCATCTGACATATCATAGAATTGTTACTAATCATATAGATATATTTTTTCTTTTTTCTTTTCTTTTATATAGAACTTGCCTATTTATGTATAAAGGATGGCTCAACACTCCTTAAGAGTAGGGATGGTGGAAGAAGTCTGAACATCTCAATAGAGGAAAATATGCCCTTATTCTTATTCAATAATAAAATTCAAAGAGAATTATGAGGATTAGGGAAGAACCAACATGATAAAATAATCAATCAAATTAGTTTTAGTGAAAATAAAGACAACAAAGTGATATAGATAGTTGTGTCCTTTCCTTTTTTCTTATCATTACACAACAATTTCTTTAAAGATTACAATTTCTCCTTGATATGCTGATTCCAGTAACCTCTAATTTTTGTTTCCTTGCATAAATTTGTATATTTTCCTTAAAAGGATCATGAAGAATTAACAAAAATTCTCAAAATGTTGTTCTAAAAAAAATAAAAATTCACTAAAAAAGTGTTGTTCCTTAGACGGAACAACTGCTGTTCCTTAAGAGGAAAAACAAAAAGAACATCTGCATGCAAAACTGTGGTTCCTTTAAGAGGAACAAAAAAAAGCTAAAAACACAGAATTTGTTGTTCCTTTAAGAGGAATAGTAGTTGTTCCTTAAGCGGAACAACAGATAAAACAAACAAGTAATGTTGATCCTTTGGTGAAACAACTTAAAAAAACACTCCAAATCAAAATTGTTGTTCCTTAGAAGGAAAAACAGAAAGCTAAAAATAATGGCAAAGGGGTTGTTCCTTTTAAAGGGAACAACAAAGACAATTAGCGGAAATGTTGTTCCTTTTAAAAGGAACATCAAAAAAAACTGGGGGAAATGTTGTTCCTTTCAAAAGGAACAACAAAAACAATCAGCTGATGATGTTGTTTCTTTTTAAAAGGAACAACAAAAACAATGGTGGAAATGTTTTTCCTTTTAAAAGGAACAACAAAAACAAATGATGGAATTGTTGTTCCTTTTAAAAGGAACATAAAAAACAATCAGTGGAAATGTTGTTCCTTTTTAAAAAGGAATAGAGAAAAGATGAACATGCAAACATGTTGTTCCTTAAGAGGAACAACATGAAAAATAAAGGCACAAAATATTTTTTTTCCTTGTTTAAGAGGAATGGATGCTATTCCTTAAGAGGAACAATAGTGATTCCTTAAGAAGAACAGCACGAAAAATCAAATTTGTACAAAAAATATTTCATACAAGAAAAATTAAAAGAAAGGCTTATGTACAAATTTCAGAAATAAAGGAATTTTTCTGTGAATGAATGCTGAGGAGGAATTATCTCTCTCAACAAGAATATGCATAGTAGAATCTCCCTGTAATTGATGGTAAAAGGATTCCCGGTTAAGCAGTTTGTGGTAAAGTCATACTTGATGACCGTTTTCCTTGAAAGAATGTCTAGATCCATCAATGGTAGTTAACGTAATGGTGCCATTGGCATACACTTTCTGTATCTCATAAGGTTCAAGCCATCGTGTCTGGAGTTTTATGGGGAAATCCTAAAACCTGGAGTCATATAGGAGCGCCCAATCTCCTTCGTGGAAGATTTTCTTTTTAATGAGGGAATCGTGCCATTTTTCTCTCTGTTGTTGAATTAATGCAGTGTGTTGGAGGGTGGAGAGCCTAATTTCATCTAACTCATTGATTTTTTGTAATCTGCTGACTTGGGCCTCATTTAAATTCAAACCTACCTCTTGGGCTGTTCTTAATGTTTGAATTTCAAATTCTATTGGAAATATGGATTCTTTTCCAAATATTAATTGATATGGTGAATACCCAGTGATATTTCTCCATGTTGTTTGGTATGCCCACAAGGCTTCCAGCAATCTTGAAGCCCAGTCACATCTATGTGATGCAACTATTTTTGTAAGTATTTCTTCTATCACCTTATTCATGCTCTCTAATTGGCCATTTGCCTGTGGGTGATATGGGGTTGTAATTTTGTCCTGAATGTGGTAATTTTTTAATGTTGCAGCGATTTTATTACCTACAAATTGCAGTTCTCCATCTGTAATTATGTCCCTTGGGAGGCCATATCGCACAAATATTTTGAAAATGAACTGTATTACAAAGTCCTCTATAGCTCCTGGAAGTGCCTTTGCTTCAACCCATTTAGTAACATACTCTGTTGCAACTAGTATGTATGTTTTTTGATTTGATGGTGGGTTAATAGGACCAAAAAAATCAAGCACAGAGCGCTCAAATGGCTCGATTACTAACTGTGGATTAAAAGGCATTTCATCGGATTGTCTAGGGCGTCCCGCCCTTTGGCAACTATCATAGGTGTGTACAAACTTTTTAGCATCTTTAAAAATTGTAAGCCAGTAATAGCTTGTTTGTAAGACCTTGAGACTAGTCTTGCGATCTGTGAAATTTCCACCACATGGACCATCATGGCATGCTTTCAGGATGTAAAATATTTTGTCTTCTCGGACACATATTATAATGTGCATATCTACTCCTATATGAAATAGGTAGCCCCCAATCCAAGAGAATCGGGTACAGTGTTGTACTATCTGTTTTCGTTCATTGGGCATTAGATGCTTAGGTAATTTACTTACTACTAAATAATTTGAAACATTAGCATACCATGGGGTTCTGGTAGTAACAACAAACAAATGTTAATCTAGAAATTGATCTTTGACTGCTGCTGCGTCCGTTGGTTTTGGCATTTGTGATAGAAAATCAGCTACAGGATTCTCTTTTCCAGGTCGGTCCATTATTGTGATGGAAACTTCCTGCAATAGAATCAACCATCTTGTTACTCTACCATTTGTAACAGGTTTATTTGCTAAAAATTTTATGGCTAAGTGATATGTATATAAAACTATAGGATACCTAATTATATAATGTCTAAATTTATTTACAGCATTTATTATAGCTAAAAATGATTTCTCAGTCACAGTATAGTTTAATTCAGTAGGAGATAGATTCTTGCTAATGTAATAAATTGCATATGGTTTTTTATCTTCTTCCTACCCAAGGACTGCTCCAACAGCTGTTTCTGAGGCGTCAGATGAAATTTGGAATGGAAAATCCCAATTTCGGCCCCTTAGCACTGGGGCTGTTGATACAAGATTTTTCAGATCCTCAAAATAATGGTCACATTTATCTATCCAAATAAAATCAACATTCCCTGTTAGTGCGTATATAGGTGCAACTATTTGAGAATAATTCTCTATGAATATTCTATAATAACCAGAAAATCCTAGAAAGCTATGTACCTCTGTTTGTGTGGTAGGAGTAGGTATTAACAAAATTATCTGAATTTTAGCTGGATCTACTTGTATTCCAGCTGCTAAGATTATAATGACCTAAGATGAGTCCCTTGGTCATCATCACGTAACACTTCTTATGGCTTAAGCAGAGCCTGGTGGTAATGTTATAGCATCATTTTTCACCCTCATGTGATTCATGATTGTCTCTTTAGCCTTGGGCACCCATTCCCATAGACTTGAATAAATTTCATAAAAAGCAGTGTTTGAAATCCCATACGCGGATATGCCCAGAATTTTTCATGTGTATACGCGAGTCCAGAGATACTTTTCCCCGTATGTCACTAAAATCATTAAAAAAATATATAAAAATTCCTATTTTCGAGGCTGGGTTGATGTTTATTCCTGTAATTCAACCACCCTAGCCCGTGGCCAACTGTTTCCAATTGATTGAAACTACTTTGAGGGAGTATAAAAGCCCCTCATATGCATGGCCTAAGGGAGGGAGGAAAATTATAGATATTATACTCTGTTAGAGCCCGATTCAAGTCTGATTTCCCATGCCTCCTGCACTTCCCAGATTTTTACAGGAAACCCTTGTTTCCTGGAGATGTTCATCAGCTTATATGTCATCTTGTGTGCACAAGTCTTGAAAGAATCTTAGCGAGGAAAGGATGGGACGGATCCGGACGACGGTCTGTTCGAAGATCGTGGAAGGATTCAGGTGATCTCTCCACCTTTCTACTATTGTAGATGTTGTTTATAATGAAGAAGAACCATCTTGTTTCCGAATTCACGTGTTAATATCTGCTTGCATATGTGAAAAGATTGTTAATTAAACATTTATTATTTTTTATATGATGTTTCACATGGATTACACTAACATTTAGGAAATATATATGCTGTACAACTAGATTTTCGTGCATGTCTCTTCTTGATTTCCAGGTTGAAGAGGAAGAAGAGTTGCTGGGGGTTTGGACCTCGCGGGATCTACATCAAACGTAGGATATACATGTGAGTTCTACAATCTGTAATATCTAGTTTTTAGCGTACAAGTTTGAATTTGTGGGTCCTTCTTGAACAGCATGCCCCGATCTGTGGAGGTTTTCGACCCAACGACCTCTAGGGAGTTATTTCCCGAAATAGAACTGGCGACTCCACTAGGGATTGCATTCTTGTGATTTGGTGGTTTCAGCTGTTTTAAAGGTTTCCAATAGTTTTAATCATTATTTCCAGTCCAGTTAGTTTTTTCTTAGTCAGACTAAAGACCTGGCTTCTTGACCAGGCTTGATCTTTTTATTTTTCATTATTTACTTTTCCATACGCGAGTTTTCTTATACACAGCCACGTATACATGCCATTTTTGTCAAAGGAAGTCGCGTATACGTGGTTTTCCTCTGCCACAGTCGTGTATGCACGCGTGTTGCAAAAATTCTGAGTAGCGTATGCCTGAGAAAATTTTGAAATTTTTGATTTTTTGACTTTTGGGTCTTGTCTGCCTATGGTGACCTATTCCTGTAGTGCCCTTTTAGTCTCTGGATTGTGTTGAAAGTGGTTATTGGTAATTTTCTCTCTTGTTTGGTTGAAGACCGGCTCATTTTGTCAAATCTTGTTTTTTCTAGTGCTTGCATTTCTGGTTCGAGTACCAAGATCTCTTTTTGGAGATTCTTGTATGTTCTGCTTAATCAGGATAGAGAGCTCTTTCTCATATACTCTTTCTTAAATTTATGTCTTGCTTTGCACTTTAATTTTTGCCTACTTTTTGGTTGGTTTTCTTGAGTTGATTTGACTAGGTCTTGTTGCAATTTTTTGAAGAGTCATTTTCGGTTCTTTGAACTTTTGTTTGCTGCAAGATTGTGCTATTATTCTGGGCTGAGTTAATGAGTTTCTTGTCTTCCTTTTGCTCATATGAATCTTGCTACTAAGTGGCATTATAAGACTTGGAGCATTTTTGTTGGAGTTTCGCTTGAAATTCGGAGATTTCTTGGCTTGGTAATTGGATAGTTTTCTTGGTCTTTTTGAAGTCTTCTTTTTATAAAAATCAAAAGCCCAAAAACATTTTGTTTTGCCATTGCTTTTGTTTTGCATTTTGTTTTGGTTTATTTTCATCTTTTGAAGCCTTGTTGAGATTTTTACCTTCAGTTTTTTACTTGATTTGGGAAGGGAATTTTCATTGGTTTCTTTCTCTTATTTCAAGCATATTTTGGCATCTTTATACTAAGAGTTTCTGATTTGGGAACTAGCTTTCTGGACAACTGGAAAAGTGATAGAACTGAGGGATTCTTGAAAATTTCTCTTTTCTTTATTAGATTTTGCATCTTAGAGTTGGCATGCTCTTAGTAATTTGCATTAGGTGCACTTGAGCATTTGTAGTCTTTTTCATAAATTTTGCGAGTGTGAGGTTTGATATCTGAAAAGAAATAGTCTCGTAGAACCAGTGTAGAATTTTCTGTTCATCGAAAGGCAATTACTGCATCTGCATGTAGTTTGGTTTTCATTAATTTCTTTTCTACATCACAAAACATCACGAGTTTCATTTCCATATTCCCTTGACTTAATATAATAGCCAACTAAAATAAGCGCAATAATTTAAAAACAACTAGCAAGTTTTTTTATTAAGTGTCATACATCAACTAGCTAGGTTGTAGGGCCTTGGATTAGGTGAGTGGAGATTTAAATCTCCAAGGCTGCTCAAAATAAAACATAGAAGTTTATTAAATGAGCGAAATCCAACACCGTTAGGTGGACCGAGAAAGCTCTCCTCCAGAGAGTCAAGCATGAGGGAAAGTGAAGGTTGAGAAGAGAGATACCCCCTCTCTAATTTGCCGGATCTTGCCTTAAGACCATTTCACCCGGCTGTTGATACAGATTGGTGCCCTTAGTTTCCATTCCTAGGTACCACACAGGTGACTGCGGGGGGGAATACCCATGGTACATGAGGCATACATCGTATCACTTCTAGCAGTACTTCTGGAGGGTGCCCCGGCGAAGCTTGGGTACTTGCACTGGAAAAAGGCTATTGTTAGGAGGTCGGCGTAACTATTTCTGTTACCTTCGCTAGTAGGCCTTGGCCATAATTATCCCAAACTACTTTCGGGAGGTCCTATATTTCGCTTTCTCATATTTTGGTGTCTGGTCCTAATCACTCGGAGCAGAAATACCTGAAGGCTGCCTGCTTGGTTGCATCTTAGGGAATTTTGTATTGAGTGCTCCTTGCTCCTAGCTTGCTTAGCTTTATAATTTTTTGAGTCTAATTAATCTGTGAAAGTGGCTGATCAAGCGCCTCATCGATCGAGGAGAATCTGGGGGTTATCTCCCAAGAGTACTGAGCCTTCTTCAAGAAGGCGTAGGAGTAATATAGTAGGTGAATATCACTCTGTGGTATCTGACGTAGCAGAGAGAGATCCTCGGCTAGGGCTTGAAGGTTCTGTAGTTGGTTCTGGTGTTGGTTCCGAGAGGAGCACTCCGCTCACCTCGAGAGTCTTATTTCCAAGAGAAGCAGAAGAAGAAGTAGAGGAAGTACCCCAGTCTCTCGAGTCACTTCCATCTCCTCTTCCTTCTAATTCTCCATTTTTTATTGAGTACATCGGACCTGAGTCTGCAAGACTAGAAAGTCCTTATCCATCTCATTCATACCTTTCGATGGCCACGACTGGGAACGCAGCTTCGGCTGTGAGTGCTACAGGCATTCAGACTCCTCCTTCAGTAGAAGGAGGAGGCATAATTTCTATATCTTCAATTGCTTTTAGTACTGCTGTGTTTGGCTCTGGCTCCACCCAAGCACAAGCTTCTCAATCTCATCCCTTTTTTTTTGGAATGCCCTTTAGTGGGATTCCTTCGTTTTCCTTTTCCACTGCTACAACTGCATCTGCACCCATTTCCTCTATGGCTAGTGGGTCGGCTTATTTTCAAGGGTTCCCCTTCGGAAGTGGGCATATTCCTAGTTTGAATCCTTCCTTAGGGTATTTTCCTTTTACATCCCAGACTAAGAGTTTTAAACCTTGGTCTGGAGGTCAGAGTTCGACTACCTTTACCAGTTGGAACCCTATATTTATAGCGGTGGGGGCTGGGAATCAGTTTTTTGCTGGTCAGCAAGGGAATGGTCCATTCACTTTGTCGAGTACTTATCAGGATTCTCCCCCTTTTTCTAATGCTTGGAACCCCTATCAGGGGGTTTCCTCTTCATTCACTACTTCAGTGGGGCGAACTGGTCCCATCTATGGTAACTCTACGTTGGGAGGGGGTCCTTCTCCAAATGTTGGGTCACAACGATCATCCTATGGCCCAAAATTTTCTATGAGCTCTTTCTGGAAACCTGGTGCCTAATGGAATCTAGGTTATTCTTTTCATAATGTTGGGAATCCATCCCACCAAGGATGGAACCCTCAGGCCCCTCCTCGTTTACCTTTTCTGGCAACTTTAAACTTTCCAGATTTATCAAAATTGACAAATGATCCAATCCAATATAGTCCGGGGTGGCCTTTGGTTCCTACCAAACTACCTTCAGACATTCCAAAGTTTGAAGGCAAGAATGGAGAGGACCCGGCTAATCATATCACTGCTTTCCATCTTTGGTGTTCATCTAACTCCTTGATCGAGGATTTGATTAGGTTGAGGTTGTTTCAACGCAGCTTCACTGGAAATGCTGCCAAGTGGTACATTGAGTTAACTGGGGGCAGTTTTTCTACTTTTGGAGATCTGGCTACTATATTTCTAAATCATTTCCAGTTTCCTGTTCGTTACGATGTCGGGACAGAACTCCTGGCCAATTTCAAGTAGGACAAGGCAACCCACATTTCTGATCATATTCAGGAATGGCGGAGAAGGAAGAGGCTTATCAAAGCTTATATTCCAGGATAATTCCTCTTAGAATGGTTTTTGAAATCTTTGCAGCCAGATATTTCTAAGGATGTATCCCTGTCAGGGGTATTTTCTGAGGAACAGGCTATTTTCAGAGCCCAGCAGCTTGAATTGATATATTCTCAGTCTGGTGTCCTTCATAAGTATTTGCCTGATGCTCCCGACTCCAAATTATACTTTTCCAAGACTAAACCCAGTCCTCATGGTGATGGAATTATTGGGTCGATTGATAGCGGTGCAGCTAACCTGCTTAGTCAATTGCAGCAGTTGTCTATAAAATCTGCTTCCTCTGGTTAGGCTGTGCCTGCTGAGAAATCGCCTTCTCAATATTTGTCTGTAAATGCCATCGAGACTTCCAACCCTAAAGGAAATCAACAATCCGAAGGGAAGAAAAAGGGACGGAATAATAATAAGAAATAGGGCAAGGATGGGAAGGGTAATGCAAATAAATCCAACGAGCATGTTGGTGAGGGTTCAAAGGATAAAAATAAAGCTAAGTTTCCATGCAAGTTATGTATTAGAGACCATCTTACTCACCTTTGCCCTAAAATTCAGGATGTGCAACGCTTGTTAGCTCAGCAGGGTTCTTCAAGTCCCCAGGCTATGTTGAAAAACCCTTTTCCCCAAGGGCAACAGCTAGTTGTTGGCACAAATCAAAATCCTGGGGCTTCCTCTAGGGGCACCCAGGAAGGGGAAAATCTGTCTAACATATATATGATGAGTGCTCACGCGGATATCGCCATGAGATCCGGGATTATGGCGAAACTGAGTCTTCGAAAGCTAAGGACGCTCCCAATGGTACTGAGCCGCTTCATATTACGAGGCCTACTGTTGAGCCTATACCTCGGATGCCAAAAGCATCTACTAAGCGTATGACGATTAATCCAAATGCCAGGGCCACCCAAAACTACTCTGTTGTAGAAGATTTGGCGCAGAGCCCTTGTGCTATGTTTGCTCTTGAGGTGCTCCAGTATTGTCCAGCTCAGCACAGTGCTTTGCTCACTGCTATTGGGGCTTTCGATCCAAAGAACTCTCTTGTGATTACATTTGATATGTCTAATTTTAAAAAGAGACTCCCGCATCATATGGATTTTCATATCAAATCGTCTTATCGGAAATTCAATATCTTTCAGACGGTCATTGATGAGGGTGATTCCACATGTGTGATGTCTCTCGCATGTTGGAAGGGAATTGGATCTCCTGCAACTATTCCATCTGCTACTCTTCTGACTGCGTTTGATGGTCATTCTCACAGACCGCATGGCATTATCCCAGCTTTTCCCATCTGTGTTGGGCAAAAAATTGTAAATATAGAGGTTGAGATATTTGATGCAAGCTTGGACTGCAACCTTCTATTTGGGTGAAACTAGATTTAGGAGATGGATGTTATCGCATCCTCATTATTTTAGATTATTTGTTTCCCTCACGAAGGGAGGATTGTTACAGTTGATCAACTGGACTGTTCTCTTGTAGACCCGAATGCATCTACTAAATCAACTATCCCAAAGGTGGATGATGCCAAGCCGCCTATTGAGAATTTAGGGGTTGGGATGTATTCTTCTTTGATGGGTACTTTCGATATTCCACCTCCTATCGTTCATATAAATGCAATTTCATCCTCTAGGGCTCCTATTTGAAGAGAGTTCTTCAGAACTCATTATTTTTCGGACCCTTGGACCTTACCTTCCCCTACCTCCACATTAGCGGAAGGTCAAGTGGGTGGAATGGCATTTCCAATGTCTGCATCTGAGATTTCTTACCAATCTATTGTTGACTCTGCAGAGTCCATTCCAAATTCTCTTTCTCCAGAGGAGTTGGATGGCGATGTGGCTCTGGCCTAGACACTTAGTTCTTCTTCCACCCAGGATTGCCTTGATACCACTCTTCCATTTGAAGAGGCCATCTTGGAAGCTATGACTGGTATAGATAGACTGTGGGATGATTTTCATCATCGGTCTTACTTTTTACCTGATTTGAGAAAAGTTGAATCAATTTTTCCAGGTCCTTTGTCTGCTGGTCCTGTTCACCTAGTCGTGAACCCTTTAGCACCAGCACAGGTATATGCTGAAGGGAACATGGCTGTGATTTCTCCAACTATCCTGGTGAACATTTCCAGGGATCCCAATGTTATAGAGAATGTCTTCATCGGAGCTGAATGTTCCCCTGAAGAGATTCAGATTTACATCGATCTCTTTAAAGAGTTTAGGGATGTATTCACTTGGTCTTATGAGGAAATGCCTGGTATAGATCCATCTATTGTCCAGCATGAGATCAAGACTTACAAAAATGCTAAGCCTGTGAGGCAAAAACTTCGTCCGGTCAATCCTAGGAAGGCTGCAGCTATCAAAGCCGAGGTGGAGAAGCTGCTCAAGGCGGGATTTATTTTCCCTGTTCCTTTGACAGAGTGGGTTTCGAATCCTGTTCCCGTGGATAAAAAACAAGGAACAATTCGAGTTTGCATTGATTTCAGAGACCTTAATAAAGCATGTCTGAAAGATAATTACCCCACACCATTTATAGATCAGATTATCGATGAGTGTGCCGGTAATGAGATTTTCTCCTTCATGGATGGTTTCTCCGGATATAATCAGATTACTATCCGTCCTGAAGATCAGCATAAGACTGCCTTTATTTGTCCCTGGGGTACTTTTTCTTACAAGAAGATGCCTTTTGGTCTTAAAAATGCTGGGGCTACTTTTCAGCGGGCCATGTCATATGCCTTCCACAACATTAAACATATTATCGAGGCGTATTTGGATGATTTAGCTGCTCGTTCTCGAAAGAGAATTGATCATCCTGCTCACCTCCGTCAAGTATTTGAACGATGTCGTTTCTACAAGATTAGGTTGAATCCGAACAAGTGTGTTTTCACGGTTACATCCGGTCGGTTATTGGGATTCATTGTGTCTTCGGAAGGGATTAGGGTAGATCCCTTCAAGGTTGAGGCAATACTTCGGTTGCCTCCCCCGTTGTCTATTCGTCAACTTCAAAGTCTACAAGGAAAAGCTAATTTTCTTCGGAGATTTATCGTAAATTATGCTAAAGTTACCAAAGGATTTATGAGATTGTTGAAGAAGGGAGTTCCATTCTTTTGGGATGACTTCGCTCAGTGCTCATTCGATGCTTTGAAAAAAGCATTAACCTCTGCTCCTATATTGAGTCCACCTGATTATAGCAGGGATTTCCTTTTGTATCTTGCAGCAGCAGAATCTACTATTGGTATGGTTCTGGTTCAGGAGGATGATGCTCTTGCAGAGAATGTTATATACTATCTTAGTCGAGGCTTGGTAGGACCTGAACTCTGGTATACTCCGATAGAGAAGCTGGCTTTAGCAGCTGTTCATGCTGTACAACGACTCAGACATTATATTCTTCTACGAAAAACTTATGTTTTGGCAGCAGCCAATCCATTTCAGTTTGTTCTCAGTAGGCGAGTGATTGGGGGAAAATACAATAGATGGATTGTGATTTTGCAGGAATTTGATCTTGAGTTTATGTCTACCAAGTCCAAGAAATATTTAGTTTTCGTGGAATTAATCTCTGAGTTGCCTTGTGGAGAAGAGATAGTCTATGATCAATCCTTCCCAGATGAACATTTGTTTCTCATCTCTCCACATGATCCTTGGTATGGAGATATCATTGTGTATCTTCAGACTGCGAAGTTTCCCTCTACTTTTTCAAAAGATGAGCATCGTAAGTTGCTTCACTTGGCTAAAAATTACTTGATTATTGGTGATGCTTTATACCATCGAGGGGTTGATTCAATCCTGAGATGTTGCTTAACTCTCGAAGAAGCTAAGGCTGTGCTAAATGATTGCCACAGTGGAGCTTGTGGTGGTCATTTATCTGGGCTTGCTACAGCCCAAAAAATCTTGCGTGCTGGATACTTTTGGCCTTCGATTTTCAAATATTGTATGGAGTCGGTCAAAAAGTGTCATCCGTGTCAAGTCTATACTCGAAAAATGCGCGCTCATCCAGCTCCGCTTTTTCCAGTCATTACTGTCGGTCCCTTTACAAAGTGGGGTATTGATTATACTACTTGTAACCCGCCTTCGGCTAAAGGTCACAAGTACATTATTGTAGCAGTAGACTACTTTACGAAGTGGGTTGAGGCTATGCCTACTTTTGGGAATGATGGTGAGACTGCAGCTCTTTTTCTTTTCAACCAAGTTATTGCTCGTTTTGGTATTCCTAGAGAGATTGTCACTGATCATGGCAGTCATTTTTAGAATAGCATGATGGCTGAGTTGGCTCTAAAATTAGGTTTCCGGCAGGAGCATTCGTCTCCTTATTATCCTCAGGCCAATGGGCAGGTGGAAGCCGTGAACAAATCCTTGAAGACCATTCTTCAAAGGACAATTGATAAAGCTTGATCCAACTGGCATATCATGATGTATCCTATACTTTGGGCATATCGGACGTCAATGAAAAATGCAACTGGATTTACTCCGTTTCAACTAGCTTACGGGCTGGAATCCATATTTCCCATTGAATGTGAGATTCCTTCTCTAAATTTAGTTGTTGAGCTTCTTCCTGACACTTCTAGTCTCGAAGAGCGCCTCCTTCATCTGGAACATATTGATGAGTAGTGTCGGGATGCCGCTACGATGAATGAGGCGCATAAGAAACGAGTTAAATTTTAGTACGATAAGGTGGTCAAACCTAGGGTTTTCTCGGAAGGCGACCTCGTTTTGGTCTATGCCCAAGAGAAGGATGCCCTGGGCGCAGGAAAGTTTAAGTCTATGTGGTATGGCCCCTTTATCGTTAAAAGAGTCCTTAAAAAAGGAGTGTATGCCTTGGTTGATTTTGAACGAAATGATTTGGCGGAGCCCAGAAATGGGCTCTATTTGAAAAGGTATTGTGCCTAGGCTTCGGCCTGGCATTTTTATTTTGTATATAGTTAGTTTTGTTTTGTACATATCTGTTTTTTTTATCTTTGATGTGATGGTGATGTTTTTGATCTTCTTTGGCAGGTTGTGTCGAATGTCATGATTCATTATGGTTTCGCCGATGGTGCTAGTAGACACACCCGAAAATTGGCTTCTGCGGCTTGGGTGCTTCATTATCCATCCCGTCAGCTGTTAGTATCAAGAGGAGTCTGCATTGGTCCTGATTCCAATAATATAGAAGAGTACACTGCAGTTATTTATCTACTCTCAGAGGCAATATCTTTGGGTATTGATTCGTTGGTAGTTTTCTTGGACTCCTAGCTGGTGGTGTCGCAGTTGAACAATACTTATCGGGTTCGAGATACATTTTTACTCCGATTGTTTTTGAGGGTACATTTGTTACAACGATCATTTCAGTTTTTAACATTCATTCATATTCCTTGAGCAGAAAATTGGATGGAAGACTCATTAGCTAATCAAGCAATTGATTGGCATATTAATCATTCCATACATTAAAATTTAACCATAAAAAACGTCATGCATTTTTTATACATCACATCATAAATCGCTGTATATATATATCATCAGAGTATTCAAAAAAATATACAAAATTTGGATCCATAAGTCATACAAAATTAGGGCTTATGCCCGATCATGTTCAGTATCAAAAATATACTGTCATCTAGTAATCATATCTATCTACTCCGGTGGTCCCTGCCCAATATTTGTGTTCCTATAGAACACGATCGCAGTAGCGACACGGTGGAATAACCGCACCCAGTCATGTGGTACTCCCACTACCCATCTCTGGATAGCCTCAGGTAAGTCTTCCACTGCAGCCATAGGCACTTGGTGGGTCAAACCCTCCAAGTTTCTCTGAACGGAATGGAGAGTCCTGCCTGGGTCTTCACTATCTGCCTCGCCTCTGCAGCGCTTATGTTGTGGGTAGTCCTTAGGACGGACTGGTCCAATATTTGTATCATGGTCATCATAATATTGTAAGTCATTTTGAATCCAATAAAAAAATATGTCTTGTTTTCACATTTTTTCTCATCATAAAGAAAAAAAATCATATAAATTAAAAATTTGCAATCTTACCGATTGCGCCCCATGCCATTCCAGGTGGAAGGACGAGGTCTGGATCACCGCGCAAAACCATCCTGGCATAGGGATAGTCCTCCACAGCGATGACTTGTTCCTCCCATAATTGGAAGAAATCGTCGTCCCAAGGGATTCGGGGAACTTCACCTCCCCCTAGTCTCTTCATCAAATCAGCCCATCGGGCAATTCTTGGGTCTCTTGGATTGTTGATTGAAGAGATCACTTTGGGTCGAAGCCCAGGAATATTCTCAAAGAATAATGTCATCAAAATGGTTCCGTACCCGAAATTATTTGTTTTAGCTTTCCGGATGGAGGTCAGTTGTTGCTTCATATTGGTTAACAGAGCTATACACCAATCATACAGATGGACTAGGCTTTCTACAGCTATGCTCATCTGGGTCCTGGATGCCTGATGCAAGGAAGCAGATCCTGCTACCCTGCCAATGGTAAATAGGAGAATCTTCATGTGCATATCTCTCAAATATTTTATAGAAATCCGAGTCCCTAATTTTTTGGACCCCTCTACACAGTAGACGTGGACATAGTCATCCACCATAAGCCCTCCCACAGGCTTGCCGTGCAAATCTACTGGGTCTTCCCTCCGTGAGAGTTCAGTAATGAAGTAAATGTCTTCCACTTCTATGTGTATAGGCATTTGATATATCATGAAACAATCTTCCTCCAGTTCCCAGTAATTTACCAGCATTTCAAGCAACCGGACGTTACTTTTCATATTTGGAATTTTTAAAAATTTTAGCAATCCTCAATTTCGAAGGATATTGAGCGACTATTGATCTTGCATTACTTCATTATCAATTGCACCATGCTCACGTTCCCTCCAAGAGATGGTCATCCTGAAAAAATTCATTTATTTGTTCATTAGAAACATTTTTTACTTCATGGTTGTGCATACGCGACTTACCTTGTACACAATCGCGTATCATACGCGGTTTGGTCCATACGAACCCGCGTATGCGCAGAGCCCGAAATTAAAACAAATGTTTTTTACGGTGAAATTTCCAAATTTTAACTCTATTAATAGACAAAATTGATAATAATGATGGATTAAGAGTTTACCTAACTAATTCGGCGAAGTTTGACTGCTGATTGCTCTTGTTTTGACGAAAGAGGGTTTTTCTCCAGAGCTCTTTTTTCCAAAATCAGCAAGTAACAATGAACCAAAAATGAGGTAACATGTGTATTGATGCCCAGAAATTGAAAATTTTTGCAAAAATTTGTTATGCCTATTTTTTCAATCTATCTTAAGCTGCATAACCCGGATGCTTGTAAGTGTCAAGATTGGTATATTTTTAGGTACATTTTGATGAAGTTGAGACTGTTCTGGTTTTTTATCCATGACTGCTGACCTGTCATGGCAGGTATATGATCTTCACTGGCATATAGGTTAGGAAATCCATTTTTCGTTGCATTTTTCATACTAGCCTCCATTCTGATCACTTGCCATAGGGTCGATCCCATCAGGTCATGAGTATTTCACCCATTTCACTCGGCGATTATTTAATCATGAGTTGGTGGTAGAGCCTTCCTTTACATGGGCTTCCTAGTTAGTTCCTCGATAGCACTTGTTGCCCATGCTGCGTTTCATGTAGGCTCGGGGAGTCCTCTTTAGTCCCACCATGACTTATGTGTTGAAGCTTCATTCTTCTTCTTCTTCACTGTTATTTTTTCTGGCTATTACCCTAGAGGCTCCCTGGTGTCATTGAGTTGTATCACTGCATTGCATATTGGCTACTTGTTTATCCTGGCCTTTAGCTGGCTTTATTTGGACTCGATGTTTAAGCCATATTTTGACCTTGACTTTATGTACAAGTTAGCCATTGCATGCACTTAGCTATCGCAAATTGACACCCTTATTACCCATGTATGGAACATTGATTACTGATACTGATTACTGATTACTGATACTGATATTGATTGATTACTGATACTAATAGTTCCATGGAGTGTCGCTTACCAGTTTTTGCCAGGAACTAGAGAATCTGTTTACTGATACTCATTCTATCCATTTTACTATAGCATTCTTTTATTCTTTTTAGGCTTATTATATGAAAAAGACAAAAAAAATAAATATGAAAAAAAGAGCGGGAACGAGATGTTACTTCATAATTTGATGGCAGTACAGTATCAGTTTGTCGCCCTTGAACAAAACACATGCAGTCATATATTTCCTTCATTGGGGATGGTTTTAGTCTTGACCTAGGTTCATCGTTTTCCCTTATTTCACTGGTCAGTCCTCCCCCGGTTGGTTATCTCTTCCAATCATATGGAGAGTTTGTTTTTTCCTCCTGCATAACAGACTTATACAGTGTCATTTTTACTACCATGGTCATCACGAGTCGTGCTTTTGTTCAAGGGAGGTTTAACCAGAGTCGGCCATTCTGCAGTGTCTCTTGATTCATTATTCGGTCGGCCTTCCTAGTATTGTCAGTATCTTGTTCTATCACATCAGATATTTGGTCTCTGTTCGTGCTGGTTTGAGAAGGTCTCCATTGACTTCTTGCTGGCGGGTTTGTCTCTTATCGACTATGACATATTTCTTTGAGAGTAAACCTAGAGCCGCACCCTAGCCCTATTTCCATCATTGATAGGTGACCTTGTGCTCAGCATTTGATCTTCATTATGGGTCTTTGACTGAGTCCTTTTCCTTGTGTTTGACGTCAGCATACATTATCACACTTGGGATTCGTGCAGTGCCTTGATCTCCATTTGACCCTATCGGTGGATATCTCACCTCTGTGTCAGCTTTCATTATTGGTTCATTCAGAGGGTTTCTACCGTGCACTAGCTTCATCTTTTGCATGTCGGAACGTACTTCGGTTTGGTTCTGTCACTCTGCTTCATCCGATTCCTTCCAAATTTTGGCCTACGGGTTACACTCGCGTTGGATTGATGTGGGATGCCTTAATGCCTTCCTTCCAGCAGATCTTTTCGCATCAACTCTGACTCATTTCTCTGGGAATAAGGTTTAGAGTTTTTTGTCAGTACCTTAGGGTTTCCAGTCATCAGTGGCAGAATCTTCGCTATAGACAGTGGGGATTCATCATTGCCTCCTGATTGGTAGATTCTTCCAAGTGTTTGACTTCAACTCATTCATTCACACTTGTTAGATTGTATTGGGGCACCTTGACACTCATTTTCATTATCAATGGGTTGTCTCGCATTAGTTAAAGGTATACATTATTAACTGGTAATTAAACGATTTCTCACATGGTCGACTTCAACTCATTTATTCCCATTGTGTAGAATTGTGCCATAGTGATCGGTGAAGACCTCGGGTTGCATCAGCATCTTTCGGTTCACTTTTGACAGTCCTTTCAGTTTCTGCCAGTGATGTCGTCCACCTTTATATGTTGCAGTGTCAGTACAGCAGCATCCTATATGTTGGCTCCCGAGTTGCGTGACTGTACCATCTGTTCCACCCCTTATGATTTGGTACTTGGAGATTCAGTTACTTTTGTGATCAGACATCCATTTTCAGCATCCTTGATCAGTTTTTCTATATGTGATACTTGGACATTGATTCTGACTTGTAGTTTCGGGCCGTGCTCAGTTGATTCATTATGTACTTTCAGTTCAGCTATACTTGTATATATTATGGATCTATTCTGTACTTTCTATATGGATATATTTCTGACTGAGCATGGTATGCCCACCTCAGACATGAGCTGACTCTTTGTATTCTTTCATTGGTTTTTCGCAGGCTGAAATATGGTGAAGTCCTCTCTTGTCCTTGCGAAGTTATTTCTATGAACATAATACATTTCAGCCATCATGTACCCCTTCTGACCTCATATATTAGGGGGCATATGTTATAGCATCATTTTTCACCCTCATGTGATTCATGATTGTCTCTTTGGCCTTGGGCACCCATTCCCACAGACTTGAATAAAGTTCATAAAAAATAGTGTTTGAAATCCCATACGCAGATATGCCCAGACTTTTCCGCGTGTATACACAAGTCCAGAGATACTTTTCCGCGTATGTCACTAAAAAAATTAAAAATATATATATAAATCCCTATTTTCGAGGCTGGGTTGATGGTTATTCCTGTAATTCAACCACCCCAGCCCATGGCCAACTATTTCCAATTGATTGAAACTACTTTGAGGGAGTATAAAATCCCCTCATATGCATGGCCTAATAGAGGGAGGAAAATTATAGATATTATACTTTGTTGGAGCCCGATTCAAGTTTGATTTCCCGTGCCTCCTGCACTTCCCAGATTTTTATAGGAAACCCTTGTTTCCTGGAGATGTTGATCAGCTTATATTTCATCTCATGTGCACAAGTCTTGAAAGAATCTTAGCGAGGCAAGGGCGGGATGGATCCGGACAACGGTCTGTTCGAAGATCGTGGAAGGATTCAGGTGATCTCTCCACCTTTCTACTATTGTACATGTTGTTCGTAATGAAGAAGAACCATCTTGTTTCCGACTTCACGTGTTAATATCTGCTTGCATATGTGAAAAGATTGTTAATTAAACATTTATTATTGTTTATATGATGTTTCACATGGATTACACTGACATTTATGAAAGATATATGTTGTACAACTAGATCTCCGTGCATTTCTCTTCTTGATTTCCAGGTTGAAGAGGAAGAAGAGCTGCTAGGGGTTTGGACCCCGCGGGATATACATCAAACGTAGGATGTGCAGGTGAGTTCTACAATCTGTAATATCTAGTTTTTATCATACAAGTTTTATTGTGTGAGTCCTTCTTGAATAGCATGCCCCGATCTGTGGAGGTTTTCGACCCAACAACCTTTAGGGAGTTATTTCCCGAAACAGGTAATACAACTTTGTGGCACCTTTTCCAATGTTTCTAATGTTGGCTCAAAATCATCTCCATAAGGTGTGAAATCATCCATATATACTTCGAGCCCTTCATTTATTAAATCTGAAAAGATTCTGAGAATGGCCCTCTAAAATGTGGTAGGGGCATTACATAGACCAAAGGGTAAAACTATGTAAGAAAATGTTCCCCAAGGATAGGTAAAACTAGTCTTATCTTGGTCTTCAGGGGAAATCTGAATATGATTGTATCCACTGAAGCCATCTAAGAAAGAAAATAGTTTCTTTCCTGCTAATGTATCTAATACCTAATCAATGAAAGGAAGGGGAAAGTGATAATTCTAGGTTTCTTTTTTTAGTTCTCTATAGTCTACACATATCCTCCACTTTCCATTCTTCTTTGGCACCACTACTAGTGGAGAGACCCACTTTCTATCAGATATTGGATAAATAAAGTTTACATCCAATTTTTTTTGTAATTCAGCTTTCACAATATCCTGAAGATGAGGGTTTAATCTTCGTTGGGGTTGGCGAATGGGTCCAACATATTTTTCTGTATAAATGAGGTGTTTACATAATTGGGGATCAATTCCTTTCATGTCTGGGTAATTCCATGCAAAATCTCCCTTATATTTTTTCAGTAGTTGGGTCATCTTCTCTTCTTGTTTAGCAGTCAGATTTTTGTTAATGTTCAGAGTTTTTCCTGGCTCAATTTCTATATTTTTTCTATTGTAAACATAAGTGGTAGGTATTGATTGATCTCGAATTTCTTTCAAGGGATCCTCTTCTTCTTCATTATCAAATGCTGCCTTGACCATGTGACATTGCAAATGGGATCTGGTTTTTGGTTGGTTAATGAAACTGTTAATGATGTCATCCTCTGTTTGGTCTTTAAAGTCGAGGGCATATTCTATGGTTAATGGTGATCTAATGTTTCTATGAGGTATGATACAGGTTGTTTCTTTGTTTTTATTATCGTTAGTCTTGGCTGGGCTGGAAAGTATAAGGCTAAATTCTTGATATAACTCCCTCTAGTTATAGTCATGATGCCTTGTCGACATCCAATGTAAGCATTAGAAGTTTCCAGCCAAGATCTACCTAATATTAAAAGGGTGTCCATCTAGCCAGATTTTGGGGTTAATAATCAGGAAGTCCGTAGGGTATTCCTAGGATTCTACAGATACCATTCCATCATGTAGTGTGCCTTCTGGCTTGACTACCGATCGGTCAGCCAATTCCAATAAGGTTGTTGTTGGATCTAATGATGAAATGCCAAGTTTTTGACAAGTGGTGGTTGTTAGGATATTGATTGCAGCTCCCAAATAAACTAAGGCATTTGGAAATGATTGTCCATTGATTTTCACCATAACTATAGGATTTCCTGGGTCCTAATACTTTACAAGTGCTTCTCTTCCTGATAGTAAGTCAGATAGAGTGCCGACTACTTGGATGGTTGGGTTAGTTGTTGTTCTTTTCTTTGGCTTTCTTATACATAGTTCTTTGATGGTTTTTGCATAAATGGGAATATCTTGGATAGCTTTGAGGAGTGGAATTTTTATACACAAATTTTTCAGTTCTCCCAGAAGATGAAAATCAGGATGTTCTATTGGACGAGGTATGATTATTTGTTCTGGGAATGGTGGAGAAGAGGTCTTTGCTTGCTCATGATTTTGTTGTCTAACCACATTCTCCTTTTGCAATGTTTGTTGTGAAGGTAACATATTTTCATCTTGAACATTTTTGTCTCCCTCCAATTCTATTATGCGCCCAGACCTTAGTTGAAGGTCGTTGCACTCCCTTAACTCGGTTTCTAGTTCTGGTGCTTCGATTACTTGAATAGATGGAACCAGACTATTATTAGGGTTCGGGTTGGTTGGGTTGTGAGTTGCGGTCTTAAGTTGGTCTCGGGATTTTGTTGCAATGTATATGGTGCTGACAATGTAGGTGGAGGGAGAGGAATCATTCCAGCTGGTTGATTCATAGATCTTTGCCAGTTCGACTACCAGGTCTGACTCTACGAGGTGGAGGGGGACCATTGTGTTGGATATGTATTATTTTTCCAAAATAGTGGACAGTAAGGAAAGTTTGGCCAATTGGTTTGATTTTTTTGATTTGGCCATGGCGGTGTAGGAAATGGCTATTGTGACCAATTGGGGAAGGGTGGTTGATTTTGCCACATTCCATTATATTGCTGAGCATTATACTGAGGAGACTGAAAAGAAGAGGATGGATCAATGGGCATACTTGTTTGTCGTGGCTTCCATTGATGGCATTGATTGAGTAGGCATACTGCTTCTTTTTATTCTTTTGCTTCTTTGTAGACTGCTTTCAATCCTGGGAGTGAGGGGAAACTTTTTATCGAGTGATATTTCACACAGATGGCATAGACTTGGGCTATATCTAGTGGGAATTTTTTTTGGCTAAGTTTCTTTCTACATCTAGTGTAGAATATTGCCAAATTTTGTTTTTCTTCTGCTTGCTTTTTTTTAGCTTGCATGATATCGAGTTGCGTTGTCAGAGTCCCTAGAATATCAGTTTTGAAATATTCTAGTAGATTTCCAATTTTTGTGCGGGTTATACCTCCATAGGAGTTCTTGCTATCCCTTGTGATCACGTGATGTTATGTTGGTTTTAGTCTTGTGTTGCCTCTCGAACTCCTTATGCATAAATTAATAATGTCAACAAAATTTTCTTGATATATTTCACCTTTGACCATGATGTTTAATGTTTCAACCCATTTTTCCTTCATCCCTTTAATTAATGTAGTTCTTAACACATTATCAGGTAAGGGTAAAGATGCATAAGGTGATATTTGGAGGTTGTATTGAAAGCATTCTACATATTCCTCCAATGTTTCATTAGGTTTTTTTGTCATCTGAAATATTTCATCCTTTAATTCCCTAGACCTACAGTAATCCTGATGTTTCTTTAGAAAGAATCTTTCATCTGATCCCAGTCATTTATAACACCTCCACCTAACCCCATAAACCATCGTAGAGCTGCTCCTTTTAATGTGGAGGGGAATAATTTTAGCTTTTTGGGATTGGTGGTATATTCATACCCCCTGCCTAATACATCGAATTCAAACAGAAATGCATTTGGATATTTCGATGTTAAGCCATGGAATGTAGGAATATGCTGGAGAGGAATGGCTTTCATAGGTGCATTAACTGCAGTGTCCACAATGGGATATTGTAGTGTGGAAGTTTCTGGTGGTTGTTGGTTGTGGGCCATTTGATCAAATATGTGCCAATATCCTTCTGGGATTTCTAGGGAAGGAGTGGGGATGACCTTAACAACACTTCCTTGGTCTGGGATAATGAGTGTCCCTTGCTGAACTATTATCCGAGGGGATTTTGGTTCTTCAGGTTCTTCAACTTTGTTTTGGATGATTTTGACAGCACTTCCCTTATCTGGGTTGCTTGGTGTTTGGACTACTTCAAGAGGGGATCTTGGTTCTTCTATTTCCCCTGTTTCTCCTTCCCCTTTGTGGATATTACTAGATTTCCCTTCTTGTAAATAAATTGGGCGAGAATTCTCAATTTCTTGAGAATATTGCTCAGTCTCTTCTATTTGGCTATGCACCTCAACAAAAGATATAGATGGTGATTCTGTGGCCCGAAGGGAGCTAGTTGGCTGTTTAGAAGAAATTTTTCTAGGGCCTACTGACGGCTGAGATTTAGCTTTATTAATGATATTGTTGATAAAGGTTGTTCGCCCAAGGGTCACCAGTCCCTTAGGTTTTTAAGTTCTGGGAGGAATTTCATTTTTTTTAGATTTTCTAGTCATTCAAAAAATGCAAGCATTCATTCCTACCTTAAACTTCTACGCTGTTCTGCTATGAAGCGGGAAAATGAACGAGCATGTTCCTCATTCGTTAGCAACCCCTACAATTGGAAGGAGGAGAAAATCAGGAAGAGGAAGAAACTAACCGAGCCAGTGAAAAAGAAAGAGAGGACACAGAACCTCCCATAACCTCCAATGCAATTCCACAACAGATTCCATTGCAGGAGGACGAATTGACCCAAATTTTGGCCAATATGTGTAAGTATATGCAACCCCAAAGTCCGCTCAACCTCAATATTGAGGCAAAGCAATCGCAGGAACATTATGTCCACTGCAAGGATACATCCAAGGAAATGCATGATGAGGAGGAGGCAGAAGTAGAAACCCCTCAGGAAATAGTAGATCAAACTAGGGTTTCCTCCCCTGAGGAACCTAGTCAAGATAACGAGAACACTGAAGAAGTGTTCCAAATAGAGAATGTGGAAACAAGTCGGGACAAGGGCACAGTTCCTAAAGAACAAAACCCAGCTAAGCAGCAAAGTCCAGAAAACGAAACAGTTGCTCCTCCCAAGAAAAAGAAGAAGAATACAAATGAAATTAAGCGGCTGCAGAAGGAACAACAAAAGCTAATAAAATTAGTAAAACAACTCAGACAGAAGATAAGGGTTCTGAAAAGGGGGAAAATCTCTAAAATAACCCAAAAAATGGGGGATGTAGCCATCCAAACGAAACCCCATAATACAAGGGCCATGGAGACTCAAACCGAGCCCATATTCATTTAGGATAGCAAGGAACAGCAGGCATTTTTTACATACGCAGTTGCCCAAACCGAAAATGTACAAGTCTATAATAAAGATGTTCAAACCGAGGCACTGTCTTCTAGTAGTATGGCCAACCAAAAATTTTGCAATAAAGTGGCATAGACTGTAGGAACTCGATATTGTAACAAGAAAACCCAAGTAGATCTTCAACCCAAAAATGTTTTGATAAACAACGACCCTAGTATAGAAAAACTCTGAGAGGATCTGGCACAGGCTCAGTGGGATAGAGAAAAGCTCGAATAAGAGACTGTTCCTAGAAAGAAATACCAAGATTTACATCAGCAATTAAGGGACATCAATGCATCAGAGGAAGAAAAATTCGATAAATGTCGGAAGGTAGAAGAAAAAGTTGAAGAGGTAAGGAATATACTACAAACAGTCAAGAATCAAATGGATACTCTCTGCTCTCTATATATAGATTTTCTAGCATGTAGGTCCCCTGCCAAAAATTATGCCTTTTTTTTGTTAGAAAGATATTTGCAGTTAAAAATTAAATCTGTTAAGGCAAGAAAACCTATAGAATTAAAAACTGTAGATGATTTTATAAATTGCTGCAAACCCTATGGAGTAGAATTTCAATGCCTACTCTGTGAATTTTATTTGCACAATTTTGTTTTGGAAGAGGAAACAGAGATGAATCCCAGTCCTTTTGTGGGTGATGTCCAATATCAAGCATTCATTTCATTTGTTGTTAATAAGTTAAAATGGCTCAAGGCCTATAACACTTATCAGAGACAAGAAAATGTGTTAGAGCTTTGGGTTAGGGGTGAACCGAGACACCCATTACAATTATGGGCTAGGCAGAAAAGCTTAATGACAAAGGAGGGTGTGATCCAGACCTTGGGACCCATCCACAAAGCAACCATCCTGGATGGGGTAGAATATTTTCTGTCCATCAGAGACCAGGCTATAGTAGCAGCTAAACTTCGATGGAAGATTTACAATCGGAATATTAAAGACAGAGAGCCATTCAATTATAAAAATTTTGAGTTAGCTGCCAACTGCATGGTTATCTATAGTAACCTCATCTTGATGGAAGGCCTTTATTGGTTAGGTTGTATATTTCGAAGCCCTATTATCTGGTATCATGTAGTAGACTGTAAGGCTAAATATGAATTACCTGAAGCGCTAATAGGACATATTTTTGAAGTTTTAGCTACAAATCATGGTTTTAGACCACCTAATTAAAAACCCTCTCCAACCTATTTTCTAACTGCTTTACATGTAAACTATGGTTTTCACGAGGACATGAAAAAGGGTAAGCAGGGGGGTGTGTTGAGCGTTGGAAAAGGTACGAATTTGTCATGTATTTCTTTATCTTTTTCCTTTAATCATAACTCCTTTATATTCTAGAATGGTAATATATTGAATAATTATAATATAATTAAGGAGATTAGTGATTGTTGACAATTGATTAAAGATTGGCTTGTCTTATATGCAGAAAATAGATGAAATGGGAAGCCACCATTCGGGACAAAAAGGAAAAGCAGAAATAACTATTTTCCCTTCAACAAAAGGTCATATCCAGACAAGAAGTTTTAGATCGGAGCGCACAGTCAAAGAAAAGAAAGGAATAGCGTGATATCAGCACAAGAAGACAAAATGATAACTGAAGATAGAAGATAGAGCGAATCCCTCAGGATCTCTTGATCCTGAGGGATCACTACTCAAAGCTTATATGTATTTCTTTTTTCGCCCACTGGATGTTATAAAAGGACAACGCTTGTAGAAATCAAGCATGTATTATCATTATTCAGATTTCCTGTTATATTTTCATGATTTCTCATCGACTCTCGTTGGTTAAAACAGAGTGTGATTGCTTGTAAACTCTATTACATATGATTAATATATAATCCCTGGTAATGGGCTATGACTGACCCAATGGAAGGACGAGGTGCTGAGATCCTCTAGTATTTGGGTAAGATGATTTTTGTTAAGTTGATACTCATCCAATATCTTATGTTCATTGTGAATACGATAGAGGTCCTTCACTTCGGTGATAACATGGGGAGATACATTGACGAATTTGTTGGAAGACCTGGTGAAATAAGAAAGATCATAACTACTAAGACCAATGAAACCAAAGACACTGAGGGTGGAAGAATTATTTGTGAATTTGGGAGAGAAACTCCTCATTTTGGCGTATGTATATATTTTTTTCATTAGAGACACCCAGAATCGAACCGGGGAGGTCGGCGAGGCCGATGGAGTCCTTTCTCCACTATCTCTTGTTTTTCAAGTGGTTTTGCAAATAAAACTAGACTAGTAGGTTTTGAAAGCTGCTTTTTTCATGTTTTGTTTGATGTAAATATCACCACCTTGTTAAGATAGAGGGTAATCTAGGAATGTGTGGACTCGAACCATGAACCTCAGCCAATAAAGCCGAGTGTAACCGATAAGCACTCCATTTTGGTTAGGCAGTTCGAAGGGGGTTACCCATTTACATCTGCCAACAAAAAATAGTGTCGCAACCAATCCTGTGAGCCCATTACAAGAAGTAGTGTAGTCTGTGACCAACAACCAAACCGTAGGAGTATTTGTGTGAAGCAAATCCATAGGCGACGAAGGTCCCAGCCAGCGACCGCAGACGTTATAGCTACCTATCAATAGAAAATCCCAAAATCATAGTCTCAATCGGCCAAATTAGATCAGTCAGAATCGGGGCCAGTCGGAATTGACTTTCCTTTCATCCTCGAAATCAGAAACTACTCATTTTTCTATATGGACACTTACACTATCGCTAAGCGCTCTATTCATTGCATTGACTGCTACGCTCTTATCAGCCACTATCGCTATTCGCTATTTTGTTCCTCTGCCTGCTACGCTCTAGGCTCATATCAGTCCACTAGGCGCTATGCGCCATATAGTTCTCTGCCTGCTACGCTCTTATCGGTCCAATGCGCTCTGCTTTTCCTTCCTTCCACACGATCTGTTGGTTCGGTTGGTTCCGTCCCGTACCGTTAGGTGGAAGAGGAACATAGTTCCGTTCCGTTCAGTTCCTTTAGCCATTCGCTAAAGCTCTATCCAGGTTCCCTTCCCATTTCACCATTAGCATTCTTAGTGGTCTTAGTGGTTTTAGTTTCTTAGTTAGTGTAGTGTTTGTTAGCTTAGTGTTAGTTCGCTTAGTGGGCTCTTAGTCCTTAGCAAAGTTGACTTATTGAGCTTATTGAGCTTAGTAGGCATAGTGAGCATAGTGTGCTTAGTGGGCCTGCCTCTAGCTTTGTTAGTTCCTCCTTCCAATTAGCTGGTTTAGTGAGTTTATCCATTTTAGTGAGTTTAGTGGGCTTATTTTTAGTGAGCTTAGTTAGATCTTAGTGATTCCTTCCTATTGGTGACACTATCCACTATCACCCTTTGCTTTTAGCAGTAGAGAATAAATCTCTGTCAGTAATCCATCAGTCAATAAGCAACCACCATTCTCGTTAGCTCATTCTTTCATATTATTTATGTTATAATGCACCATTAGCTGTATTATTTTTCTTAGTTTTCTTAGTTTTCTCTTTATTGGACTATTGTATTTATATTTTATTTGCTAGTTAATTATACTAGTAAATTAGATATTAGGTTACCAATAGTTTTCTTTTACAATAAGCTTTATAGTTTAGTTGTTGGTTTATTTGACTAGTTCATTGTCCTATTATCTATCTAGCACTATGGTTTCTTATCGCTTTCTTTGTTTGCTCGCCCCCGTAATTAAGCTGTTTTCAAGGGTAGATGTTTCTGTCTATTTGAAGCATGTTCATCACAAGGGGAACTATTCTGTAGCGATCAAACATCAAGGGGAAAGGGGAATATCATATGTCTTGTAGTCCGGTTGAGGGTAGAGGCCAAGGTTGTAGGATCGAGCCATAGTTGTAGGTTGTGAGGGTCTAGGTCAAGGGGCTTTATATTATACCTCCTTGCATTGGGACGTGAGATGGATCATATGGGTAGAAAAAAGAAGGGATCATATGTGGGAAATTGGCTCTATAATTACTAGGGAGTGTCTATATGCGCTAGTCGGTTCTATGCTAATTAAGTGAATCTATGTCAGCTATGTGGGTGTCCCCTCCCTTCCCTTTGTCGTCCCTTGCTGTGCTGTCCTATGTCGTCTTGTGCTATGTGTGGTGGATGTGGATTCGAGATATTCTTGTTGCTGGGCCTTTATCTCGCTTAGAAGATCTGGGCTATCAAATAAATCACTATAAAGCCTGAGTCACCCCACTTACTGGCATTCCATTGCTAGTGTGAACTTGACCATGAGTCCTATCAATGGTTATACTCAAAAGCAAGTGCATAGTAAGTATTATCGTGATTCCTCCCTTCAATCCAATCGATATAGGAAATTTGTGTTCCGTAAGTGTAAGTGAGGCGGAGGGTAGATAACATGGGGGGCTTATATTAGACCTTGCATCGGGACGATAGATTATACCTCAATGGGGATGTGAGATTCAAGTTTAAAGAAAGCTAAGAATCAGAACAAACACTTGGATCGCCTCTTTGGGAAGTGTAGGTGGGATCACCTATCCCGTAAGATGTTTCATTTTTGCAGTTCACATTATATACGTTATTATAAACCATGCATTATCAACTTATCTCAACAGGTGCCATCATAAGCAATATTGTGCATCGGTTCACAAATTGACCAAAAGCCATCGAATGCATCAACTATTGGCTCTCGACATCTACATCGATGATATGTGTTCCTATGTATTATCTATGTGTATCTTTCTCCCCCGGTATCAGCTATGCGGTAGCTGAAAATGTGCTCTGTTGTATCGGCTAGCGAGAATAAGAACCTCCTGGTATTGGTCGACTATTGGCTGACTGGCATCGTGTAAGCCATTGAGAGTATGACCGTAATGAAGTACCGTCCATTGAGTATACCAGCATTGAATACTCGATTGAGTACCGAAATCTCCATTGGATCATCTATTGGGATCCAGTATCATCATCAAGTAGCATCAACAATAGTATCGGCGGCATCAACTCTTGTATATTATCGTGGTATAAATTAGCAGCATGGAGTACCAACATACAGGTAATCAAACGGAATAGAGTATCAACATCAAGTGGTATTGACTCTTGGGATCGAGTACCTACCAGCATAGAGTAACCAATAGTAAGTGGCAGTAAGCAGCATAGAGTACCAGCATCGCCACTTGGATCACCACCTGGATCGACACTTGGCATTGATTCTTGGCATTGAGTATCTGCCTGCACCAACTAGAGATTAAATGAGTAAAACGTCATTCATGCATTGACAAGAGTGAAATCACTGACCGGAGCTTCTAGATGATGGGAGTCTCCAGCCTAGCCTAGCCCAATCAAGAATAGTAGCCCAAGCCGAGTATCACATTCCCAAATATGGCTGACATTTCAGTGGATCAGAACTTGGAATTGAGTGATTGAAAGCTGGATGGATTCTTGGATCAAGTAGCGGTATCGGCTGCATCGACTACTCCTGTCATCGAGTGATTGAAAGCATCAAATAACGGGAATGGGCACCCTGCTAGGAATGACCGGTTGGCTATCAGCTTGGAATGAGTGACTATTGGCTTACTCGCTTACAATGGCACCTCCTAATGATACTGTCTATCGATGACCACCTCCCTCCTTATTGGTGACCTCCTCCTATCAAAGACACCACCTCCTGGCTATGTGGACGACTGGTTATTAGTTGACTTTATAGCACTCATCAGCTTTCACTAACCTCTTGGATCTTACTGGTTGTTGACTCCCTCCCTGTAAATGATACTTTCTATCAGCGACCACTGACAATTACCTTCTGGCGATGAGAAACTCTCAGTTGGCCTTCTAGCACTGACGCCTTGAGGCAATGACTGGCTCTGATTTACTATGAGATCAGCAGCTCTGATTGTTTATGACCTTTTGACTTTATTAATTTCACTGTTGGTTATGGCTATGAATGAACGAGCATTTTCTAGACTCGGTTAGTTTCTTCCTCTTCTTGATTTTCTCCTCCTTATTGAAGAATTATATTGAAGAAATCCCACATGAAGAAGTTGGCTAAAATTAGAGAGTCGGTTAACTGAGTGTTTAGTTAATTCAAGTTAATCCATCATCGAATTTAGTGTGTGGTTTCATGTCAAGTTATTTTAAGAAAGTCTCTAGGGGGGAAAGTATAAATACCCCTCACCGGGTTTATTGTAATAATCAAGTTTGTGTGATCAATAGAAGAGCTACAACTCGTGTTATTTTGTGTGAATTAAGTGTGTGCTATTTTGTGCCTATCCTCCTCTACATGTCCAACAAATTGGTATCATAGTCAAGGAAGGATAAAAATATCCCAAGAGCTAGCAAATCCATTGAAGAAGAGGACAAGTGAAGAAGATCAGTGTGATTTTCAAATTTAAAATTGTGGAATAATTAAAGTGTGCTACAAAATCATGGAATAATTTATGTATTTTGGATAAACGCTCCTCTCCTCCTGAGTATTAATCACCATATATAGTAATGGAGATATTTTTGTTATGATTATGGTTTCCCAAGCCTTCATCTTGGTTAAGAGCTTTGATTTAATTTGGTCGATCACCAAGATCAGAAGATTCTTAAAAAACCAAGAATGTAAAAACATCATCGTGACATAGAGGAATTTGAAAGAGGGAAGAGGGATGGAAAGTGTATTCATCCTTTTGATCCTCTCCTTGTGAGATTTAACCACCTTGTAACTCATTTCCATTTGAACTAGGAAATTGACAATCAATAGTATCTAAAGAAATTGCTGGTGGAGCAGATTGATCAAGTGAATTGAGATACAAAGGCCCATGATGTATAAATGATAGAGGATGAAAGGTATAGGCTTCGAAGAATAAATCCTTTCGATCAAATTATCTTCAAAAATTCAGATTATGAACATTAATGTCATCCCAAGGAATCAAGGGATCAAGCTTCACATTAGGCTCCATGAAATTATTGGAAAATTCAAAATATTTACTGATAACACATTGATCATGGAAAGTAGATGACGGTAGAAGAAGTAGATCAACATTTAAATATTTCCCAATTTCTACGTTGGCACAAGAGACCACTTCATTTGGTAATGAAAAAGGAGGAGGAAAAGAGACATAAGGGGTAGCAGATTCTTCCTTCGAGGGTTGAGGTACCTCATGACTGAGAAAGGTTGCAAAGATGGAATTTGGGATAAGATTTGTTTGATTTTCTACTTGAAGATAATTTCATCATAAGATGGATCATTAGCAACAAGGGATTCATATTCAAATTGATTCAAATAGTTTCAAACAAAACACCAAAGTTTTTCACCCAAGATATTCCAATCCACGTCTCCTTCAGGAAAGTCATAACAAATATGAATAAATCTATGAGAAAAATCCTCTAAATATTCATTGAGTTTCATTCTCAACTAATTTATTTGATTATACACACATTGATAATTGTACTTTTCAAAAGCTTCATAAATCTCCTTGACGAGTTTCTCTAATGAAAGGATAGAAGCGGTTGGTAATGTGTGGCACCATTTCTTGACACGAAATTCAAGCATGAGGCTGAACAGTCTGTCAATCACATCTTTACAATCTATTCCATTAGAATTAAATAATTGAATAAATTGAAACATATGTCCTAAAATAGTTGTTTCACACTCGCCATCGAACTTAAACAATGATAAGTTATGAATTAGTTCCACAGGGATTGTAAGATTTACTCTTTTGGAAAAATATCTCGGGATTAAGATTTGGGGGCAAGCCATTTCAAGATGAAAGATTCAAACCAGGCTCCATGTGTTCATATTGTCATCTACCTCTCCTTCTAGCACCAAATTTGTTGACGGTGTTGGATAATCCGCTAAGTATGAAGTCCCAATTAGACCTAACACTATTTTGGATAGGAACTCCATCTGGGATATCGGCTCGATTTCCATTTGACATATGTTTTTCTCTTTGATATAAAATGCAGATAAACATGTGAGACTGAGTGTAATATGTTAGAATATTGAGGATGAGATCAACTCTCCATTGATATCTTGCGGAACATGATATAAGAACTTAACAACAATATAATGAGTGAGAGAATGTCTTAAGGAAGAATAAAATAGTTGATACTAACTAATACATGTATAAGTAAAAGAGTTTTAGAGACCAAATGTGAATTAGTTCAAAATTAATCACTAACATTAATATTAAATGAGGAGCAAATATTCAAAGCCAACACACCAACTACATGAAGCAAAATAGTTCATAAACATTAAACTAGTGTGTAAACCCACATAAATAAACGAAAAGAGAATGAATAGTCATTGCAAGTGCCATTAACATGTATGGAAACTATTACACCATTTTTTGGTCATATAACCTATTACTATTATATGGACCTAAGTACACCATGTAGAACCAATTTTACCCTAAGTAAAATTGCTTTCACTATGAAAAATAACTTAGTAAAACACCTTTATTAATTTTTTTATGGTCTAAACAGGAAACCACATGAGGAAATATTAAATAAATCTACATTTGTTTGATTTTCCTCAAGGAATAATTAGTTTAAAAATAGTTTAATTAATATTCCTGGTCATATTTAACCCAAAACATGAAAATTAATTAGATAAATTATTATTTATCTTATTCTTTTCTAGGAATAATGATTTAAACCTTATTTAAATAATATTCATTGTTAAATTTGACTAAATCACTCATAAATAGTTAAAAAAATCATTATTTATTTAATTATTACTCAACCACATCCTTAAAATGATAAATAAATCATTTATTTCTTTATTATTTACAAATAAAGGGATTTGACCCACGTCAAATTCCTTTTCCCTCCAACAAAAATAATAAAATATTCCATAAAAGTTGGATCTTGATTTGGTTAATGATATTTCAATTATGCACCAATATATAGACTAACTCGATATTTTTTTATAAATAGAAGGGTTTTTCCATTCATTCATCACATTTTGTTCCCTAAATATCACTATGAATCTATAATTTTGGTCTCACTTTGATCCACCATCATTGTCATATTTTTCTATCTTTTTGCTTGTGATCTCCCTTTGAGTTTCACTTTTGTATGGGTTTTTCTACACCATCAAGAGAGAGGAATTTTAGATCTAAAGTGCTAAGGGCTTACAAGAACCCATCCCATTAAGGAGAACTGGTAACATCGTTCTATGTTTTCCTCCCAGATGCCCTTAATATAAAATTCATTCAACATATTCTTGTCTTGTCTATTGGATGCATGGAGTAAATCTCATTTTTATTTACTGCTTAATGTATTTTGATGCATAGATCTAGATTTTTGTAGAATTTATCTTGATCAACCAATTGTATATATGAAGATATTGGCAGCCATGTTTATTGTCAGGACCGTTTGTTATGCACAGCTGAAGTGGTATTTTTTCATACACTTACAATTAAGATTCATACTAACAACTGGCGACTCCACACAGGTTTACGATTATGACCGTTGTCATTTTTCTGATCCCTACATATCCAGCTGCTTCAAACCCTAATATATCTCTTCATCACTTGGTTTTTTCTTTTCTTGATGTTTTTTCTTAACCTATAAAACCCTAAAACATTAAAAATTCTAACTTTCGTGTTCTTTCGGACCTATTGCGCAAGTGACAGACATCAACCGCAGCTGAGACAACACATTCTGCTAAAATCTACCACCGAGAGCACCAGTAGTGCAGGTCGCAATTTTTGGCCCTAAACCTTCCTGGAGTTTCAGGATGCATTTTTCAGCTCAAAAACTGCGACCTCTACAGATAACAGGCCAGAAACTGGGACGTAGAATTTTTACGGGGGTTTTTCTGAAAGTTTTTTGGGCTTGTCTGGGCCTCTTTTCAGGGTTTTCTGACCTCCTTCTCCACCTACTTTGGACCTATACTTGTTCTCTTTTACTCAAATAAGTGGGAACTTAGCCCTCTAGGGCTTCAGTACCCTCCACTTTTGGTGGAAGAGTTTTAGCTACTGCAAGTTGTCTGAAATTTTCAGAGTGTTTAGCGATTTTTCAAATCTAATACCTCACCTTCAAATCTGCTTCAAATAGTCTATTTATCCATCCAAATCACCTCATTTATTTTTATTTGGGTTTTCCTTTAGGGTCTACTCTATTTCCCTCCAGGAGCTAGCCTTTCGCCAGCTCATTTACAACAATATTTCCTTTGATTTGTTGCTATTTTCTAAACCACTTTCCAGCAAATTTTACCCTTAGATTTTTGTCCCTCCTGACCTTAGATCTATTGGCTATTTTGGTGTGTCTTGACTAGATTTTTGCCCACCTATAGACTACTTGTTGAGAGGCTCGCCTTCTTGGGTTTAGATTATTGAATTATTAGTTGCTTATTGACTGTTATTTTAGTTTCATATACTATTATCTACAGGTTTATTTACAGTTATACATCACACATTTTATTTTTCTATACAAACATCTGGGTTTAAAAATTAAAATTTACACACTTTGCACACAAAACCTAAGCGAAAAAGAGCTTGGTTAACACTGCCAAGAAAACACTCTAAAACATTGAAATCAATTGATCCTACACCTCCTTTCCCTTGTTGGTCTCTTTTTCTCTTTGTGCCGTGTTTGTGTCCCCGCCAAGGCATTTATTCCGAAGACTTCTTGGCCTTCATCCTCAATTTCCGGTAGGAAGACTTACTCCTCCACATAGAATTCGAGTTAGTTCTCCACCGAGTCTGCACTCCAACTCTTCTTCTAGTTCATTGGGCTCTCCTTACACCCCCAGTTCTCCTCCTGTCACCTTCACCATGTCTGGTTCAGGACCTAACGCTGGTGGTAGCCCTGACCCTAATGATAGGAATACTACTAGTGGGACCACAACGGGAACTATCCCAGATGCTCCCTTGCTACGCTATATGGCAGGCCTCAGTCTTACCGATTTTGACTAGTTGATAAATGACCCTATACACCATGATGCTAGTTGGCCTGCTATTCTGACCAAGCTCCCTTCTGACATCCCCAAGTTTGAAGGCTTTTCTAGAGAAGATCCTACAAATAATTTTCGATCTTTCCACATGTGGTGTTCGTCTAACTCCACTACTGATGACTATTTCCATTTTCGATTGTTCCAACGCATGCTTATAGGCGAAGCTTCTAAGTGGTATGTTGATCAGGCCTCATCCTCTCATACCACCTTTGTGACTCTTGCTCGGGCTCTTTTATCTTATTTCTAGCTTCCTCTTCGTTATGACACTGGTACCGAACTTTTTACTTCTTTCTGTCAATTGTCTGTGACCCGCCTATCTAATCATGTCTAGGAATGGTGGAGAAGAAAGAGCCTATGTTGAGCCCCTACTTCGAAGAACATGTCTACATGGACTGGTTCCTTAGATCTCTCTTGCCTCCTATCGGCAAAGATGTCGCATCGCATTTCCCTCAAACCAAAGAAGCCGCTCTCCAGATTTCATTAAAATATGACTTGATCTACGCTTAGTCGAGTTATGTTTATACCGTTCTACCCGATATTCCTAGACCCGGTGGTGCCAACACACTGGGGGAATCTCAAGTCGCTGATGGTATCATTGGAGCTCTCTCTCATCCATACGCTCAACCTCCCATGGGCTATGGTTTTTATCAAGGTGGGGCCAACACCTCCTGCAATTTTCCCCCTCCCAAGAGCATGTATCTAGGATACAACATACCTCCTCCTTTTGCCCAACCTCCTTTTTACCACATTGTTACCCAAACTCCTTATTATCTGTATCCACAGCCTGATGCTCCAACTCCTCCAGCATTAGCACCTCCTCCTCCCTTTCCTTCTCAACCCCTGCTACAGTAGCCACCACCCTCTTAGGGGCAGGTGTATGCACAACATGGCATGACTAATCCACCTCCCTCCAAAAATAAGAGGAAAGGCACTCAAAATTAATCTTCTCCCAGTAATCCTGGACCTAATCCTCAAAATAATGCTCCTAACACTACTAACCAGCAACAGGGTGCTCAGCCCAGGCAGGACAGGCCTGTTCACACGAACAAGCCTTTTTCTTGTTGTGGTGTTTACGGTCATTACACACATGATTGTCATACTTTACCATAGATGAAGCAGATGTGGGAGTATTAAGAGACATTTCAAGGACAACAAGCCTCCCCTTCTGTCACCCCCAGTGCTGCACCTAGTCAACCAGTTGTGTTTACTAATTCTTTCCCTCAGCAAGGATTTGTGGCTACTCAACCACCTGAAGGTCAGGTGGCCACTGAACCTCTTCCATTTCATACCTATGATTACCAGATTCTCATGATGAACTTTGATCAACCTCTAACCGTAGACATCAATCTTCAGACTCGGTCTCGTCAGTACAACAAGCCTCCCGCTATGTCTATCCCCAAGCCTCCTCCTTTGGTCCCTACAAAGACTCTTTCGACACCTAATGGTCCCTTCCAGATCCCTCAGCCTAAGGCGAAGGTTTATGCCAAGATCCCTAAGGGACCACTATGCTGAAATGTTGCTTTTGGAAAAGATGCCCATTTTTATAGCATAGTAGATGATTTGGTGCAATCTCCTACTGCCATTTCAACGTTGGAACTCCTTTAGTTGTACCCTTCACAACGAAAATATCTACTCTCTTCCATGGGCATTGTAGATGCTTTCGATGATTGATTGATTTTTTTTTATGTTGATCGGTTAGAACATCCTCCTCTCCCTACTTCCGTCACCTTCCAATTCCTAGTCAAGATCCGGAACGCCAACATTTCCTGGTGCATCATTGATGAGGGGGCATCCACCTATATGATGACCGCCTAGGTTTGGAAGCAACTCGGATTACCTAATTTGGATCCTTCCACGAACAATATTTGAGCGTGGGATGGCTATGCCTCCCAGCCCATTGGCCTATTCTGCAATTGTCCTATTACTCTTGCGGGCAAGATTGTTTGTGTTGACATAGAAGTCAGAGATGCCCCCTTAGATTACAAAATTCTATTGGGTCATAGCTACACCTATGCAATGTCTATTGTCCCATCTGTATTTCACCACAAGATGTCCTTCCTTCATAACAGAAAGATAGTCACCATTGACCAGTTGACATATTACGAACTGAAGTCTCTGACCTCCACTAAGTCCATCATCTCTTTGGTGGCCAATAAGAAAACTATTGATCCTTTTACTAGTGTCTCACTTGGAGTCTACAAAGATTCCTCATTGCTTGGTACATTCCCTAGTCTTCCTCCTCCTGTCTCTGATCCCAGCTCATCGAATGTTTTCATAATGCAATCTTCTCGAGCTTCCCTTAAGCGGCCCGCTTCGGCTAGTAAATAGCCTCCTTGCCCTCCATAGCCTACTCCTAGCCCTTCGCTTCAGCCTTCTAGACCTCCTCCTCCTATCCCTTCACCTACACCTGGTATCCATGAGCCTCTTTACCCTCCTGGAATGGTTCCTCTAGGCCTTAACCATCTTGGATTTGTCCTGCCTAGCCATTACCCCTTCGGTCAGATACCGTTCCTAGCTCCCCCCCCAGGAGTGTAAACGGTACCTATCATGGATACCCTCTCTCTCCCTAACTTGACCGTTGGGATTCCCGTCTAGTACCTTGATCCTCTAGCCGCTACCCCGCCTCGTCAACCCAACCTTATCTTGCTTTGACCCCGGTTCAACGGGTCCCCATGACTTCTCTCGCTGCTACAGTGCCTCAACCAGCTCAATAGGAACCACCTCCTGTTGCGACCGCTTCGAGTAAGAAGGGCAAAGCTCACAAGAGGGCCTCAAAGGACAAGTTTTCCCCATCTGACCCTACACCTCCCCCACCCCCAAAGCCCTATGCTTTGTGTGGTGTCATCGGCCATGCCACCCATAACTGTCCTAAACTGCCACGTATCAAGCCCATGCTTAAAGTTGCATTCCCTGAGTCTACGGTCCTTGAAGCCTCTGTTTATTCCTTGAATACATCCAAGAAACCTAAAAATATTCACACCAATCAACTCTGTGCTTTGTGTTATCTCCATGGCCATTATTTCCACCATTGGCCCTGCCTTATGCATTATCGCGCATATTTGGAGGTAGTTCGGGAGTACGAGGTTGAACAGAACCAATCCGCTTCTCCTATACTTTCGCAGTATGTTGCGGACCAGCTTGAGGATTTACCGGCTCCCATTGACATTCCCCCTCCTAATGTAGAGATGACAGAGCCTGTGGCCACCATCCTCTACCTATCATCATCCATGAGACCCTCGGTGGAAGTCCCCATGCATCTTCCCCTGTTGTTTTTCTTGACTTCCCTTCAGCGATCACCCTAGGCTCAACATCGATAGATCCCTTATCTTCCTGTTCTTCCATCATCCCCTATGACGATGTGCATGTGAACCTTTTTTCTTGGATGATGTGTAAGGTAGCTTCACCGCGTCATGTGGTCTCCCTTCCTCGAGTCACTCCATCTTCTATTATGATGATGACATCATGGAAGCCTTTTCCACCCCGGACTTCATCTTTCCTGCCCATAAACGGGATGGCACCATCCCTGTCTATGGTGAATTTTGTGGCCTGAGCACAAGCTACACCTCCGCTAGCTCCCACACTCCACCTCACTGTCGGTGTGTGAGTAGTAGACATCCTACCCATATCACTCCTTTTCGCGGAGTGTGTTCTATTTCTACTTTGCGCTCAGGTTGCCAGCATTGTTCATCATCCTTCCATTTATTGTCTTATGGCACCTTTCAGATGGACCTCCCATCCACACCTTATATCAGTTTTTCTTATGGTGCAAGTCGCAACTCCCAGAATCTACCCTCGACAGGTTGGGCCATTTTTACCCCCTTGAATTCGCTTGTTCTCTTGAACGGTGTATGCATTGGTATTGCTACCAATAATTAGGCTGAATATGATGGAGTGTGAGGTTTATTAACTGATTCTATTTCACATCGCATCCTCCACCTTCATGTTAATTTATATTCCCTGCTTCTTTTCATGCAATTGAATGGTGTCTATCATGTGCACAATCCTATCCTTTTTAGAAGATATTTACGAGTGAAGATTTTGATGCGTGAATTTTAAATCATTACATTCAGTCATGTACCTAGAGCATAAAATCACTATGTAGATAGCATTGCAAACCATATTCTAGATTGGTATTTAGCACACACATTTAACACAAGACAATAACATAAAACTATCAAAATGATGCATAAAATGTGTCATATAAAATGTTTTAGAGTCAATCAAATCTAATACATATGATATGCCCATAGCATGTTACAAAAAATCAAAACAGGGGGCATCACCTACCCCTACACACTAATCAATATCTGGAGGATCCCAAGCCAATGGTTCTGGCCCCACAGGTCGAAGATCACACATCCCCTGTCTGGCCATCGCCATGCACCGCATGACCCCTCGCCACTTAGAGGGTAGACTAATACATGGCTCTATGTACTGGTCTTCCAAGTCTTGCCAACCATGCTCTAAAACACCGGTCAGAAGCCTATCACATCTACAACGGATGTCCTCCAGGAGGGTTGTTGCATCCTCATTTTGCGGCACCCTCGATCCACTAGGTCCTGTAGCTCCTCATATTGCAGGCTTTCCCATATACTTGGTCGATTTTACCGGTGCTGTATCTGCATACCAAAAGTGGAAGAATCAGTACCATATATAATATTCTGAAGCTTTACAATGCACATAAAAATATTAGCAATTTTTCACTTACCATCGGGCCTCCATACTCGACTAGGAGGTAGTGGCAAATCTGGGTCCCCAAAATAACTCATCCCACTATAGGGATAGTTGTCTATGTACAATGGCATCTGATCCAAATGTGAAAATAACTCGGGTCAGAACACCCATCCGACTGCCCCATCTCCTCCTCTGCATAGTAGTCACCCCCACCGGCACATCCTGGGCTCTCTCGGGCCCCCATCCTGGAGTTGTATATGAGGTTGAAGTGTCGGGATCTTCTTAAAGAAGAGCGAGCACAAAACTGTACCATATGCACAGTCATGGTTCACTTTCCACTTGCATTGCGACAACTGTTGTTTCAACGATGACAACATCATCTGGGCCCACCCATAGTAGGTCCCACTCAACACACTCTCCACAGGCATCATCTGCCCTGCAGTGATGTGGTGGAGTGCCTGGTTTCCCAAGATCTGCAACACCACTACGGCCACATCATGGGTCTCTAACCTCTCTAGATCCCCGATGGGTATCCATGTCCCTTTGACATGGAGACCTTGAAGACAATGGTGCTCTACAAACTCCATAATGTTCTGCCCTCCCGGAAACACTAGTGGAGTATTCCCTACCATCCCAAGTGGTCGGAGACCCATCAAAAAATATAGATCCTGGACCATCAAGTCAATCCAGTGCCCCTACACTATAAAGACCTCATGGTTTGGGTCCCAATAGCTAACAATCTGGGCCAATAAGGGCTCTCCAACTCTCATCAAAGGGTTCTCCATGAACTTTAGAACCCCAAACCTGGCCAATGCACTGTAGACAACCTGATCCTCTCGGATCTCCAACCACAATGTGCCTAGGTCTCTCTCTCTCTAGTTGATATGTAATTATTCCATATCTACACAAAACCATCATATTTGTCAGTGTATAGATAGGAAATACTCTATCTAAACACAAAAACCTAGTTCTCAGCCAAAAACCAACATAGAAACACCCCTCCCTGTCAGGTCGCACTTTTCAGGCCCAATCCTAGGATAGGTCATAGTTTTCTTCCCAAAACCTGCTACCCAGGTTCCAGTTTTTGCCCCTAAAAGTGCAACCCATTCGTGAAGAGGAGCAGGGGTCTGTTCCTTAGCTCTGGGGACCTAAACAAAACTTTCAATTCACTGAAATGAAATATTAGGGTTAGGCCTCTTACCTGCAACTGACGGATCTCGATTCCAATGGTTGGTTTTTCTGTTATAATCGCTATAAGATATAGGGCATTCTCTCCTCTCTAAATTCACCACAGCTCCACATGAAAATGAGTGAATTTGGAGGGAAAATGCCTTATTAAAAGAGAAACCCTTGATTTTTCTTTCGCATGCTGCGGCCAAACCGTAGCTCGGTTTGACAAACCGTAGCTCGGTTTGACAAACCGTCTGCACTATTGGAAAGCTCTCATGGAGCCCTCAAATGGGTATCTATTAGTATTTTTTTATTTGATACTTCACCAGGACACATTTTTGTCCACGAAGTGTCACTTCAATACTCCCAAAAATTGAATTTCTTCACTTGCAACAATTGTACTCGGGGCACCACTTTGCCTTCACACTTATCCATTCTCATGTCGATTTTCGTCATGAGTAACCATCATGTGCTCATGTTTTTATGGTCCCCATTGGACGCTTTCCTGTGTGGCAGCATCATCGAGTCACCCTTGTTTATAGCATCCGATTTGAGTCATCATCGCATTTATGGAGTCTATCCTGAGTCCCTTTGTATCCCACTATAGTCCTCCATCCTTCATTGCTTGGGTCCTCTCTCGTGTCGCACATTATGGCCTTTAGTTCCACTGTCCCCTATCCCTCATGATATTGTGTCAGTCGCTTCCAGGTCATCCAAGCGGTTTATGCTCTAATAAGGGAAGTTGTCCGTCCACTACTCAGTACCCCCCATTTCATCATCCTCACTAGTGTCAGTTGCTCTACTATTTTATCTCGCATGTTAGTTGAGGATCCCTTATTTCCTCACCTATGGCATACCTCCTTTTGTCAACATCAGATTATTGAAACCATAATCCCACTTTAAAACTTTGTCACCAATGCTGAAATCACTGGCCTTTTTCCTTCTATCAAACAACTTCTTGATGTTTTCTTACTTGTGTAGTGCTCTGTTGTAGACTTCCTCTCTAGTTTGTTGAATATGTATAGTCTGATTGATTCTTCTTGTCACATCATTATCCTCATATTGTACTTCTTGGATCAACTTCATGACTGGCACTCCTAGACTGGTTGGAAAAATTGCATCTGCTCCATAAACAAGGTGGTAGGGTGACATTCTAATTAATTTCTTAAGTGTTAATCTGTTATCCAATAGTTCATGTGTAGCTTTGTGTGAAAAAATTTCTCATTGTCTTCCAGAAATTTTTTTATTACATTAACCAAACTCTTATTTGAGGATTCTGCCAACCCATTACCCTGAGGATAATAAGCACTAGAATGGCCCAATGTAATCTGATATTTATGACAGAATTCAACCATCTTTTTGGATCCAAATGCAACAGCATTGTCAATGATAATCTTCCTAGGACAGCCAAATCTAAATAGGATATGATTTTCAAGGAATTTTATGATGACTGAGTCAGTGGCTTGCCTAGAAGGGATGGTTTCTATCCATTTGGTAAAGTAGTCTGTTGCAGTGAGAATCCATCTATGTTCGGCAGATGAGGCTGGATGGATTTCCCCAATGAAGTCTAAACCCCACTGCTGAAAAGGAGCTTCAACAGTGATTAGATGCAAGGGTAAGGGAAGCAATTTTCTTTTGCCTTCAAAAAGTTGGCATTTGTGACAGGCAATAATCATTTTATGGACATCTTGAAAGAGGGTGGGCCAATAATAACCAGCTCTAAGGATTTTATTGGCAGTTGCCTTCCAATAGAGGTGGCCTCCACATTCTCCTTCATGGAACTCATGCTTGATCTTATCTACATCATTCTCAGGCAAACATTTAAGCGATAATCCACTTGCATTTTTCCAATATAGACATTTATCTAAAATGCAGTAATTAACAGCTTTCAACTTTAAAAATCTTCCTTTGTTTTAGACAAACCAGGAGGTGTATTTAAATTGAGCAAAACAATCAAATATCAGCATACCAAGATGAATTCAGAAAATGATCTTCAATTGTTGGAGTTGGTAACTCCCCTTGTTCATCTAATGCATCTATCATGTTTATATCAAGAGCTTCAAAATTAGACTCAGCCATTAATCTTGCTAGTCCTTGGCCTTTTATGAGCTTAGTGGGTTTGATTTCTAAATCATATTCAAGTATCACAGCAATCCACTTTCCTCTTTTGCCATCTGGGTCCTAGGTTAAAATGTCTTTTACAACTGAATTTGGCACAAATGCAATTATGTGGGAATGTAAAATGTAAACTCTGAAATCTTTTAAGGCTTTGACTAAGGCAAAAGCTTGTTTTTACATGATATTGTACTTCAGAGGTGCATCTCTTAATGCCTTACTAAAGAATGCAATTGGTTGCTCTTGTCCCTTCAAATTTTTCTGTAATAGGACAGCAGCTACGGTGTGTTCTGATGCAAATGAAAAAATGAAAAAATCTTTTGTAAAATCAAGACTAATGAGAACTGGTGTTTTAGTTAATGCTTGTTTTACCAGTTCAAATGATTTCTTTGCTTCTAAGGTCCATTTAACTCCTTGTTCCTTTTTCAACATGTTTGTTATGTTTCTAAGAAGTTCAGCTAGATTGGGTATGAACCTTCTTAAGAAATTAATATTCCCAATGAAAAATTGAAATTCCTTGATGTTTCTAGGATGGTTGATTTGCAATATACCATCAATCCTCTTTGGGTCTATCTTTATCCCCTCTTCTAATATGATGTGTCCAAGTAGTTTGCCTTCTTAGAGACCAAACATTGTTTTCTTTGGATTTAAAGATAACCCATATTTTCTGCATTTCTCAAAGACTTTTCTCAAGTGTTCTAGGTGTTCTTCATCTGTTTTGGAAAAAAAAGTGATATCATCAAGGTAAATAATGATGAAGTAGACTAATTCTTCTGAGAATGCAATATCCATGGCTCTCTGAAAAGTGGCACCAGCATTCATTAAACCAAAGGGCATTTTCACATACATGAAAGTACCCCAAGGTGTGGTAAACGCCGTTTTGATTTGATTATCAGGATGTACCAAAATTAGGTTATAACCTGGGAAGCCATCTAGCAAAGAAATTCTTTTAGAACCAACTACCTTTTGTAAAATGTGATCCATCTTGGATAAAGGGTAGTTGTCCTTCAATGAGGCTCTGTTTAAGTTCCTAAAATCAATACAAAGCCTTATTTCTCCTGTCTTTTTCCTCACTGACACAAGATTAGACACCTAATCTGAATATCTAATAGGGACTATAATTCCAGCATCATTCATTTTCTTAATTTCTTTCTCAACCAGGGGTAATTGAACAGGGTTGATTCTACGAATTTTTTGTCTATAGGGCTTCTGGTTTTCCTTGGGGGGTATCTTATGCTGAATTATCTCTGTGTCATAGGATTTTAGATCCTCATAACTCCATGCAAATACATTAGAAAACTCCTTAAACAGCTCTATATATTTCAGTTTAATGTGAGCTGGCAAAGTTTTAGACAGTTTGATCATTTTTGGTTTTTGTTTACTGCCTATGTTACACTCTTCTACTTCAGTTTCAACAGGTTCCAGTTTTGGTTTTTTGGCAACATCATTGAAATCAAACAATTCTTCTAATGGGACCAGTCCCTTTGGCAAGTTTTGAGTGTTAGATTGCAGCATTTCTAAATCTTCTTTTTCTAAATCTGCACTAATTTTTGTGGTATGTTCAAGTTTATTAGCTAACAGATTTATCTCAGCAATCTCTGGAGACTTTACTTCATCAAGCAGATTTTCTTCAATAAGACAGTCTTGGTCATACTCTGAATCCGAACTTGGCAGCGCAAATTCATTTCTGGACTGTAGGAAGTCTTCCATTTGTTTATTTCCATCAAACACTTGCCAATATTTTTCATTGTCTGGGACAGCTGGTCTAAATTTGATTTGGGTAGTGCATTGTTTGGTTTCATAAGGTGTTAGACAAGTTCTAGTAGCAAAGGCTAAACCATTGGCAAGAACAATTTGGTTTCTTGGGACAAAAAAAAGTTGGAATTCATCAAATGTTTTCAATAAATCCATGACATCATTTCTATAGACTCTAAGTCTGGGGTGTTTGGCACTATATTCCCCATTCACTTGCCTAATAATCAACTCTGAACCCCCATGCACTTTTATCCTTTTGGCTCCTAATTTCTTCAATAAGTGTAGGCCTAAAAGGAGGGCTTCGTACTCAGCTATGTTACTGGTACATTGAAAGTTTAACCTGTAGGAATGCCCTTCAGCATGATTGTTTTCAGGGTTGTGTATCCATATGCCTGCTCCGGCATCATTCTTAGTACAAGATCCATCAAAACTCATACTCCAAAGAGGACTGTTTTCATAATTACTAGTTTGGCTACTATCCTTTTTATCTTGTGTTCTTTTAGATTGTTCTTGTAAATCAGCACCATGTTGAAATTGGTTTAGTTCCTCATGTTCTTCATTATGTTGAAGACTCTTCTCTTGAGTCTCAAAGTTGACAACCAATGGATGACTGTTTTGTAGCTCTAAGCCTGTGATTAGTTTGCTGTGATTTTCTGTTTTGGCAAACTGTCTTGATACTTTTGTATTGTCTTCCTCCTTTTCTGTGTCTGGCACTATGTCAGTCAAGGTTTCTTGCTCATTAAATGTTTCATGATTGAAGAGAATAAATGAGTCAACGCTTGTATGCACAGAATAAAGAGGAGAGTTTTCTGGTCTCTCTTGGCTACTTACCATGTATTGCATATGAGATTCCCTATAAAGTCTTCTGGTTTGATTAAAAACAGGGATGGTAGCATTTGTCATATCCATTTGCATTGTTCCTTGTGACTTAACCCCCCATGATCTTGATAACAGCATACCATATTTGGGGGGTACATCAGCCACTACAATATCCATCACTAAACACTTGGTTAGTATTTGTGTTGATTTAACACAGAGGTCTTTGATCAAACCTAAACATTTCACTCTATTGGAGTCAAAGGAATATAGATCTTTGTATGGTCTGGTGATTTCAAGGCCTAGACTCTCCATTACTGCTTTGGGCATTAAGTTATGAAAGGCCCCTAAGTCATGCATGGCATTGCGTAAAATATTGTTATGAATCTTCAAACTAACATAAAAAGGAGGAACTGGCCCTTCTTGGTATCTTCCTTCAATCTTAGGACCGAATAAGAGCTCTGGTTGGTCATCATTAAGGTTGATAGTGTCATTATTTTCTTCTATGTTGAAGGCTTTCAAAATTTGTGATCTATATACATCTTGGGTGACTAATTCATTGAGGGGAACAGAGATTTTGATCTTGGCAATTTCTTGTTCCAAACTAAAAGGCATCTGATTTTTTACAATGTTAGTTTCAGCCTTATTAATCACCATTCTATTAGCAAAATCAGCTCGCTGATTTCCTCTATTTACATTGGTCAATATTGTTTTAACAGGAGCACTAGTTGAAGTACTAATGCTGCTAAGGTCTGCACTTTGTTTTTCATTCATTTGAGTGCCTTTCTCTTTGTTTTGATCAGAATTTACAGCCACTGTTTTATCTTTTTGTTTTGTAACTTTGGGTTTATTCACAGGGCTGTTTTTTGTAGAATTTTCAGAGGTTTTAGTTTTGGGAGTTTCTTGATTCTTTTTACTCCTAAGGTCATTTTCTTTTGGAGTCTCTATGATGACATTTTCCAATTCTTGATAGTAATTTTCATCTTCCATTCTTCCATCATCATAGGGTTTATATAAACCTTGTTTCCTATTATGAGGAACATCAAAAGTATCATTGTCTACTCCCAACATGTTTATGTTATCTTCCTCTGTTTGTTCAATTGTTTCTTCAACCTCACTTACATAGTTTTGATGAAAATGAGGTATAATCTCTTGATCAAGGTCTCTTGGTCTGTTCTGAGGTTGGTTTCTTCTGAAATTCTGATTTTGATTTTGAGATTGATTTATGTTTTGGGGAGCTGATTGGTTTTGACTAACTTGTGCTCTCTCAAGTATGCTCATCTTTTTCATCATTTCCTGCATCATTCTTTCCATTTTAGAGCTAGAGGTGGAGAGTGCAGATTCCTCCCTAAATGATACTTTCTTCTCATTTCTCATTCTTGCCATTTTCTCCATCAAATTCACTTCCACAGCAAGAGCTCCTTTTTGCATGTCTTCTAGAGTCAAAGGGTCTCTTTCTCTTAACTGATAGGCCATTTCAGGATCAAATCCTTCAGGAAATTTGTTTAAAGTTGAGCCTTGTGGAGGTTTCAAGTCTGGGGGCAGTGCATTATAAACACTATTGAACCTAGTGCAATAATTTTGGACACTTTCCCCAGTGTTTCTTTTGGGGTTGTTGTACTCTGAAAGTATTTGGAGAGGGTTTTTCCTAACTTCCCACTTGTTTAAGAATAACTGATGGAAGGCTTGGAGGTCATTGATACTATTAGGGGTTAAGCCTTTGAACCATTTTCTTGCTTCTCCCCCTAGACTTTGAGCAAATAATCTAAGTTTGATAGTTTCATCATCAATCTCATTCCTATCAAAATAGTCATTCATCTTGTCCACATGTTGTGAAGCAATAGTAGCACCACTGGCATCATACAATGGTATCTTGGATTGATAGTCCTGTGGCAGGTTGACTAAAGGTAAAGGAAGGACTAAGGGAGCATACCATGTTGCCATGATAGGAGGTTGTGGGAAAAATGGAGGTTTACAGGTGGAGGATGTAGAATGGGAGAGGGTTGATGAAATGGTGTGGTTTGAACAGTGGATGTGTGGATAACAAAAGTGGATGGACCAGCAAGAGATTGTTGAGCAGATCTAGGATGAGAGAAACCAAAATTATGAAAGAAATGCAAATCAGGTGGAGTAGTTTCTCTGCTACCAGGATGTTCACTTCTATCTTGGGATGAAAGTGAAGGCTCAAAATCTATCTGATCTATATCCTCAAGTGACCTAGTTCTGAATGGGTTTCTTAAGTCAACTTATGAATTTTGCATAGCTATAAGGTTTTTAGGAACAGAATTAGCCCTAACAATTGGTCTGACAATAGTTGGATTTCTAACTTTAGGAGATTTCCTAAGAATTCTTTCACGATTATCAACTATCTCAGGAGGATTTGGGTCAGGATGGGCTCTAGTATGGATCCTTCTAGAATCCACTATGCTATGTTTTTCAGACCCAATAACAAGAAAAGTTTAACCAAATATGACAATCTTTAGTAGGCTAACTAATCTTTTGCAAGAAAACTTTAATCCTTAAAGCCTTCTTAACTGGCTTTGTATGATGTTATGATAGTAATGGGTTTCCCAATCGACTCTTTAGGTCTTTTTAGGATTGTGGAGTCACCAGGTGTAAATTTTTAGCTTTTAGAAGGTAAAATGTTTTATGGTCCACCACCATTGATAGGTTCGAATTAACAAAGAAAATCAGCAGGGCTACTGATCTTCAGTGGAGTCACCAGGAGAAGAGTTTTTACTTGATTTCAGGGTTTTGAAAGTTGTTCACCATCAACAATCAAAATCACTCTAGGCAGACACTTGGTTCATTGGTGAAAATGGGATTATCCGAGTTGTGAAGTTATCTATTACTTCAGAAAGTCCCCAGTATGGTCGCTAGAGATGTTAGGTCTCTGTAATTTAGCAGAGTGACAAGACTAAACGCTGCAGAGACTACATCAAAAACCACTTTGGAATTCTAGGATCTGGCCCTCCTGAATCCAGAGAGGGATCTCTCTATAAGTGCAAAGATTGATTTATCTTTTAAGGTTTTGGAATGTGATATTAGGCTAGGTATGAAGCACAAGGGTTTTGTTTGGTTTTGGTTGGGCAAAGATATGATGAAGGTGAAAGAAGTCTATATGAAGGGTGAAGGTGTAAATAAGTGGGAGAATGGTTCAGCTAATAAGATAGGCAAGAAGCAGCGTTAATCCATTGGGCTATGGAGTCATAAGAGGATTTAATTGAAACAACAAAGTTCAAGAGTGGTCCATGGGGCAAGTCATCTATGTCAAAGGATCTCTTTAAGTTGATTTTATGGAATGGAACAATAAGAAATGGAGTGAGAGAAAACGAACAGATGAAGGAACAAAGAGCAGCCTAAGATCAAGTAAGTACTTTGAAACTATCCTGCTTTTGGCATGCACTTAAGAAAAGACACAAAAGTAATCTAAGATCAGGTAAGTACTTTGAAACTATCCTGCTTTTGATGTACTTTCGAAATAAAACATTTAAAACACTTAGAATAGCTTAAGATCAAGTAAAGACTTTTAACTTAGCCTGCTTTCAGCGTATTCAAAAGGAAAACATTCATGATAAACATAAAAAGTAGTCTAAGATCAGGTAAGTACTTTGAAACTAGCCTGCTTTTAACATACTCTTAGAGAAACTTTCAAACAACCTTTGGAGAAAGAACTAGAAGACAGGGCAAACCATAAACTTTCCTAGTCCAACTCTACTTAGCATGTAATGAAAATATCATTCAAGAACAATGTTTGAAGTTTAGACAGTAAGACATGGGCTCACCAACATTCCTTGACTGCTTGGATTGTATTAAATCATTCTTAAATACACAAAGGAGGAAAACATAAAGATAAAGCTTATCAGTGAGAGTAGGGTACTTGTAAAAGTAAATCTTAGCTCTATATTTGTTGTTCTTTATCAGAGAAAAGTGGACAGAATGGAAACATAAAGAAAAATAACAATTACAGTGAAAAACACATCACCATTGACATAGACCAGGATCCCATAAATCATCTATTTGTATTTGATGTTCAAACCAGTTACAATCATCAAGTCCAGTAGATTTCTACAGCTTCAAACTTCTCATCTCAGCTTATGTATCTTCAATTACAAATAGAGCTTCATCAGCTTCAGAAAACTATTTACATGCAATAGATATCTTGAGACCAACCCCTAAACTGTCTTCTACAGAAGTATTTATAGAAGAAAGAGGAGGTGGAATGGAAGAAAAGATCTCTAAGTTCAATTAATACAAGTTTTAATGCTTCTCTGTCTTTGAGAGGCTCAAATAGAGAAGATTTCTGATCTTTTCCATGTATTAATTGGTTTTCATTAAGTTTTTAGCTTCTTGGTAGATTTTGTTGACTTTAAAACTCTTTAGGCAGGTTGGCAATAACTCTGACTGTCTTTAGGCGAAAATATCACTGACTGGGCAATAACTCTGCCTTCTTTTGCTTTATTGAGGCTGTAGGTGGCACTTTGGTAGCTGAAGAGGATAAATGACCTCTGATGTGGCAGTGGAGGCCTCCTTTACTGATATTTCTCTATTTTTTACCTTAAAACACCTTAATCTGTCCCTGAGCTGTGTTTAGGCTTAATTAAGCCTTGATCTTCATCTTCGGGTCTTTGTTCTTTAATACTGTCTTTATCCTTTAAACCTTAGGATTAAAACTATGATTTTCATGCTTAGGTATTAATCCCTTTACAGTTAATTCTTCATTCTGATACACTTTGTTTGTTTGTTTGTGCAGGTGGCTTTATGCAGTTGGAGGGCTTTTGCTAAACTATGGATCGTGATCCAAATGATTTAAACCTGGATTCAAAACTCGCAGCTCCTTTTTCCTTTGACTTTAAGCCACAGAATCGTCATTCTGGGCCTTTTTGTCACCTATCTGTGACTGTGGAAGTATACAGAACAACACCATAAAAAACCCTGCAAAATACACAAACTTCATTTAAAAAAACCTGGGGAAATGGTATAATTGCGTTCAGAGGTTTGGTGGAGAAGGTTTGGAGCTGTGCGGAAAAGAGGAATTTGCAGCAAAAAGGGAAAAAACCCTTGGCGAAAGCGAAACAGGGGCAAATGGAATTTGGGCGCGACAATGAATAGGAACTGTCGAATAAGGACAATCAACGGCGGTGATTGCCCGATGAAATCGCTTGGGTGAACAGACGGAGGCAAATGGCTTGGGATCACAATGTAATGTGGGTCGTTGGATGAAAACATTCAACGGTGGAGATCGTCCAATGGCATCGTTTGGGAGAATGGACAAAGGCAGACAAATTGGGGTGTGATATAACGTGAGCCGTCCGATCTCAGAGATCGACGGCCAAGATCTAAAGTGAAAATGACATTTGAGGAGGATGGTGGTTTGGCGGAAAACCGGCAGCGGTTTTCGCGCGGGCTCTGTGGGGTAAGCGGTATTGTAAAAAAAGCGTGATTCCATACACCTGTTGACACACGTCCCTTTCAAACCGCCCATTTCGCGTAAATTTTCGGCATTAACGCTCGGGCACAAAAATTTTGCGAAACGCAACGTAAGCTGTCGGATCGGAGGCGGCACATTCGATGGTGCGGATCGCACGCGACGGAGGGCAAGCTGCACGGAGGAAGGATGGTGGGACCGACGATTTTGTCGCGTAGCGGATGGGTTTACTGGTTTGTCGGGTTTTAGTCCTGATCGTCCGATCTGATGAATGAACGGTGGAGATTAAACAATGGGGCGCGTTATTTGAATAGAGGAAAAGGTAGGCAAAGGGTAAGGCGGAGATCAGGTAGCCCTAGGGCCGTCGATCTGCAGAGATCGACGGTCCAGATCTATTCCAAATTTGAAACGTCGAGGTAATGAAAAACAAAGGAAAAAAGGGTTTGCGAAATGGTTTAAGGCATTTAGCGGCCGACTGGGGGGCTTTAGGACATATGGAAGTCAGGTTTTAACAAGCATAAGCCTCCAGGGGCTTAACTCTTTATAAGCGCAAAAGACTGTTTTTAGGCCCCAGAATAGTGTTTTTTAAGCCAAAATGGGGGTTCCGATAAGAGAAAGGAGAGAAATTAAAACCAAATAAAGGGGAGATATAAGGGTTCAAGGGGGTTTTGATGATTTTGAAGGTTAGATGGAGATATTTTGAGGGATTTTATGGAGGAAAAAAGAGTGAAAAATAGAAATGCTTGTGAGTGAAAAGAAGAGGTGAATGGTGGAAAATGGAGTTTTTGAAGCAGTTCTTTCTCTTGGTAAACAGCAGGTTCTTCAGGATTAAAATTGAAACAGCAATGAAGATTATCTCAAAGGATAATCATCATCATAAGACTTTAAGAACTCACAATTTGGTCATGAAATTGTTTCTTGAAGGCTCAAAAGATTTAGTCACCATTTGATATGGCAAAATTTTTATAGGTGGTTAACACAGCACACCTGAGGCAATTCAAGAAGAATATGGCTAGAGCCAAGCGATTGATCCTAGATGGAGTGAAGGATCATATCGTACCCCATATAGCAGCCAAAGCTACTGCTAGAGAAATGTGGATAGGGCTAGAAAAGCTATACCAAGGATCTTCCGAGCAGCGGAAGATGTACCTTGAAGAGAAGATGTAGAATATCAAGATGAAGAAGGGAGAGCGTTTTGACTCCTTGTCTCGGATTCAGGAAAACCGAGATCAATTGTCTGCAGTAGGATCTGCTCCTAGAGACTCAGAGCTAGTAAGGCTCACACTGAACTTTGTTTCAGAGGATTATCAAGTCTTTGTCCAAAGTATATTGGGCAGAGAATGACTTCTAGGATGGGAAGCAATGTGGGCAGCATTACAGCAAGAGGAGTTGAGGAGAGATCTCCTAAAAATCCACATGGAGGATGGCAGTAGCAGTTCAAAGGTCAAGGAGGAGGAAGAAGATAGCACTGCCCTTGCATCAAAAGGGCAACAGAAGCAGAAAAAGAAAGATATGTCCAAGATCAAGTGCTTCCGATGTGGGGAAATGGGACATTATGCCACACAGTGTCCTCTTAAGAAAAAGGATAAAGAGGAAAAGGAAGATCCACAAGCAGGAGCTGCCAAGATTGAGGCAGAAAGAGATTGTGCTATGTTAGCTCATATTCCAAAAGGAGAGAAATGGGTTGACTTGGAGTTGTAGATCCAGAATCTACAAGGAGGCGAGATCCTTGAGTATTTCTGAACTCTTGGATCACATGTAAGCTACGACATCCTAAAGACAGTAGCAGGATGGACAATTGCAGCAGAAGATGAAAAGACAGTGCAGTGGCTAGCAGTACTAGAGCCTGATCAACGCAGAGAAGGAGCAGCAGCATCAACAGTTGAGCAGCAGCAGCGCAGTGCACACTAGTGCACCGTAGTGCAGAGCAGTGCTCACGCACTGCAGAGCAGCAACAACGCAGCATTTTCAGAGAGCTAGTAAAGAAGCTAGCAACAGTCAGTCTTATTTTTCAGTTGCAAATTTACTTGTTAAATTTCGGATGTTTTTCTATTGCAAGTAGCAACAGTGCAACAATACAGCAATAGTTGTAATTGAGCAGCAGCAGCAGAGGAGCAGTACACAAGTGGTGCAACGCAGAGCAGAGTAGCGCTCACACAGTGCAGAGCAGTGCTCACGCAGTGCAATAGCATGTTTGCAGAATTTGGAGGGAGTTGCAGTACAGTGGCAGTTGGCAGCAGCATGCAGAGTTAGCAGCAGTACAGTTGCAGCATTTTTATGCAGAGTTGGTGAGCAGCATCAACAGCACAGTAGCAGATGTTCCAAGAAATCAGATCACTAGCACATTGAGGTGTTTTGCTAGAGCACTTTCCTCGCTAAGAGGGAGTGTTGATTTATGGTAGCATCGGATGTGCTCTAGCCTTGTAATTTCGTATATAGGCTAAGACACATGTATTCCATAAAAACCATAAATGGTTTTTGAAAAATCCACTTAGAGATGATTTAATTAAATTAATTAATCATTTTTTAATGTTTTCCTAAGTCTAAACTTAGGGAATTTGATTAATTAAAGTGTATTAATTAAATCAAGTGTGAATCTTCTAGATAAAGTCATGGATCATCTCCAAGTTAATCTTAGCCCTTGATTATGTTTTAATCTTGGTCGTTGAAAGGTCAACGAAAGATTATAAGGAGGGTGAGAGGCCTATGGAAAATACACTTGACACTTGAGCCATTGAGCATTTTCAAATTTGTGTGAGGAGACACATATTTTGATTAGGGATCAAATCACTAGGAAAGGGTTTGCTAAGTGATTATGATCCAGTGATCAGATTCAGAGAGAGGCAGAAGCAGAGATTGGTCAGGTGGACCAAGAATACATTTCAGAGTGAGACAGCATTTACGCAGAAGAGAGACAGCGCAGTTTTCTGTAGAGGTGACGCAGTTCCTGCAGAGAATCACGCAAAACCGGCACAGTGTCTCTTGGAGTCAGTCTGGAGAAAGTTAGAGGTTGGGATTCTGAGCCAGGAGGGCCAAGATCTAGCTTCACATCAGCCAGATCAGTTGCAGAGAAGGGTGACGCAGTTCCTCAAGCTTGCCTACGCAGATCCAGCATAGGCAATCACGCAGAGGTAGTGATGACTTCACCAGCATTGTTTTTTATTAGCCGAAGACTTGCTGAGTGAGGTATATCTCACAGTTATTTTTTTGTTGTCTAGATTTCCCTAAAGGGTTTGTCGGGCGTTGGCACCCTAGTTGTACTTAAGATTATGCTGCTTAATAATACAAACCCTCAGATCTGCTGCACCGGTTTTCCGAAGTTGGGTTTTTCCGGGGACTTAGTCCAAAAATAATTGTGTCAATGTGGTTGTTTTTCATTACATTTTGTTCAGTTTGTTTCAGCACTTAGATTTCTTCCACAGTATTATATGTGTCAACTGCTTCAGTAATTACTTCAATATTTCACTGAAATGAAATAATTATGTAAAATAATAGAAGTAATTCAGATTTGTTGCATTAGGAATCCAGATCTAGGATTTTTCACATTTTATGTGGAATTATCTCGCCCACACCAGCCAGCTCATCCCTTACTTGGGTAAACTTAGTGAGGTAAGAGTGAAGACACCACAAAATCTGACTTGGACATTTGAATGGTCTTCAATTTATCCTTCAATACTAGCTTTTTGGCGGCCAATAATGGTCGTCCACATAGCTTTGGCTAACTTCCTTTCGGTCAAGTGAGGAATTATGTGTTCTTGGACTCCTTCCAAGATGATTCTCCTCGCCTTGGCATCTCTCCTCTATGTTGAGCAAATTGTTGAGGGTCACTTGGCATCTCTCCTCTATGTTGAGCCAATTGTTGAGGGTCACTAGGGGAGCTTGGGACATTATTCACAAACTCCCATACCCCTTGTTTCTCCAATACGACGCCAATCCTCTCACGCCATGAGCAAAATTTGTACACTCTGTCCAACCTATCCTCAAATTTGAGGCCCTGGTACAGTGTTGCAGGAAACGTCCCCACCCCCAGCTCCAACGCCCGATCCGCGTCCCGTATGGAATCGTACGGGATCCACTGTACGAAACGCGGATCCGAATTGCGGAAACGCAGATCGAGCGAAAAAGGCAGTTCTTACCATTTCCAAACCACCTCGCCAGATCCGTGTTTCCGTACACCGAAACCGCGTTTTGTACAACGTATCAGCCTACGGAAACACGACGCTTCGAAGGTGGATCCGTACGGATCGTGAATGCTTCCGTACTATTGAAAAGTGTAACTAGGATCGGTCTTCATATTGACTATGTAATTATGTAAAGAAGAAGACAAATATAATAAAATTTATTTTTGTTATACTTGCTTCATGGGTTTCATGAGCAAGATTTTATTATAGGTCAATAGACCTCTTCTTGATGTCTATTAGGAATTGTCTTCTAGGTATAATTGTAATTAAGAGTCATGTACATGAGGAATCTAGTCATCAAAACACGCTCCAAGAGATTGTCATGATACCATGAAGAAATGTCTCGTAGATAATGCTCAAAGATACCCTCATTAACGTTGGATTAGATGCTCTCCAAGTTGGCCTTCAAACAGCAAGTAAAGTCGGCCTACAAGTAGTGATACAGGTCGGCTTATTAACTGGTAGGAACCACTATATATACCCCTACATGTGCTACGCAAAAGTCACAAAAAATTGCGGATTCCTCCGAGGTTTTCACAGAGTTTAAGGTGTGGATTCCTCTGACTTCACCAGCATTGTTTTTTATTAGCCAGAGACTTGCTGAGTGAGGTATATCTCACAGTTATTTTTTTGTTGTCTAGATTTCCCTGAAGGGTTTGCCGGGTGTTGGCACCCTAGTTGTACTTAAGATTCTGCTGCTTAATAATACAAACCCTCGGATCTGTTGCACCGATTTTCCCAAGTTGGGTTTTTCTGGGGACTTAGTCCAAAAATAATTGGGTCAGTGTGGTCGTTTTTCATTACATTTTGTTCAGTTTGTTTCAGCACTTAGATTTATTTCGCAGTGTTATTTGTGTCGACTGCTTCAGTAATTACTTCAATATTTCACTGAAATGAAATAATTATGTAAAATAATAGAAGAAGTAATTCAGATTTGTTGCAGTAGGAATCCAGATCTAGGATTTTTCACACTTTATATGGAATTATCTCGCCCACACCATCTAGCTCATCCCTTACTTGGGTAAACTTAGTGAGGTAAGAGTGAAGACACCACAATATCTGACTTGGACATTTGAATGGTCTTCAATTTATCCTTCAATACTAGCTTTTTGGCGGCCAATAATGGTCGTCCACATAGCTTTGGCTAACTTCCTTTCAGTCAAGTGAGGAATTATGTGTTCTTGGACTCCTTCCAAGATGATTCTCCTCGCCTTGGCATCTCTCCTGTATGTTGAGCCAATTGTTGAGGGTCACTAGGGGAGCTTGGGACATTATTCACAAACCCCCATACCCCTTGTTTCTCCAATACGACGCCAATCCTCTCACACCATGAGCAAAATTTGTACACTCTGTTCCACCTATCCTCAAATCTAAGACCCTGGTACAGTGTTGCAGGAAATGCCCCCCCCCCCAGCTCCAACACCTGATCCGCGTCCTGTACGGAATTGTACGAGATCCACCGTACGAAACGCGGATCCATACTTCGGAAACGTGGATCGGGCAGAAAAAGGCGGTTCTTACCATTTCCAAACCGCCTCGCCAGATCCGCGTTTTGTACAACAGATCAGTCTACGAAAACACGGCGCTTCAGAGGTGGATCCATATGGATCGCGAACGCTTCCGTACTGTTGAAAAGTGTAACTAGGATCGGTCTTCATATTGACTATGTAATTATTTAAAGAAGAAGACAAAGATAATAAAATTTATTTTTGTTATACTTGCTTCATGGGTTTCATGAGCAAGATTTTATTATAGGTCAATAGACATCTTCTTGATGTCTATTAGGAATTGTCTTCTAGGTATAAATGTAATTAAGAGTCATGTACATGAAGAATCTAGTCATCAAAACACGCTTCAAGATCTTGTCATGATACCATGAAGAAATGTCTCATAGATAATGCTCAAAGATACCCTCATTAACATTGGATTAGATGCTCTCCAAGTCGACCTTCAAACAGCGAGTAAAGTCGGCCTTCAAGTAGTGATACAGGTCGGCTTATTAACTGGCAGGAACAACTATATATACCCCTACATGTGCTACGCAGAAGTCACAAAAATTTGCAGATTCCTCAAAGGTTTTCACAGAGTTTAAGGTGTGGATTCCTCTGAGGTTTTCACAGAGTTTAAGGTGCGGATTGCTCTGAAATAGATTGCGTATACATCTGTACTTAATGCGGATTTCAGAGAAGATTAAAGTGTGGGTTAAGGACAGAGTTCAAGGCGGATATATCTAAGATCTTACAGCTTGATAAAGTCTGAATAAAGTGCGCGTTAAAAGGGCAGTGAGCAAGTTTAAAGTGTGGATATGTTTCAAGGATTGTTTTGAGGCAGTGGATGAAGAAGTTGCTAACAGTAGTATGGTCAATCTAGTAATGTATACACCTATTGTCTAAGTGAGATAAGAAGTGCAGATGATTCAGTGAGACAAGAATCATCAAAGTTAAAAGACTGAATTCTGATATAATAATATAAGGATAGAAGGAAGGTAAATCACAGATTTACCTCCTATCTTCAGTACACAAAAGGAATGCAAGATATCTCAAGAAGAAGTATAACCGAAGACTAAATCAAGGAAGATATAATTAGAGACTGAGTTCTCTAGGTGCAAGTCAGTGCAAGTTGGTGCAGAAGAGAAGGATCAACGTTGTGAGCATACAAAGAAGCATTGACAAGGTCTTGGAGGCATTCCTAGGTCAAGGGTCTGAGTCTTGGTCATGGTACTTGTCATTTGAAGATCTATAAGAAGAATTCCTTACAGGTTTTCCTCTCCAAGAGGGAGAGGTTTTGCCCTGCCTCTAGGAGCCTAATTTTTGTGTCTCGTGTATTTTGTTAATTGACTTGATGAAAGATTAAATAACCTAAAGAAGAGAAGACATAAGTAACTGAAGTAAGCTCACAATTAATTATCAAGCAGAGAATTTGAATTAATCACCAACCCTCTAAATTCTCAACATGGAATCAGAGCTAAAGAGTTGAACACAAGGGATACTTGACAAAGAAGACACTCCAGGAAGCGAAGATCAAAGTTTGGGTTGAAAAGGAAGACTCTCAAGCTATTTCAAGAAAGATCTTCTATCTCATTCAAAAGATCAACTCATTCAAGAAAATAATCTTTGCCATCAAAGATTTACATTCAAGACATTGTTGGAAGAGGACATCATCCTTTGAAGATATTCTTTATCATCAAGGATCCAAGGACACCTAATTTAGATATTTCAATCTTAGAAGAAGCTCCTGACTTCATCAGCATCAAGGAAGCTGCAAGCCACTCTACTGAAGTAAGTATCTATGACCTTACTTAAATCTGTCAAGATGACTTATCGTAAAGAGAGCAACAATTTGGTTGCGTCATCAAACTTTAGTGCTTCGAAGAAGAGGACAGATTTGAATCTAATTGAAGACGAAGTTATGGACTACATCAAAGGATCTACAATTCAACCCTCAAAAGAAGATGCTCCAGCTCAAGCCAAGTACATGAAGGGAGAAATCAGAGCCCAAAGGATTCTCATTGAATCCATTAAGGACTCACTCATTCCCTATGTATCAAAACTAGAGTCTGCTAAAGAAATATATGAGAAATTGGTAGAGCTAGAAGCAATCTCTCTGAGACAAGAACTATACAAAATGAAATTGTCAAGAGAAGAAGGAATCACTTCATACTTTATGAGGAATTCTGAAATAAGAGACCAACTGTAGGAATTGGAAGAAGTAATGTCTGATATTGAGATGACTACAGTGGTGTTCAATGCTCTACCAGAAGAATGGGGAAACTTCACTTCAAGTTTATACGGGAAGAAAGAAGCCACACCATTCCATGATTTATGGTCTCTATGTAAAATAGAGGAAACAAGATTGAAAGCCAAAGCAGATACAGGATCCAGTGAAGGGAATCAAGCCTTTGCAGCCATATCCAGGAAGAAATGAAGATTCAGAAAATTTGGTCCTTAGGATAAAAGAAGAAATATGGACAAAGTGTGATGCTTTGGATGTAATGAACTTAGGCATTATAAAAGAGATTGTCCTAAATATGAAATGGACAAGATAAAAGGGGAAGAAGCCCATGTCTCAAATATAAGGGAAGAACCCGATGCAAAGAAATCTAAGAAAGAAGAAACGAAAGATCTTTATTATGATTGAGATCATCTTCCTCTTTAAGTGATTTCTGTTGGTTGTAAAATAGTATGATAGGAAGCAATGTATATTGATAGCATCATGATAGAAGCATGGTAGGAGCTCTTGGTGAAACAGCTCCAGGAAAACCTCACTAATAACAATACTGATGGAAGGCAGTCATCGAGATCAAGGGTCATCATGGAAACAGGTGCTGACAGTTTCTAATGGAATTCTCTATGAATTCACTGGTTAGAAAGAAAGTAGAAAGGTTTCATCAAAGAATTCAATGCTACAGAATTATGGGATTAGAATGTGATGACATATTGATGAAGTAGGTCAATGGAATGAAGTTCCTCATTCTAATAAAATTGCTACAGGATGACTCGAAGGAAAAAGGTATGAGGTATATATATTTAGATGTTGACACTGGATGATATGTAGTCATGTCATATGGTTGCAGACAGTGAACTTTAGAAGTATGATCTCTCACGGTGCACAGACAGATGAAATCAACATAACATATCCTCATATGGAATATGAGGTGGTTGTATATGAACAAGGAACTAGAAATTGGAAGTTCCTAGATATAAAGATGTGCAAAAAGGAAGAGATCATGAAGTGCAACCATGTCAAGAGACAGTTATCATCCGGAAGCCAAGAAGATGTGACTAGAATATCTCCTGGGAGGATATGTAGACTCTAATAGAAGTCTAGTAAAGAAGAAGACCCTTGACAAGACATATCATTAGGAGATGTGTCAATCTCAATAGAGGATGACGATGCCTATAGGAAGATGTCATGGTGAAAGATGATCACTAAGTCAACTTTTGTTTTCAAAATTCCATACGTATATGTTTATCTGAATGAATTTGTGCAGGGCCGCCAATCATGTGAAAGGATGTAAGATCCTTGGAGATGGTTTGAAGTAAAGCAACATGGCATAAAGGTGGACCAGATGAGAAAGTGAGAAAGTCTGATAAATCACTTTCTGGTAGATGACATGACTCATGGATGAAAGTGATGGTTGATCTATGCCCTATGAAGCTAAAGTTGAAGATTCCTCAATATCGAAATCCATGACATCGAGGGCAAGAATTCTTCATCAGCACTTGGGTGTCTCACCATTGCTGTTGTGGGTCCCTGGTTAAGAGGGAGCCTGGTGGTAAGTTTCTTACTTGGAAGAAACTTGGTAATTCCTAAGAATGAGCTTAGGTAAATTCCTTGTATAGGAATGAATACATTCCCTTGTGGAATAGGTCCTCCCTCGCTGAGAGGGAGAGATAGACACATCATTCTGGTCTTCAACTGGGAAGACAGAATGGAGGATTGGGTAATCATCTGGCATTCGATACTCTTTGAGAATGTGATAGGGCATTCAAGATAAGAGTAGTCGGGAACCGATACTCTTTGAGGGCTAGCTACCCAAGAGAAGAATAGTCCAAGGTCATACTTTGGGAACAGTTAGGTGGAGTATGTACCTTTGAGAGACAATGACTATGGTGTCTATAAGTCATATGTCTCACCATCATTGTAGCCCATTGTCTCATTGAGAGATGGGGTTGTTAGCCAAGGCCTTGCACTAGGACAATGTTGGTTGATATGATGTTATACAGATGCGATTACCAATCCGATTCTTCTTATGAGATTCTTCAATTTGAAAGTGGCCATGTACCTGTATGAATACCTCACTAGTTAAGAGGGAGTGTTGAAAAGTATAACTAGGATCGGTCTTCATATTGACTATGTAATTATGTATTTATGTAAAGAAGAAGACAGATAATAAAATGTATTTTTGTTATACTTGCTTCATGGGTTTCATGAGCAAGCTTTTATTATAGGTCAATAGACTTCTTCTTGATGTCTATTAGGAATTGTCTTCTAGGTATAAATGTAATTAAGAGTCATGTACATGAAGAATCTAGTCATCAAAATATGCTCCAAGATCTTTTCATGATACCATGAAGAAATGTCTCCTGGATAATGCTCAACGATACACGCATTAACGCTAGATTAGATACTCTCCAAGTCAACCTTCAAACAGCAAGTAAAGTCAGCCTACAAGCAGTGATATAGGTCGACTTATTAACTGGCAGGAACAACTATATATACCCCTACATGTGTTGCGCAGAAGTCGCAGAAATTTATGTATTCCTTTAAGGTTTTCAATGAATTTAAGGTGTGGATTCCTCTAAGGTTTTCACAGAGTTTAAGGTGCAGATTGCTCTAAAATAGATTGCGTATACATCTGTACTTGATGCGGATTTCAAAGAAGATTAAAGTGCGGGTTAAGGACAGAGTTCAGTGCGAATATATCTGAGATCTTACAGCTTGATAAAGTCTAAATAAAGTGCGAGTTAAAAGGGCAGTGAGCAAGTTTAAAGTGCGGATTTGTTTCAAGGATTGTTTTGAGGCAGTGGATGAAGAAGCTGCTAACAATAGTATGGTCAATCTAGTAATGTATACACCTGTTGTCTAAGTGAGATAAGAAGTGTGGATGATTCAGTGAGACAAGAAGCATCAAAGTTAAAAGACTGAAGTCTCATATAATAATATAAGGGTAGAAGGAAGGTAAATCACAGATTTACCTTCCTATCTTCAGTACACAAAAGGAAAGCAAGATATCTAAAGAAGAAGTATACCCGAAGACTAAATCAAGGAAGATATAATTAGAGACCGAGTTCTCTAGTGGTGGTGCAAGTTAGTGAAAGTTGGGGCAGAAGAGAAGGATAAGCGTTGTGAGCATACAAAGAAACATTGACAAGGTCTTGGAGGCATTCCTAGGTCAAGGGTCTGAGTCTTGGTCATGGTACTTGTCATTTGAAGATCTATAAGAAGAATTCCTTAAGGGTTTTCCTCTCCAAGAGTGAGAGGTTTTTCCCTGGCTCTAGGAACCTAATTTTTGTGTCTCATGTATTTTGATAATTGACTTGATGAAAGACTAAATAAGCTAAAGAAGAGAAGACATAAATAACTCAAGTAAGCTCACAAGTAATTATCAAGAAGAGAATTTGAATTAATCCCTAGCCCTCTAAATTTTCAACACGTACAGCGGCGTACGGATCAGAATTGCGCACTCAAAAAAAGCGATTTTTTTTTTTGCTTTAGTTGGGTTAGGGGGTGGGTTAGTGTTGAGTTAGGGATAGGATGAAAAAGTTAAAAGCTCACTTTCACCTCTCATTTGCTCACTTGTGTTTTTGGAGAGCTTGGAGAAGAGAGGAAAAGAGAGCTTGGAGAAGAGAGAGTTAAGGAGAGCTTGGAAGAGTGAAGGAGGAGGAGCTTGGAAGAGTAAAGAAGGGCTTCCATCTACAAGAGCTAAAGAGGTAAGTGAAAACCCCAAACTTTCTCATTTTTTTGTCATTGTTTTTGTATTTTCTCTCCTCCCTCTCCTACACTTTCCCATTCTTTCTTCTTGCTCATTTATTTGCAGGTTGTCCACCACCTATATTCATATTCAAAGATGATGTTTTTTTGGCTTCTATGTACCATTCCACTCTTGGTTTTCATGATGGTAAGGGGGAGTAGAAATAGAAGAGAAGAACAAGAAGAAGAACAACATAGTGGTCCCCATATGAGTGACCCAATGTATGATGAGGAAGAAGGGTTTGAAGAGAAAGGGGATGATTTTGATGAGAACATTGAAACACTAGAGGGGAACGTTGCATTGACACCCTTGTAGAACTATGTGACCAAACTTGAAGGGAGAAAAGGTGGTGGAAGCTACAAGTTTTTGTGCCCTCATGGTTGTCATGGAGGAAAACCATATAGTGGTTCATATACCCGTGTGAGGAGGCATCTTTGTAGGGTGATGGACAGTGATGAAAAAAAGGGTGTTGTGGGGATAGCAATTTTCCCAAAGGTTTCAAATGAACAAAGAATACAATGCATCCAAATCAAAGATGAAAAAATCGCGATTTTATCGCGATTATTTGAAATTATCGCGATTTTTTCAAGTAAAAGATATTATCGGCAATAATTTCAACGATAATTTGAAATTATCGTTAGCGCGATATTATCGCGATTATTTCGTAATTATCGTGATTCGATCGGAAGTTATCGTCGCTGCCTCCAACAGCGCGTTTATAACTCCGATTTTTTGTTTTTTTTTTTCATTTTTACTTGGACAGCGTGGGTTATGAGAGCCAAGGAGGGAAGGAGGAGAGCCAAGGAGGGAAGGAGGTGATTTACAAGCCCAAGATTGGACAAAAGTGAAGAATTTCTTGCAAGCCAAGCGAACAAAAATCGAATTTGGACCAAGTGTCTCCGGCAAAACGTTTTTTCCAAGTATGGGCATCAAATTTGACCTTTTTTTTTTGTTTTTTTCTTGTTCTTCCATGGGTTTCTATTACCCATGTATTTTTCATCATTTGTGATTGCATTTGGTTGTGTTTTTTTTTTTTTTTTTAATTGAGAGGAGAGGGTTTATTTTGGTCAAAAATGCAAAAAATTGTTTGTTAAATTTTGTTTTTTATATTTCTTCTTGTGCTCTTAGGTTCTTCCCATTATTTTTGCTTGTGTTTCAACATGTATTTTTTCCTATTATTTTTGCATTGAGTTGAGGGGTTTTTTTTGTGAAAAAAATCAAAATGTTGCATGTAAAATTGTAATTTTTTTATTTTATTTTTTAACTGGCAATTTTTCTTGTGCCCTAGGTTCAAATTTCAACATTCAAAGTTCAAAGTTTCCAACATGCCAAGGAAATTAGATCCTTTCTGGGAATTTGGTAAACCTGATGGGGGGTTTGACCGATTAAACTTGACTTGCAAATTATGTGGTCAACACATGGCAGAGGGGGTATACAGGTTGAAATACCACCTGTAACAAATTCCTGGGCATGAAGTAGGCCCTTGCATTAAAACCAATCCAGAAATAATCAGAAGAGCCATGAACTCATTGGGAGAAATGGAAGCCGCTAAAGTCAGCAAAGCAGCTCTGAAGAGTCAAATATCAGGGTTTGGAGTTGACCGTGAGAGTGGTAGTGGCTCTTCAGCATCAGCCTCTTCTACAGGCAGCCCCGCAGTTGCCTCCTCATTTTTTGTTCCTAGAACCACTCTCGGGGCACAGCCATCTATCTCCTCCCTTATTAAAAAAAAGGAGAAGGAAGAAGCTGATAAGTTGTTGGGCAAACTGTTTCTTTGGAGTGATATTCCTTTCAATGTTGCCAGGAACAATCCATTTTATCAGGCTGCGATTGATGCTATCGCTGTTGTTGGCCCAAGATACAAAGCCCCTACATATCATGACCTTAAAGGGCGCATTCTGCAAAATGAGAAAGCTGACTGCACCAAGAGATTGGAAGAGTTAAGGGCATCATGGGAAGTCACAGGATGCACTGTGATGTCAGATGGTTGCACTGATCAAAGGGGTAGGACCCTTCTTAACTTCTTGGTCAGTTGTCCCAAGGGGACAATGTTTATAAAATCTGTTGATGCATCTGCACATGTCAAAGATGCAAGATTATTATGTGATTTATTAGATGTGCTCATTATGGAGGTTGGGCCCCAAAATGTTGTCCAAATCATAACAGACAACACTGCAAACTATGTTTCAACTGGCAAGATGCTTATGGAGAGGTATCCGAGCATATTTTGGACACCTTGTGCTGCACATTGCCTTGATTTGATGTTGGAGGACATCGGAAAGCTTGATTTTGTCAAAGATATTGTAGAATCATCAAAGAGAATCACAAAATTTATATATAACCATGGATCTGTGCTTCATTTGATGAGGACATTCACCAACAAGAAGGAGTTGGTGTGGCCTTCTATTACACGATTTGCCACTACTTTCATCTCTCTTCAATCCCTCTTGAATTCTAAGTGGGATTTGAAGAGAATGTTTCTTTCAGATGAGTGGCGTGCTTTGACTATCAGCCGCAAATCAGAGGGACAGGCCATCTGCAAGTTGGTGTCATATCAGGAAGATTTCTGGGCTGGAGTGGAAGAGGTGTGCAGCATTAGTGAACCTTTGGTAAAGGTTCTTAGATTGGTGGATGGAGAGAAGCCCGCAATGGGCTACTTGTATGAGGCCATGGATAGGGCCAAAGAATTTGTTCGCAGCTATTATGATGATAAAGGTGATGAGGGGTTTCAGAGACAACTTCTTTTATGGGAAGTGATTGATGATCGATGGAACAACACACTCCATCGTCCCATTCATGCTGCAGGGCTCTTCCTGAACCCCGCATTTGCTTATTCATGTGGTTTTCTATTTGATGCTAAGGTCATGGATGGCTTTTTCACTTGTGTTCAGAAGATGGTGCCAAGTCCATCAGAACGTGCAGAGATATCCAAAGAGATGGAGGTATACAGAATGGCGGGTGGCACCTTGAGCTTCGACATGGCTGTCCAGGATAGGACTGCTAAAATGCCAGGTAAGATTTTCATTATTTTAAAAATTTTCTTATGTTTGTAACTTTATAAATTATAAGTTTATCTTATTTGTTGTAACTTGTAACTTGTAGATGCATGGTGGAGGAGCTATGGTGGCAGAATACCAAAACTCCAAAAATTTGCCATTAGAATACTCAGCCAAACATGTAGCGCTTCAGGATGCGAGCGCAACTGGAGTGTATTTGAAAAAATACACACCAAAAGGCGCAACAGGTAAAACACTTAACATATTCAAATTTAGAACTGATTTTTTGAATTCATTAAATATTTTTTTTTAAATATTTAATTTATTAATTTATGACCCTTGTACAGGTTGGAGGGTCAGCGGCTCAATGACATGGTTTACATCTACTACAATCTTAGATTGTGGGTGAGACAACTTGAGAGGACCCCTGATATGGAGGCCATCTCTTTAGATGCGATTGACACCACTGTTGAATGGAGGGTTGAGGCTGAGAGGCCTGTCATGGAGTCAGCCCCTGATTGGATAGAGGAGGAGGTAGTGGAGGGGGAGGACGAGGAGGAGGACGAGGAGGAGCAGCAGGAGGAGGAGGAGCAGGAGGAGGAGGTGACACCACCTACCACTACTACCGGTAGAGGACGTGGTCTACCTCCTTTAGCTCCTAGTGGTTCAGGTTCCCGTTCCGGTTCTGGTGCTTCATTTTTTTCTTCTAGAGCACGACAGAGCCCATTGCCAGTCCCGCCAGCATCTTCATCTAGAGAGAAAGGCAAAGCTGTTGTATTTTCTCGCAAGAGGGGCAGAGGAAATCAATAGTATAGGACCATAGGTTATATGGTGCATTGACATTCCTTTCTATATGACATTATGACTCATGATATGAGATACATTATTATATTTTTTGTTGATATTTTGAGGCTGAGTTGACTCTTGAGACTCAGGACTTAGTATTCAGGACAAGATTTAGTTTTATGTGTGATGTAGCACTAGACATGATATTACACATCTTATATATTAGTTTTTTTTTCATATTTATGTGTCAATGCATTTATTTTATGCTGTAGATGCTTTAGATATTAAAAAAATTGAAAAAAAATGAATATTTTTGTATGTGCCGATTTTTTCCCGATAATTACGATTTTTTCCGATTTTTTCCCCTCGGCGATAATATCCCGATAGCAATTTTTTCATCTTTGATCCAAATAGAGGAGGTTGCACAACAAAAACACAAAAAACAAAAAACTCAATCTGAATGAAGTGCAACCTCTAGATTTGGTAGCTCATCTCCTCGTCGTATTTCTACAAGCTCTGGAGGTAAAAAAACAATAGGGGATTTCCTTAATGTTGCTGGGAGGGATGATGTGGATGGAAAGATAGTCCGATTTCTTTGTGCTTGCGGTGTACCATTCAATGTGTTTCGCTCTCCCTAGTGGCATGAAATGGTAAAGGCCATCAATGAAGCCCCAAAAGGATACAAGTACCCAAACTATGAGAAAGCTAGAACAGTGTTATTAGAAAGAGAAAAAAGAAAGGTTCAAATAGCTTTGACACGTTTTACAAATCAGTGGGTCGATTGTGGGGTATCCATTGTATCAGAGGGGTGGACAAATATCAAAAACCAACATTTCATAAATTTTCTTGGTGTTTCTGCTAGTGGTGCAGTATTTATTACATGTCATGACTCCTCCTCCATCAGTGCAACTTCCCAAAACATTGCAAATCTCCTATTGCAATCAATCGAAGATGTTGGTCCTAGTAAAGTGGTTCAAGTGATCACAGATAATGCAGCATATTGTAAGGGTACATTGCAAATCTCCTATTGCAATCAATCGAAGAAGTTGGTCCTAGTAAAGTGGTTCAAGTGATCACAGATAATGTAGCAAATTGTAAGGGAGCAGGAAGAATTATTGAGAGTACTCATCCACATATATTTTTTCCTGGGTGCTTGGTTCACACATTGAACATTTTGATGTATGATATTGTGAAGCATAAAGAATGCGGGTGGATTAAGGAGCTTTACAAGAGACAGAAGCAACTCATTAAATTTATCACAGGGCATACAAGGGTAAATTACTTCTATGGCACTAAGTTGCATTTGCTTAAACTTGCAAAAACAAGATTTGCCAGTTATTACCTCACCTTTAGGTGGCTAGTGAAGGTGAGACAAGTTTTAACCCAAGTCACCTAATACGGGGATACGGGGATTCGAGAATCGGATTCGGGTACGGTGACCCCTGGAACAGGATACTTCTGGGATACGATACGTTATATATTATTTTATTAAAAATATATATATATTTAAAAAAAAATATATATATATATATATTAAAAATTAGATATTTTTTACACAAATTCATACAAAATTCATTGATTAAAACATAATAGATTTAAGATCTTAGATACTCATACATGATCATTGATACATTGACACATCATACAATTGTCAAATTTACTCAGAAAGACAAGATAGTAAGATACTATAGTTTTCTCATTAAGTTATCAGAATCAAAATGTGTTACATAAGTACATGCCAATGGCAAATAGAAATAGGAAATACAAAAAAACTACAGTCTACAAGACTACAAGCCTGAAGCCTCAATGAGTCAGAGTTAATGAGTCATCAATCCTCATCATCATAATCAGCATCATTGTCCTCATCCCGATCATCATAATCACCACTGCTCTCCTTTGGCTCTGATGCATCCTCCTCCTCTGTCATCTCTGCATCTGCTGGTGTGGGGGATGACGCCTCTACTCCATCATCAAATGTGACAGGCTCTAGCACTGGCGCATTGAGATCCAAGTTGGCCAATGCCAACTCAACACTGTTGTTCAGACCCATATCATCAGGAAAGACATCCCACATCTTTGTCTTTCCCTTCAACCAATCTTCCCTCTGCCTGTAGATGAGACAAAGGTTGGTGTGCACATACACCATTGTCTCTGCCATGGACTGCTTAAGCCTGCTTTTCTTCACACTATACAAATTCCCATACGTGCTCCAATTCCTCTCGCAACAAGAGGATGAAGTCACCTGAGAGAGGAGCCTCATGGCTAACTACTTTAGAGGAGGGCTTGTTGCCCCATGAGTTGCCCACCAAGAATAGGGCTTCTTAGCCCCCCTGTCTCGAATCACATCATAGCCTGAAAAATCGCCTAGTACCAGTGGAAAACTCTGCAAAGGCATCCTCCACCTCATCAAGGGATGCCCTCTCCTGAAAAATCCTCCTCAATGCATCTTTCCTCCCCTGTGAGATTTCACCATCCATGTGAGGAGGGAATCTGCGGGAAGGTCCACCGTTCATCCACTCATGGTTGTAGTATTTTGGGTTCAAGGAATGAGCCAAACAATGTAAAGGTGTGCAATTCTTGTCCCATCTACTGACAAAAATATCATGTATGTTGGTGAAGAAGGCCTCTGGTGATGTCTCATACTCTGGGCACTGACTCTGTAAAACAATGGTCCTCACAGACTCAATCATGGAATCCCATCCCTCATAAACCTCTCCTAGGATGGGTTGGTCTGTATCTGCAAATCGGAGCAAGGAAATGATAGGCTCCATGATCTGAATAACTAGATATATCTTCTCCCACCATAGATCATCCAACACTGTGTCCTTCACTTTCTTTAAGGCTGCTTGATCCGTCTTTCTCCAAAAAGACCAAAACTCTGAAATAACCATGGCCCCAAGAGCGGTCTTGACCTCCCTCAACCTCTTCAACATGATGAATGAAGAGGAAAACCGTGTATCTGCAATCTTCAACAATGATAGATTGTTGTACTCCTTGTAGATAGTGAGGGCATTTGTATGGTTTTGTACAAAGTTGCGGATATGTCGTGCATCCTCAATAATGGCTCCAATCCAAAGCACATCAGAAGCAATAGATTTCAGTGCCAAGTTCAATGAATGGACAATGCAAGGTGTCCCAAATATTTGTGGATATTTTGTTTCCACAATCATGCCAGCAGCCTTGCAAACAAGTGCATTATCTGTAATGATTTGCACACAAGAATCGACACCTACATCTTCAATAATTTTAATAAATAACTCACCCATATATTGTGCATCCTTGTACTGTCCAAGGGCATCCACTGATTTCAAGAAAACTGGACCATTCAAGGATGACACCATGAAGTTGATGAGTGGGTGGCGTGCTGGATTTGTCCATCCATCAGAAACAATGCTAACCCCAGATGTTGGTCATGCTGATTTAATAGGCTCAAGCATTTTGTCCACCTCTTTCTTTGCCTTTGTCAACAATGTGGTTCTAAGCTTCTCTGACCCAGGAGGCACATACCCTGATGGAGCCCCATGACTAAAAGCTCGACACATCTCAATAAATAGAGGTGAACGTGTAACATTAAAGGATATGAAGTTCTGATACAAAAAAAATGCAATGGTGAGATCAAGCTCTTCCCTCTTCTCTTTTTGAAAAACCTTGTCCACTGGACCAACTACAGTTGCCTTTCTCTTTGCTGATTCTCCCCTACTAAAAGTCTCATAAGGGAACTTGTTGCTGCTTTTCCTTAAGAATGGAAGGGGGTCATCATTCTTGTTTTTTTTTTTTTTGATGCCACATTTGCCTCACCAATAAATTGCCCTTTCTCCAATTCCTTCCTCTGTGTCGATTCAATTGTTGTCCAACATTTTATTACATGGAAATATGTGCAAGTGAAATGGTCGTTGCAAAAATTGCATTTCCATGAACAATTTCCTCCTCCTCCCTTTTTTCCTGCCCCTCCCTCTCTTGTCACATATTTCCACAATGGGTATTTGGGGTCAACAGTGTGTTTTCCCTGCACATTTGAAGCTGTTGTTGCAGCCCCACTTCCAATAGATGGAATACTTGCAGACCCTGATGAAATAGGGAGAGGAGGGGCATCTCCAATGGGGACATTCTTCCCCTTTCTTTGCCCTTGTCTTGCTGCCTTTGATTGAGCCATGAATACTGTAAAAAATAAACAAAAATAACCAAATATATAAAACATATGCACATGCAAACACTTACCGAATGCTTGAATCTCTTCGAAAGAACTCCCTTTCTCCTTGCTCACACTTGCTCCTTGCTCACCCTAGCTCCTTGCTCACTTCACAAAATGAAATCGGTGAGAAAGAATGACAAAAATCGGCATTTTGTAAAACAAACAGCGCATTTCTTTGGACGGCGTGTCTGGCCGTACCCGATTCACGGGGTATAGCCATATTCGTACAGGGTACGATTAGGATTCGCCGTACCCCGTGAATCGGGTACGGATCTGGTCGAATCGTATCCGATTCGCCGGATTTGGGATTCGGATCCACTGGGGGACGAATCCAGTTTCCTTGGTTTTAACTAATATGGTCACCGCTAAATCATGGGAGGAAATTAACACTAATAGAGATGGTGCTAATGTAGCCTAGGACACTATTCTTGACATGTACTTTTGGTCACAGGTTAAATATGTTTTGCAATTCACCAAACCAATTTATTACATGATCAAGTTTGCAGATTCAGATCGGCCAATAATTGGGGAGGTGTATGAGCAAATGGATAACATGCTGGGGCAGATTAAAGACATTGTTGAGCTTAGAGATATCACCTTGTACAGTTATATTCGTGCAGAGGTGGAAAGACAATGGGAGATGCTAAATGTTCCATTGCATGCATTAGCATATGTTTTGACACCTAAATACTATCATCCATCATGGATTTCAACACCAGCACCTGGGGGGGGAGCAGGAGAAAACCACACCTAGATCCAGAGGTTCTAGAAAAATATATGATTACATTGACTAAATTAGTCCCTAATGAGGAGTCTGCCTTGGTACGAAAACTGTTGAGCAACTATACGCTTTGCACTCGTCCATTTGGGAGCATGCATGCAATTAGAGATCGAGAGACTTTTTCTTCTATTGAGTGGTGGAACATGCATGGAGGTGTTACTCCAATTCTACAGACTTTGGCATTGTAGGTGCTATCACAGGTGGTAAACACTTCTTCTGCAGAGAGGTGTTGGAGCTCTTATTCTTTCATCCACAGTGTTAAAAGGAACAGGTTGAGTTTAGACTGGGAAGAGAGCTTGGTTTATGTTCATTACAACTTGCGATTGTTGTCTCATTACTGTTATGATGCAAAGAGTAATAAAGACCTTAAGGTTTGGGACAGGTATCCAGAGGAGGCCAATTTGGAGGATGGAGTGTTGCGATTAGAGCAATTAGAGGATGCTCTTATCCATGATGATGATGATCGAGTTGACATGCCACCCCCAACTAGTCCCTTGCTTCTTAGGTTCCATGGTTCAACACAAACAGCAAGGGCTTCGTCTTCATCAATTGCAGTGCCACAACTTGCACAGCCACCATCTTCTTCATTGCCACCACGTCGAGGCCCACCGCCACATACTCTTGGTGGTGGAAGGAGGAAAGATTAGTAGATATATTCACAATTTACTGCTTTTGTCATAGATTAGACTTGTAGGCTTGTTTTGAATTTGAACTTTTTTGTCTTGGTGGTGGCCAAGTGGCCTATTTTGTAAACATTATTATTTGAATTTTGGACATGACTAATGTTGACAGTTGCTCACTTGCTAGATAATATGCTTTATGTTTTATAATATGGTTAAATGTTTTATGTTTTATAAAATGTGGTATGCTTAAAGGCTTTATGTTTTATAGTATGCTTAAATGTTTTACTATTATCATTTTATGTTTTATAATATGCTTAAAATTTTGGTGTATGTTTGTAATTGCTAGAATCTAGAATCTAGATGGTTGATGCTCGAATAATTAATTATTGATGTACAATGGAATCATGGATGTCATATCTATCTTGATTTATGTAAAAATATGCATGTTTTCATGTCTTCTACAACTAATTTGGTATTTGGGATGTTTGTTTTGAATATAAATGCAAAAAAAATCTAAAAAAAAATTTAAAAAAATAAATAAATATATATATATATATATATATAGTAGACGCTTCCGAAACGCTTTGCTTCCAAAAAATGTCCCCGCTTCCTACAACGTTGCCTTGGTATGCTGTTCTGCAAATTCGCACTACTCCAAAACCGTAGCGACCAAGTCGAACTAGTGAACTCACTCCCTTTGAACGTTGAACCTGCTCCTGAAGATAAAACATGTGCTTCGTCTTCAATTAAAAGGCTACACTCTAATACCATGTTAGTTTTCCCTAAAACCCAGTAACTAATTTAAGTTTCAGAACAATAGTTTAGTTGTATTTCTGGTTGTATTTCTAACCATAGAATGCACAATGGAAGTAAATAAAACTGAAGACAAACACATGCAACAATAGAACACTGGATATACCCAAGAAACACCAACTCCAAGGAAAACATGCAAAACTATGTGTGTTTCTCTATTAGCTTCAGCAAAAATAATCTTCAGAAATTATTACAGCAAGGGAACACTACCCTTTTACAGCGAAAACCCTCTGAACAGCTCCCAAGCAAAAAATGAATCCCTCAGCAAATGACTCAACTTGTACGACTTGCGCACTTCTGCTAGTGTACGAATGCACAGTATGGCCTCTCTGCGCACTTGTATGTGTTGTACGGCCACAAAATACAACCTCTCTCTGCGCACTCCTGCGTGTTGTACAGCCACGCTAATGTTGGGATGAGATAAAGGTTGTCCAACCCTCTCTCTTCCTCTTGGTCATTGGTCTTGTTGCTGACTATTGAGCCCCTAATATCCTCTTTGTTGAGCTAACACACACACACAATGCCAAATCGAACTAACCACTTTTGCGCCCTATTTCCCCTTATAAGTCCACCTGGGACCACCACCATCTTCAATGGTTGAGATTAACTCATGATGAAGGGTTGAGATTTAATTATATGTTGATGTTGGCCTTCTTAATTTTTCCTAAGTCCAACATTAGGAAATTAATAATCTAGTAAGTGGTTGTCCTGTGGGTCCCCCAACAAGCCTTGTCACTTAGGCAAGCAAATTCCATAGAAGGTTAATTTAGGATGGTCAGATCCCTTCTCAGTGCGACAATTTTATTTATCACTCCAAGGATCCTATCAGCTTGTATCATCAAAGACAACAACTCGAAGATTTCCGAAAGTTGTGAATAGATTACAAGACAAAGAAACAAGAGGACACACCTTGACAGCAATAAGCTTTGAGGACAAAGCTTCTTTGAAGAGGAAGGCAATGTTATGAATTTAAATTATTAATAACAAATAGTTAACAGTGATTAGTATATTGAAGAGGCATGTCTCATAAGGATATGACCATTCATGAAGGGGCACCTGCCTAGGTATATAAGTGGGCCCTCGTTTGTAACACTTCCATCATCTCATATCTTTTGTACATTTCTATATAAATATATTACTTGTTCTATAATGGATATTTACATATTTCAGATCTTTTGAGTATTCTGCTGCATATATGAACTTTATTCATAAGAAAAGAATAATAGCCCAATCATATTTTGAAATGTAACTATTAAATTGATAATGTAATGATAATTGATAATTGAAAACAGGTATATATCGTTCTACACCTGTTATGTCTGATCCATTCTACTTGCTCCTTCAGGAAGATATGACTACATGGAAATAAAACATGAGCCCTTTAGAGCTCCTCTACTCTTTCTCTCAACAGAAATTAATGACATTTATGCTACATTACTGACCAATGCAATGTCATAAATGAAAGACTCTAAAGCATAGGCCACATGGTGCAACACTTCATAACCCTTAATGAAATATCCAAAAATAAAACAAGGAAGAAAAACAAGAACTCAATTTTCGGTAGCTTGGGATGATTGGTCAAGGCTTCCACCATTACAGTTTTGGGTAGCTCAATGAGTTTTTTATAACAGAAGTTGAATTTCAAAGGATGGCATCATATTTCAACAATTGCATAATATATCACATAGAATATAAAACAAAACCCACAAAACCAATGACTCTTGAAGATTGAATTCGAAGAATATGTAGGAATGTAATAAGACTGAGCAATCATGTAGGCTTAAAATTAAAATGCAGCAAATAAGATACAAGTTGACTTACCATTCTTAGCTGTATCTCCTTGTAATGTCCATTGTGATGTTCCTTTATATTCACGTACCCGCTTTGAACCTATCAAAAGTTCAATACAATGGCAAACATTTTTTTAATAAAATTAGCTATAAAATGTAGGAAGGGAAACTGATGTTAAGATTAACCATGATAAAAATTGAACATCAATTCACAAGGAATAAAAGTTGCATCTCTATAATTGCTGGATATAATGAGTAGTCAAAAAAATCAACAGCATCCAATGGAAGACAAATAAATCAAAGGAGATATCAAAGGATGCATACCTTGGGTTAATATCTCTGAAGGAAAATAAGCTGCAGCAAGCTTTAGAACAGAAGAAAGAGGAGGACGATTTATCTTAGCATTTGGCTTGTACTTGTCAGAATAGCGCTCTATTTCAGCAGCCACGCCCACTGAATGGAAAGTATGAATTAAAAAAAAAAACACCTTCATATTCTCCATGCCAATCTCTCTTATTATTGTTTGAATATAAGCAAATACAATTTGAAGATAACAAAGAAGGATTGGATAGAGCAATGGTACAGTAAAATTCAAAATGCAAAGTAGACCTCCCTCTTCCTAAATCCCCACATCGGGTCACAAAACATTATTGACAGAACAAAGGTTTATTCAGACTGATTTAATCTCCGTGAAAAAACACAGTATTGCTTCAAAGCATCTACCTCGACTAGCACATTTGTCAATTGTGCTTATTGGCAGTTCGGGTAGAGGAATTTTTCCTTTTAAGTTTTCATTACATGCAATGAAAGACAGATAAATTAAGTCAAACTAGGCCTACTTTGGTAGCAATCAAAACCTATTTAAAGACTAAAAAGATGGAATGCCATACCTTCAAAGAATGCTTAAAGGTCACAGAAGCATATTCAACAAACTCAATTCTCGAAAGAAACAGGATACAGAGCGAAAAAGCATGAAACCTAAACACATGGCTTTTCAAAAGTTTAATTTTAGTTTGGTCCATGAAACTTAACTTTGTTTGTTGAAACTTGAAACTTAAAGTCAACTTGGGTTGGCAGATGCCAATTGCATGTCAAAAGGTGATCGAATCATTCAAATGACCTTCTAATATGTGTGAACTGCAAAAAGTCAATTCCCTTCCGTGTGGTTAAGTAGGATCCACGCATTTTGGCTTATATAAGTTAGTAATGTCACGTAGCATAACAACCTAAACATGATATTCTGTTCCTTTTATACAGAATTGTTGATGCCTCTGTGCTACTTTCGAGCACATATTCTATAAGAACTATTTCATGCTTTAAAGATAGTATTTAGTTTATTTTACAACATAAAGGTTCCCAGAGAATTCCAATCCACCTTAAAGCAATTCAATCTCTTCTAGAAATTGTCCAGACCTGTCTCCCTGCATTTAATGTCGGTTCCCATAGGTTGCAGCTGTTCCACTGGCTACAAACTCAATTTCAAGTTTATCTAGACCAAGTTAAAAGTCTGAGATTTTGGAGCCAAGCATTCCAATATGTCCCTGCTCTCAAGCTTTGGTTAACAGTCTGTGCTTCTTGATTACAAGTAAGAATATTTGGGAAATCCTCTCCAAAGAGCAACAAAGGAAATTGTGAATTATACAGTCATACGTGATAAAACTGGATACTCTTGTGTAGCAAGATATGTTGCCCGAATATAATGTTGGATACTTAACTGTATACCAAAACCCTAGGTATACGGCCATAGGCTGGCATAAGGTTGGGTTACAATCCATTAGCAAAAACACTTATCAGGTGGCCAAGATGTTTCAAAATGAAATGAAATAGTTTTATCGTCAATACTTAAGCCAGTAATATTCTGATATTGAAAGTTGACATGTATGAAGGCCTTGTGAATACTAGCTTACAGTTCTCTCTAACTTAAGTTAATTTATAAAAATGAGATATTTATACGATTTGGGCAGAATCTCAGCAAGAAAATGCATTGGGCATGAGGTTTAAATGTGCTAAAAAGATTGAAAGCTATGCTCATTGCATTGTAACTTTAAGTGGAACTATATGGAATCTAACAGAGTTTAAATTGCTGCAGTGTGGAAAAAATAGCTGATAAATTGGTAAGTTTCTGAGGAATCAACGAGTCAAGAAGAAAACAAGGAATTTGTTCAAAAAAATGCCAAAAAATCTGCCTGTCCAAATACTCGATAGTTTGTGGAAAAGATAACATAATTTTAGTAATGTCCAACAGTAGGTCGATTGGGACTGCTAAGTATGATAGTACAATTCACTGTGGGAGCACCATGGTCACTCCTATCAAAAACGAAAGTAGATCTAATCTCATATCTGAAATCTAATAGCTATTTAAGGTGAGAAAAAAATTTATCAATGTCCAACAAGTGACCACAAAAGTAGGTCAATGGGACTGAAGGATACACCCAGAATGAATACAATGTGGGAATGTGAAAGCAACTCCTCTAAAATGATGAAAACAAGAGAACGCAAGCGAAAAGAGCACAGCATAAATAAATGTATAGCTAAGGTAATCACTAACTCTAACCAAAAGATACAACAGTGATATAAATGCAGTAATACAATGTGAGAGTCTGACACTGTAAATCTGGAAAACTCTGCATTGACAAAGAGAGAGAGACAGAGATGATGTCAATTTCACCTGCCCTAATGATGAAGGGTAGGAAGGGAGAAGGGACCGGGGTACTCACTCACTGTCAGAGTTGTCAAGCACCATGAGGGGATCTAATTGTATGATCCTTGGGGGGGGCATCGGAATGAGAAAGTCCTAACCTTGTACCATCCAAGGTTGAAGAAATGCAACTCTGAAAAGAATCTTAGCTACCTGATTGGATCTGGGGGTTAGTCTGATATGCAAGAGGCACCTTGCTTTAGACCCTCTAGAACCAGCCTGTATGGCTCCTTGGTAATAAAAGGTCATGTGGAAACCAGTGCCTTATGGAGTCAATTACTTGCTTTGTATTAATTAGGTACCAAATGACCAGATGAACAATCGCTGCTCAAGAGATGCTTTGTTATCCTATATGAAATGAGAGTCCTACAATCTAGGTGAGATGCAAAAATCTTGGCTTATTTTAATTATATTTCTAGCTAAGTGTATCCCAAAATTCCTCAGCGGTTTTGAGGCTAGTCTCTAAAGTACGTTGTAGAGAGAAGTCAAGGCGAAGCAAGCAAAGGCTTGGTTAACGATACCTCCCTTTGAAATCTAGCAACCTGGTGCCTCCGGCGTTGCAGAGACTGTGGTTCTGAGAGCTGCAAGGTCACCGTGTTAACCACTAGAGAGGGTCTATCCTTCGCAAGCTAAGAGATGAAGGGTGTCCCTATCTTTCTATCAACCAAGCTTAGGCTTGGAGGTAAGTTGATTAATGCACAAATATGCCTAGAATGAAAATGCGAATTGATTGAGTGTTCTTGAGTTAAGATTGCTTATGTTCTTAAGTACTTGGTTATGATTTAACTTATGCCAAAGAGTAATTAACAATAAATGAAAGACAATCTTAAACACAAGGTAAATGCTCGCATTCAACAGTGCCCAAAGATGTATTTGATATAACCAAGAGATAATTGCTCAAACACTAAATGAGAACAAGATAGATGCTCTAAATAACAATTCACCAATGTGTCAAAATAAATTATCGTTCACAATAGATATCCAACTAAACCATGAACAATAAATCCAATGCAATGATAGTTAAGATATTAGAGCACTTATCCAAAATATCACTTATAACAATTAGCCAAGATTATTTAGAGACAACACAAGAGAGAAAAGTGTTCAGAAATCTAGGGCAGCTAGATTAGGTGATTTCTCTTACTTTGATAACTGCATGTGATTTTTTTTACTTTACTTGATTAACTTCTTATTGCCTTTATGGTTATTAGTGTTATCTATCATCAAACAGCTACCAAATCATAAAGAACAGTGAGACAATAGGACACAAGATGTAGACGATCAGCCACGGCCAAAACCTCTCCAACTAAGAGGAAAACCTAGAATTCTTCTCTTATAGAACTTCAATTGACGAATTCCAAAACCTATGACTCTTGACCAAGACCCTCCAAGACCAAGTCAACATTTTCCTTCTTGAACGGCTTCCAGCAACAAACTTCGACCTTCCAACAACTTCTTGTGAAAGTTTTTGAATCTACTCAACATAAATCCTACATTAGTAATCTGATTTACTTCTACTTGTTTTATTAACTTAACAAGTTATTTTTCTGAATGATACAAAGAAAACATCGAAGTAAATACATTTTTGCCTACACAAATATACAAATCAAGTACTGAAGAATTAAGCACATTCTACAAAGGACACACAACATTTTTCGGACAAATGTCCCCAAAAAAACCCAATGTGGGAAAACCGGTGCAACAGCTCTTGAGGGTTTTTATTATTATGCAGATTTCTGAATACAAACTAAGGTACCAGTAGTGGTTTACCAACAGAGAAAATCCCGGCAAAAGTACCTCTATCTCAGGAGACAGATATTATGGTTGATTCAGCTAAGAATGAAGAACCCCACAGGTGCCTACGCAATCACTACGTCACCCTTCAGTGTGACTACGTCACTCAGTCTGATCTGCTGAATATGAGCCCGATCTGGCCCACTAAAGCCCTAGCATAGCTCTCTAAGTCACTGTGTCACCCTCTTCCGGCTCTACGTCCCTCTGCGTGAGCCCTTTTGGCTCTGCGTCACCCCTACTAGGCTTACACTGCCTCTGCATCACACCTCCTGGGCCTACGCTGCCTCTGCGTCACCCCTCCCAGGCCTGCGCTGCTTTGTGGTACGGATCTGCCTCTCTGCTATTATATTCTCGGCCTTGGATTCAGAAATCACACTGCCAAACTTCCCCTCGCTGCACTGAAATATCACTCGAAAATTCTTAGCAAACTGCACCCCAGAATTTCGACTTAGCTCAAGTGTTGTCACTCTGTGTGTATTCTCCAACTGACCCCAAGCCTTCCTTTAATACTTTTCCTGTTGAACATTCAACGGTCGTGATCTAATCTCTAATCGACGGCTAAGGTTAGAAAAGACTTGATCCTCGTCACTTAGAACATTCTCACCCACATGTTTAAATTAATTCACTTTAATTATTCAATTTCCTTAAGTTAGACTTAGGGTCTCCATTAAAATAATTAATTATTTGAATAACTTAAGTTCCGGGTGGAATTTCTCCAAATGATTTCTGGGTCTTGGAGATCCTGTGTGTTCTAGCCCCTCCACAAAGTTTCGAAGCTAGAGCACATCCGATGCTACCCAAAAATCAACACTTCTCCAACAACTTCGACCCCAGCAACAATTTCTGCAACTTCGACCTTGATGTAGCTTCGACCTAGCAGCTTCATAGCTTCGACCTTCTAGCTTCATAGCTTTGATGCAGCTTCAGAATTTCTTTTTGCCCAGTAACTGTAGAAACCCTAACAAAAGAGAGAGAGAGAGAGAGATGCCCAAAACTTCGAACTTGTTCTTCTTCTCCTTCTTCATCTTTTTTCATCTTCTATCTTGAGGAGATTGAACTTGTTTGAATGAGCATCCAAATGAGTTCGAGTTCCTTCTTATTTATAGGCTTGTGAAGGGTACGAATTGCTCTCTTTAGGCCGACTTGTCCCTTCATGTACGCCAACTTGATCTTTGTGCCATGACAATGTCTTGGAGGGTCTTTTGACTCTATTTTGACTCAAATATATTTTCTTTACAATATGTAACATGCCTAAATGGGTCTTCAATACATAACAATGACTCAATTGACTTTATGACAAACCTAGAAGCACTCAATGGGTGCTTGACCTAAAAATAAATTTCCCTTGGGCATGAAACCTGTGCCTCAAGAATAACAATAATAATTTAGTTTTCTCTTTTCAGTAAATACATAAAATCATGATTACATGTCATTATGAAGACCGAACCTAGTTACATATTTCAACACTCCCTCTTATCTAGGGAGGTATTCATAATCCATACAAGGTGCTTGGACATTCTCAATCTGAAGAATTCTCATAAGAAGAGTCGGATTGGTAACCCATCTGATTAGCATCATATCATCCAGCATTGTCAGATAGCAAGGCCTTGACTAAAATCTTTATTTATCCACGAGATCATAGCACAATGTTGGCAAGACCAATGATTTATAGACACCTTCAACATTGTCTCTCCAAGAGCATACCCCACCCGGGTGTTCACAAGATATGTCCTTCTAGGACTATTCTTATCTTGGATTCCCAGTCCTCAAAGAATATCGGTCCTTCACGACTCCTCTTATCGTGGATGCCCTGCCACATCCTCAAAGAGTATCGAATGCCAGATAATTACCCAATCCTCCATTATTTCTTCCCAAGTGAAGACAAGAATGATGTGTCTATCTCTTGCTCTCAACTAGCGAGGATATACCCATGTCTATAAAGGAATATTCTCAAGCTCACTCTTATTCAGGGACTTGTCCATGTTGATTTTTTTGGGTAGCATCAAATGTGCTCTAGCTCCAAAATTTTGTGGAGGGGCTAGAACACATGAGATCTCCAAGACCCAGAAATTGTTTAGAGAAATTCCACCCGGAGTGAAAGTTATTCAAATAATTAATTATTTTTAATGGAGCTTAAATTAAAACTTAGGGAACTAAAATAATTAAAGTGGATTAACTTAAATGTGGGTGAGAAGCTTCTAAGTGACGAGGATCAACTCTGTTTTAATCTTAGTCGTTGATTAAGGATCAGATCACGGTCATTGATTTATCAACAGAAAAATTATTAATGAAGACTTAGGGGTCAATTGAAGATAAGTCGGGCAAATACTCAGTAACCCGAGGGAAGTCGATTCTTCAGAATTTAGAATTCGATTTCAGGGGGAGAGTCGTATGGCAAACAAAAAGGAGGGTATCAGCATCAGTCAGAGACCAAGGAAGAGGGACGCGGAGCAGTAGAGGGGCAGCACAGAGGGGCAGCACAGAGGGACAGCGCAGAGAGGCAGCGCAGCTGAGGATGCATTCCTCATGCAATGCCTGCGCAGATGATCACACAGAGGTGACGCAGTGGAGTCCAGAGGGTCTCTTGGGTGTCAGAATTTCTACAAAGGTTGGGAGAAAATTATCTCAGGTGTTTTCATGAAAGTTTCTACATAATTTTGCAAGTCATTCCTTGTAAAGAGATTGTTACTGAAGAATAATAAATAAACCCTCATCTGTTGCACTGGTTTTCCCGCATTGGGTTTTTCCGGGGACAATTGTCCAAAAACAACTGTGTTGAAATGATTGATTCTTGTGCTTATATTTCACTGTTCTTTTCTCTATGAAGTTATGTGATAATTGCAGTAGAATTTATTTTGATGTTTACTGAAGGGTTTTTGTAAATAACTTATTGTGGAAAATAAGTAGGAGAAATAAATCAGTTGTTGCAGTAGAATTTCAAATTAGAAATTTTCACGTAGTATCAGAGCAGAGATTAGGCAACAGAGTTGCAGATTCTGCAATGGATCGTGGTCTTGATGTTGTTGGAGCAGCAACTCGAAAAGGTTCACGCAGTTCTCATGAGAAAAGAGGAAAGCACGAAAGATATGATGGATCACGACATCTTTGTGTTGACTTCCATATTAGAAGAAGAAGTTGCTTGTCTGTCAAGCTCTGCTTCCTCAGAGGTTTGGTATATTGATAGCGGGGCTTCTGCGCATATGACAGGAATACGAGAATGTTTCTCAAGCTACCAAGAAGAACAGATGAACTTCAAAATCACCATGGGAAATAAGGCTAAATGTACCCTTGTTGGAAAAGGTACTATAGTTTTTCACACTGAAGCAGGGGATCAGCTTCGGGCCACCAATGTGTTGCATGTGCCTGGCTTGGGGATGAACTTGCTCTCTATATCTCAGTGACAAAACAAGGGTTGTGATGTATACTTCATTGGAAAGAATGTATATGTCAAACACCCAAGTTGGAAGAAGAAGGCCCAAATTGGAGACAGGAGCAACAAACTGTATAGGTTACAGTTAGAATCTCCAATGGCACTAATAGGCAGCAGTGGTGAAAAATATTTGAATGAGCTATGGCACAGAAGAATGGGGCACTTACACCATAGGGCTCTACGAATTCTTAGAGAAACCGTCACAGGAGTTCCAGAGTTGAGCACCAAATGAGATGATGTTTGCAGAGGGTGCGTACTAGGCAAGTATGCCAAAGCAGCTTACTCCAGAAGTAACAGTAGGGCAAAGAGTGTTTTGGGATTAATACACTCAGATATCTGTGGACCAATGTCCACAAGAGCTCTTAGTGGTGTCGAATACTTCATCACCTTCATTGATGACCATTCCAGGAAAACTTGGATCTACTCTTTAAAGACCAAGGATGAGGTCTTTGATTGATTCAAAGAGTTTAAGGCTCTGGTTGAGAATCTGATATGGAAGAAAATAAAGGTATTGCGTTCAGACAATAGTGGAGAATATATCGATAAAAACTTCACTGAGCTCTGCACAAGGGAAGGCATCAAAAGAGAATGGACTACTCCATATAATCTGGAGCAGAATGGGGTTGTAGAGAGGAAGAACAAAACTATTGTTGAAATAGCGAAGGAAATGTTGTATGATCAGGATATGCCCAAATTTCTATGGGCAGAAGCATGCAGCACAGTTATGTATGTTCAAAACAAGATTCCTCACAGGGCACTAGGTAAGATTACACCAGAGAGTGTCTTCACTGGCAGGAAACTAGAAGTGAGTCATTTTAGGATCTTTGGAAGTTTGGCGTACTACCATATACTCGAAGAAAAGAGGAAGAAGTTGGATCAGACTGCACAAGAAGGATACTTGGTGGGATATAGCGAAATTGCTAAGGCATATAGAATCTACATTCCTGGCAGTAGGAAGATCGTAGTACGACGGGATGTAAAGTTCAAGGAGGACAGAGCTTTTAGAAAATCCCGGGAGATGCCTTCCAAAACGCAATCAGAGGATGATCCATTAGTTCAGCCACTTCGACCAGCCGAAACAAGCACCAGTGCTTCTCCAAGGAATAAGAATCCAGAAGTATTACCTCAAAAAAAATTCGCAGGAGGAGCAGGAAGATCCACCCATTACCAGTAGAAGAACGAGCCAGGAATTACGACAGATTTTTAGGGGTGCAGAGGAGTTCGTCGGGGCTCCTAGAAACCAGAAGAGGCAACGTAGACAACCTGACAGGTACCAAGCTTTAGTGGCTCAGGTTGGAGAACCCTCTAGTTTCCAGGAGACAGCTCAGCATCAGGTATGGGTATATGCAATGGTGGAAGAATATAGTTCCATTATGATCAATGATGTCTGGGAAGTGGTACCTAGGCCTCAGGGCAAGTCAGTTGTAGGTTCACGATGGATCTACAAGATCAAACGTGCTGCAGATGGCAGCGTGGAAAAGTACAAAGCCATGCTCGTGGCTAAGGGGTATGCTCAAAACGAAGGAATAGACTACGAAGAAACCTTCGCTCAGTAGCCAAGTATACTTCTATCAAATCCGTGATATCCCTTGCAGCGCAGATGGGGTGGGAGATTCACCAGATGGATGTCAAGACTGCGTTCTTGAATGGGGTGATAGAAGAAGAAATGTACATTGAACAGTCAAAGGGCTTTGAGACACATGAGAAGAAAAATCATGTATGTAGGCTGAAGAAAGCCTTGTATGGGCTTAAGCCAGCTCCTAGAGCTTGGTATGGTCAGATTGATGGTTACTTACAGAAGATGGGATTTGTTAAGAGTGACGCAAATCCCAATCTCTACTATCTGACAGTAGAGAATGAGCCTCTAATACTAGTATTATATGTAGATGACTTGTTTCTGACAAGTTCATCCAAGCTCATCAAGGACTATAAGGAGAACCTGGCAGCAGAATTTGACATGAAGGATTTGGGGCTGATGCATTATTTCCTAGGGTTAGAAGTTTGGCAGCAAAAGGGTGAAATCTTCCTTGGGCAAGGGAGATATGCTACAGAAATTCTGAAGAGATTCAGGATGCAGGATTGCAGACCCATGGCTACTCTAATGATTACAAACTGGAAAAATATTGATGCATCTGACAACAAAGAAGTAGACCCCACCTTGTACAAACAGCACATAGGATCTCTTATGTATTTGGTCAACACCAGGTCAAACATCTGTTATGCGATAAACGCCCTCAGTCAGTTCATTGTGAAACCAAAGAGGGCACATTATGCAGCAGCCAAGCATGTTCTCAAATATATACGAGGAACAAACGAGCATGGATTAAACTACATCAAAGGCAATGACATCAGACTAAGTGGATTCACTGATGCAGATTGGGGAGGGAGTTCAGTAGACCGAAAAAGTACCTCAGGGCACTGTTTCAGTATTGGATCAAGAATGACTTTGTGGTGCAGCAGGAAACAGAAATCTGTAGCACTGAGTTCAGCTAAAGCGAAATATATGGCAGCAAGCACGGCTTCGTGTGAATCCATATGGCTTAGAAAGTTGCTTGTGAATCTACTCAAGAGAAATATAAAAGTGACCAGTATTATGTGTGATAATCAGAGTTGCATCAAGCTCTCTGAGAATCCGGTTTTTCATGATCGGTCAAAGCACATTCACATCAGGTGTCACTTTATCAGAGACTGTGTCCAGCGGGGAGCAGTACAGTTGCAATACACTCCTACAGGAGAACAGGTGGCAAACATTCTCACCAAGGCTCTTGGGAGAACAAAGTTTGTTTATTTCAGGGAGAAGATGGGGATGGCTGATAATCCATTTCAGTAGAAGCGGATAATGCAGCATAGAAGCAGCAGCAACAGTGGCAGTGTTTTGGGCAGCAGTACAGGTAGCAGCAACGCAGCAGATGAGGGGCAGTAGACTGAGCATCAGCGACGCAGAGGACCGATGTCGTGGATCAGGGTGATACTTCTAGTAGGAATTATTACTAGAGCGCATTCCTCGCTCAAAGGGAGTGTTGATTTTTTTGAGTAGCATTGGATGTGCTTTAGCTTCGAAATTTTGTGGAGGGGCTAGAACACATGAGATCTCTAAGGCCCAGAAATCGTTTAGAGAAATTCCACCCGGAGTGAAAGTTATTCAAATAATCATTTATTTTTAATGGAGCCTAAGTTAAAACTTAGGGAATTAAAATAATTAAAGTGAATTAACTTAAATGTGGGTGAGAAGCTTCTAAGTGACGAGGATCAAGTATGTTTTAATCTTAGCCATTGATTAAGGATTAGATCACGGTCGTTGTTTTATCAACAGGAAAAGTATAAATGAAGACTTGTGGGTCAGTTGAAGATAAGTCGGGCAAATACTCAGTAACCCGAGGGAAGTCAATTCTTCAGAATTTAGAATTTGATTTCAGAGGGAGAGTCGCAGGACGAAGGAAGAGGAGGGTATCAGCATCAATCAAAGACCAAGGAAGAGGGACGTAGAGCAGCAGAGGGGCAGCGCAGCTGAGGACACAATCGTCACGCAGAAGATCACGCAGAGGTGACACAGTGGAGGCCAGAGGGTCTCTTGGGTGTTAGAATTTCTCCAAAGGCTGGGATAAATTTATCTAAGGTGTTCTCATGAAAATTTCTCCATAATTCTGCAAGTCATTCCTTGTAAAGAGATTGTTGCTGAAGAATAATAAATAAACCCTCATCTGTTGCACCGGTTTTCCCGTATTGGATTTTTCCGGGGACAATTGTCCAAAAACAACTATGTTGATGTGATTGATTCTTGTGCTTATATTTCACTGTTCTTTTCTCTATGAAATTATGTGATAACTGCAATAGAATTTATTTGATGTTTACTGAAGGGCTTTTGTAAATAACTTATTGTGGAAAATAAGTAGGAGAAATAAATAAGTTGCTGCAGTAGAATTTCAGATTTTCACATTCCAGGCTCCTAGGGACTTGCTTCCAAGCTCCCTCTTAGCCAAGGACTTGTCCAGGATCCCAGGGACTTGCTTCCAAGTTTCTACCAAGCTATAAACTTGTTTCCAGGCTCCCTCTTAACTAGGGACCTGTTTCCAACAACGGCTTTTTATTCATTGGCGGAGATCACCTGAGATAGTTGGATGGGACTCAGCGTACCAGGAGAGAGACTTCCCAGCATTGTCATATGGTCAGGGCGTAAGTTGGCAAATGCAGGCTTGGGTTTGGCCCAACCTGCTACAGAGGTAGCACGTGCTCCACCCTTGATCTCACACTTAGGGAGATGCGTGACACATTTTGAGTGAGACGCTCAAAGGTGTCACATCAGCATGTACAACGTGGGGTGGACCTCTCTTACAGGAGGATGTTTAGACTCCAGGCAGTATCGGGGTGCGCCTTCAGGAGAAAGGATAGCAGATCTATCATCTCACTATGCGGTATGGTAGGCACAAGGTAGTTTTGCATGCACCAAATTGATTCATGATATATGGAATATATAGATTGATTGCATGCAAGGACCAGAGACAGGTTTATTCATAGTGTGAAGAAGGTGGATTGTCCAGCAGACAGATAAGGCCGAGATCTGATAAAGGAAAGAAGTAGTTCACAGTTAGGAACCGAGTTTCCTAGCATTGGTGAAGCGCAGTGCAGGAAGAAGGATCAGTAATAAAGTGACAATAAGAGCAGGTGACAAGGGTGTTGGAGGTACATTGAGGTCAAGAGTCTATGTCATGGTCATGGTACTTGTCAACTGAAAGTCTATAAGAAGAATTACTTGCGGGTTTTCCACTCCAAAAGTGAGAGGTTTTGGCCCTGGCTAGAATAGCCTAAATTTTGTATCTTGTGTTTTGATAATCGACTTGATGAAAGACTTAACAAGCTAAGAAGAGAAGACATAAGTAAGAAAAGTAAGCTCAAAAGTAATTATCAAATAGAGAATTGAATTAAACGTAGCCCTACCTAATTCTCAACACATCTAGGTCGAAGTTGTTGCTTCTTCAATGTAGAAGTGTTGTTGCTTCTAGGTCGAGGTTCTGTTGCTGCTATTAGATTGAAGTATTGTTGCTACTGGTGTTATTGTTCTAGGTCGAAGTTGTTTTTGAAAGGTTATCATCTGCAGAAAAAGGGAAGGGTTGACTTAGTGATTGGAGGAAGTTTGTGTCTAGGTCAAAGAGTCTTCGATTATCTCATGAAACTATTGAAGGAAGAGTTGTTGACTGGGTTTTCCCCTAGATAGGGGTTTTTCCCTGGTTGTCTGCCTACATCTAGTGTCCTTGATCTTCGTATTATTGTTTTGGTAATTGCTTGATGAACTAAGATAAAAGAAGAACCAAGAAATTTAATAAGAACATAATAAAATCATAAGTAATTATCATCGTAAAGAAAATCTTTCTGCCTTTCTGATTTTCTAACATGGTACCAAAGCTAAGGTGAAGAAGAAGGAAAAAGGTAGCCTAAAGATCTATTGAAAGGAGAATAAGGAGTCTCAAGAAGTTGAATAAGGGTCATCAAAGAGGATCATATAAGAAAAGAAGCCTACTATCTTCAAGAAACATGTATAACTCAATAAAGGGTTAGAAAGGAGCATTCAATTACAAGGCTTGGAAAAAGAGGATAGATCTCATCCTCAAAAAGAATAAAGTCTTGGATTTAGCCAAAGGAAAAGTAAAGAAACCTACAAAACGATCAAGTGATACAGATAAAGCAAAGTTTAGAGAGTTAGAAATATTGGTTATGAGCCTAATGGTAGATGCTATAAAGGACAAACTTATCCCATACATTTACAACATAGACTCTGCTCAAGAGATGTATGAAGCCTTATCCAAATTGTTCACCATTAAGAATCTTGGTCAAGTTGCAAGTCTCAAGAATGAACTAATGACCATGAAAATGACAAAGGATGATATTGTGGCTTCCTTCTTTGTAAGGATAGCTAGAATTAGAGATGATCTCCAAGCCATAGATGAGATAGTACCTGAAAAAGATCTCGCGATTGTTGCACTATTTGGATTGCCACCCTCTTGGAGTGCCTTCGCTTCAGGGATCAACAGTTGGAAGGAAACTCCAACATTCGAGCAACTATGGAATGCATGTAGTCAAGAAGAAGTGAGATTTTCATTAGTAACCAAGAAAGAGAATGAAGAAGAGAAAATTTCAAATGCCTACTCCGTTCATCATAAGAACAAAGGAACCTTCAAGAAGCCTAAAGAGCCAAGAAGGAAGGTAGACCTATCCAAGATAAAATGTTACAATTGTCACAAAATGCGTCACTATAAAAGTGATTGTCCTGACAATCCTAGGAATAAAAAGAGAAACAGGGAAAAAACAAATGTTGTCGAAGAAGGATCTCCAAAGAAGAACAAGACCAAAGAATCGGAATAAAGGAATTACACTACTAAGTCCTCTACTCTAAACTTTGATTGTTTTCAATTCTGCTTTGTTTTCTAGTATTTATAGGTTTAACATGCTTTGGAAAAACATTTTTGAATTGTAATGATAAAGTTATAGGTATCCCTCAAGATTGTATTGAGAGGGATCCCTCACCATTTTCCAAAGATAAGTATCTCACTCCTTCTGTTATCTTTTTTATATTTGGTTTCCATCTCTTATCTAGATGTGTTTGTATTAGATGGTAATAACATTTCTTTTGATATTTTCCATGTTTAGGAAAGGCATGTTGATTGCTCAAGGGTTATAGAGACGACCTCAGAAGACAATGCATGATACAAGTTTTATTGGAATTGATGCCCTACAAGGTTTGTCAAGAAAACAACTCAAAGGTATGTCTAAAACCATGAGCTTTGTTCTCTTCATCATAAAGGCATATTCATTCCTTTTAATAAACCTGCTCTACATTACTAACAGTCTTATCTCTAAGACATTTGAATCATAAAGATTTTTATTTGGGTGATTAATCATTAGATTGAATCTACCCTCATTAAAATCATTCATCATTTTGTGGAACCATAAAAAGGTTCCCTGTAAAACCCTAACCTAAGGGTATGTCGATGCTTATGTGAAAACCCTAATCTTCTTAGGGTTATTAATGAAATCTAGAAAATACTATTCTTTTGATGTTTAGGGTTTTGACGGTAATGTCATGTTTGAATTTTTGGTATTGCTATGGAAACCCTAGTCCTTTAGGGTTGGATGGTGATGTCTATGTATTAAACTCCTAGACCTTTAGAATTTTTTGGTAAATTAGGGTTTATGAGCAAAACCCTTATGATATCTAGAGTAAGCTCCTAGGAATGAAACCCTAGGTATATGTTTGTCCATCTAATCAAAACCCTAGTCTGATCAAAACCCTAGCCTGATCAAGTCTGTTATATGTCTAACTTTAATGCATTGATATTTGTGTCTTGGGTTTGCCTGATATATGATATGCTTGTGCATGATTATGAAATCCTAGATATGTATATGTGCTAACCTAATTGTTGATGTTCATAAGTTCTAGGGTTTGTAACTAAGCCCTAGTCGAGGTTTGATATTCTAGGATATGATGTTATTCTTTCAAATGTGATGATAAAGTCAAGTGCTTACAAAAGGTTGGTCATATTGTTGAAACTTTAGGTTGTGTTGTGATTGGTTCTGATTGTTAGATGATCCAAAAATAAAGTTTATCATAGGTTATAGTGTTTGAATAAAATAATTATTAATTTAAGATATTAAATTAATAATTATTATTCTAGAATATTTAATATATTTGTGAGATATTTAGAGTTAGAAATTTGTTATTAAAAATTAGGACTCTAGAAAAGAGTTGTTTCCTAGGCTCTAAGTTAGGAGTGAAGTTAGTAGAGTGGTTAGAATCTCATTTATTGTAAATGGACACTTGTTTATTTTCCAAGTGATCCATAACTAGATTAAGTTAGAGCATAGAGCTTATAAATAGGTTAGTTTCCTATTTTCATTGGAATGTGTAATGAGAGAATGTGAGAGTGAGTTTACGTGTGTAAACTCCTGTAATTTGCCCTGTAATCTTTTTGCTTGATCAATAAAGTTGTGTGTCTAAGGACACTTCTGCACTTTCATGTGGTATCAGAGCCATGGTAACGCTGTGAGGAGGAGATTCCAGCTCTATCAGGTCGTGGAAAACTCAACTCCGTTGAAGTGATCAGCAAAAGATTGGTATGAAATTTGCAAAAAAATTTATTGATTTTAGATCTGCAAATTCTAAAATCATTTTTTAAAGGAGCCACTGCAAATCTGTGTGACTTTTTTTAATTGTTTGAGTGAACAAAAAAAAAAGAGGGCTCTTGCCATTTACTCACAGGGTTTATTTTTTTTGGATTGAATTAGTTTATAAGAAGTTTGTATACAGCGCTGTATATTTTAATTTTTTTAAAATCCTTTCATGAAAACATCGATTCTGCAAATCGATTTAGAGGAAAGCGTTGTATATATTCCAGTCATTGTAATATTTTGTAATTGGAGTAATAAGGGTGTTGTAATTTTTTGGAGTAATAAGGAGATTTGTGCTTTGTAATTTGTTTATGGAGTGATAGTGTGACTCAAAGTAATTTTACTTTGAGGGGGGGGAATTTTTTTTTATCAGGATTGTGCAAAAGCACCATTATAAAAGTCAAATTTTGAAAGTTGCCTTGTAAATATTTGAGAAATTGACTAGAGCCAAGTGCAAAGCTCAGTCAATTTTCTCCTGTTTCAACGACTATTCGAGGGTCAAGGCCAAGCCCCGATAGTTCGTTTTTTGCGTCGTGTGTTGCTGTTGTGGTGCGCATCTTGATATTTTTTTGGAGCTTGATTTGTGGTGTGAAGTCTTAACACTACAATGTCTAAGTTGATTAATTTCTTTTCTAATTCCGACAAACTTGAAGGCTCAAAATCTTACAAAACATGGAAACGCCTCATCGAAAGCACTCTTGTTTATAATGAACTATGGCATGATATTTGTGATGGAGATGTAAAGCCAAATAAACCTATAGATGCAGTTGCGCTAGCAAAATGGGAAGTTAAAAACACCAAAGCATTAGCTCTCATTAAATCCTCTGTCAATGATGAAATGTATGTCCATATTGAAAATGCTAAAGATACATGGTCTGCTTTGAGAACTTTTAAAGAGTTGTTTGATACTCAACCTCAATCAAAAAGAGTTGATCTACAATTAAAATTGTTGCATCAAAAATTGACTGTAGAAGGAGATATTCTTGAATACATCTCCAGACTTAAGAATATTAAGCAGGAAATTGTTAATGTTGGTTTTCAAGCAGTTGATGATAGTTTTATGGTCACAATTTTAATTGTTGGGCTTCCTTCTTCCTACACACATTTTTTAGAAACTTTACAGCTCACTGGAAAGTTAGAAAAGCTAAAGTTTGATGAGCTCTACGAAATGTTGACTCAACATGATAAAACTTTTGGGAAGAAAAAAGAAAATTGGTGAAGATGTTTTTCTCACACAAGCCAGTACTAGCAACTCCCCAGCTAACAATTCCAAAAACAAAGGCAAAGGTAATTTTAATCAAAATCAAACAGTGCAAGGTCGTGGTCGCAGTCAACACAGAGGAAACAACTCCAACAGAGGCTCAAATTCAGGTAGAAACAATTCTCAAGGCAGAGGCAACAATCAAAACAGAGGATCTCAGCAAGGCACAGGACAGAATCCAGGAAGAGGACAATCTCAAAACAGAGGACAAAGCAAAGGTCGAGGACAATCTCAAGGTAGAGGACAGTGTCAAAGAAGAGGCACTGATTTGAGTCAAATTGTTTGCAACCGATGTAACAGAGTTGGTCACTATGCTTCAGATTGTCGCACATCTATTAATAAAATTTCTAAGTTTCAACAGCCTTCAGCACAGTTTGCAAATGATCAAGATCAAGATGATAATGACTCAGAATATGTCTTCACTTCTTCACCAGCAATCCAAATTTCCTCTTATGTTAAGAGTGATTATGAAGATGCTTGGATTTTGGATTCAGGAGCAACTCAACACATGACATGTAGACGGGATTTCTTTTGGAATTTTCAAGAGTGCCATCTTAACTCCATCTTTCTAGTAGATGATACAAAACATACGCCTTATGGAAAAGGTGCAGTCAAAGTTTTTCTCCCTGACATTGGAGAAAAATTGATTTCCAATGTGTGGTATGTTCCCACCTTTAAGAAAAAATTGTTGTCTTTGGTCATGATTCGACAAGCTGGACATCAAATAATTATGGAAGATGGCTTAGTTAAGATTAATTCAGTCAAACAGAACTTCCAAACAATGATGACAGGATATGAAGACGGAAAACTGTTAAGGATGAAAGGGACAGTTATTCCAAGGCATTCTGATTTTGCAGGGGCAGTTACTACAGGAATTTCACCTATAAGATTATGGCATGTAAGATATGGACATTTGAATTTTGACAGTCTTTCTCAATTGCAGAAACAAGGGATGGTTAAAGGACTTCCGACTTTCAACAAAGAAAACGCTAAATGTGAAGCTTGCATTTATGGCAAACAGAGTCGAGAAAGTTTTCCAACAAGTACATGGCGCGTAAATAGGCTGCTGCAACTAGTTCACAGTGATGTGTGTGGTCCACTAGAAAGTTCATTAGGTGGTTGCAAATATTTCTTGCTATTTATTGATGATTTCAGTAGAATGACTTGGGTTTACTTCTTGAAAAACAAGTCAAAAGCATTTGAGAAATTTAAAATTTTTTGACAACTTGTTGAAAATGAAAACAAAGAAAAGATAAGTACTCTCAGGGCAGATAATGGGGGAGAATTCAACTCAAATGAATTCAAAACTTATTGCAGTGAAAATGGCATCAGAAGGCATCTTACAAATGTTTACACTCCACAGCAAAATGGAGTCATAGAAAGGATGAATCGCACATTGTTAGGCATGGCGAGATCCATGTTAACTTTCAAAGGGTTAAGTCCAACATATTGGGCAGAAGCAATCCATACAGCTGTCTATCTAAGAAACAGATCTCCAACTGCTTCGTTAGAAGGAATCACTCCTTATGAAGCTTGGTTTGGTTTCAAACCTAAAGTTAAACATCTTCGAGTTTTTGGATCCATTTGTTATGCCTTAGTTCCCAAAGAAAAGAGAACTAAGCTTGATTCAAGAAGTTTAAAATGCACCATGATTGGCTATTCAGATGAAAAGAAAGGGTATCGTCTTTTGACAAATGGAAAATTTATTGTGAGCAGGGATGTCATTTTTGATGAAACAGAGAGTAAGAGTGTTGAAGAAATCGAAAATCTTCTTCACAAGTTAGAAACTAAAGGCAGTAAAAGGAAAGGAAATATGCAAAGTCAACCAACTTCACCAAATTGGTATGAACTTGATTTTCCTTCCTCTGAAGATGAGTCATCCAGTCCATCTCCTTCAACAAAATCATCTGGGTCTTCTAGCAGTTCATTAGCGTCTCCAATCAGCAGCAGTTCTTCTAACAATGATTCTCCAGATTCACCACCTGAACGACGAACATCAGTTTACATTAATCCCCTCTACAATGACGGAGACTTCTCAGAACCTCAAACAAGTGAGCAACAACTTCCAAAATGGGCAGTTCAACTCTTGAAAAATGTAAGGCCTAATGAACAAAACAAAACAAGAACAAGGGCATCAAAACGAAATGAAGGCAATTTTGCTTTAATAGCAAATGATTTTACTGAACCTTCTTCTTTTCAAGAGGCAGTAAAACATAAAGCATGGCAACAAGCAATGGTTGATGAGTATCAGGCAATTCAAGAAAACAACACTCGGCAACTTGTTGATTGTCCTCAGCATGTTAAACCTATTGGATGCAAATGGGTTTATCGAACTAAGTACAAGCAAAATGGTGATATTAACAAGTATAAAGCACGCCTTGTTGCCAAAGGTTTTGCACAGCAAGAAGGGATCGATTATGAGGAGACCTTTGCTCCCACAGCCAAATGGAACACCATCCGCCTCACACTTGCCTTAGCAGCTCAGAAAGGGTGGAAAGTTCATCAAATGGATGTCAAATGGGTTTATTGAATTAAGTACAAGCAAAATGGTGATATTGACAAGTATAAAGTACGCCTTGTTGCCAAAGGTTTTGCACAGCAGGAAGGGATCGATTATGAGGAGACCTTTGCTCCCACAACCAAATGGAACACCATCCGCCTCACACTTGCCTTAGCAGCTCAAAGAGGGTGGAAAGTTCATCAAATGGATGTCAAAAGCGCTTTTCTCAACGGGGACTTACAGGAAGATGTATACATGACACAACCACCAGGGTTTGAAGTTAAAGGGAAAGAACATAAAGTCTGCAAATTAATCAAGGCTTTATATGGATTAAAACAAGCTCCCCGCGCTTGGTATGCCAAAATGGATGAATACCTTCGCAAAGTTGGTTTTCATCGCAGTGAATCTGATGATACTTTGTATGTGCGCCAACAAGGAAAATATCTGGTCATTCTCATTATGTATGTTGATGATTTGATCATTACAGGCAACAATGATGATCACATTGAACAGGTGAAAAAGGAGTTGCATGCAGGTTTTAAGATGACAGATTTGGGACTACTTCACTACTATCTTGGGGCTGAAGTATTCCAACGTCCACATCAAATCTTCATTTCCCAGAGTAAATATGCAGCAGAAATTCTTCAGTGATTTGGAATGCAGGATTGTAAGCCTGTCCTTACCCCTATGGAACAAAACTTAAAACTTTCAAAATTTGAAGGGGGGGAAAAAGTGGATAGCACGACTTACAGACAGTTGATTGGCAGCTTGATTTATTTGATAACCACTCGTCCTGATCTATCTTATGCAGTCAGTATTCTTTCACGTTTCATGCAGGAACCACTAGACAACCACTGGAATGCAGCCAAAAGAGTTCTTCGATATATCCAAGGAACAAAAGATTTTGGTCTTCTTTACAAAAAGACTAAAAATTTTGTACTTGGTGGTTTTTCAGATGCCGACTTTGCTGGCAGTATTGATGATAGGGCATCAACCTCAGGTTACTTAGTGAACATGGGGTCAGCTGCAGTTTCCTGGAGTTGCAAGAAGCAAAGTACAGTGGCCACTTCTTCAGCAGAAGCAGAGTACATTTCAGCATGAGAAGCAGCATGTGAGATTGTTTGGTTACGTCGAGTTTTACAGGACTTGGGGATTCCTCCAACAGAAGCTACTTCATTATTCATCGACAATCAATCAGCAATAAAGCTTGCCAAGAATCCAGTTTTCCATTCAAAGACAAAGCATGTGGACACCAAGTATCATCATATCAGATCTCTCATTGCAAAGGACGTTTTTCCCTTCAGAAGATCAAACCTCCGACATTTTCACAAAACCTCTTGGCAGAATAAAGATTACTAAGTTCAGGGATGAACTTGGTATCTGTTGTAATGTATCTTTGGATCATAGGGGGGAATGTTAGATGATCCAAAAATAAAGTTTATCATAGGTTATAGTGTTTGAATAAAATAATTATTAATTTAAGATATTAAATTAATAATTATTATTCTAGAATATTTAATATATTTGTGAGATATTTAGAATTAGAAATTTGTTATTAAAAATTAGGACTCTAGAAAAGAGTCATTTCCTAGGCTCTAAGTTAGGATTGAAGTTAGTAGAGTGGTTAGAATCTCATTTATTGTAAATGGACACTTGTTTATTTTCCAAGTGATCCATAACTAGATTAAGTTAGAGCATAGAGCTTATAAATAGGTTAGTTTCCTATTTTCATTGGAATGTGTAATGAGAGAATGTGAGAGTGAGTTTACGTGTGTAAACTCCTGTAATTTGCCCTGTAATCTTTTTGCTTGATCAATAAAGTTGTGTGTCTGAGGACACTTCTGCACTTTCACTGATTGTTGAGGCTTAGTGGATGGAATCTAGGGTTTGCATTAAATCCTAGTAGAAGTCTAACATATGAATTCTAAAGTTGTTAGATGCATTACTTGTTTCGATTGCTTCTAGGGTTTGCAATATGTCATAGAAGAATCTGTCATATCTTGGAAAGTAATATTGAAACCCCAGATATAATAAGATTGATATCTTGATTAAGTTATTTTAAATGATGTAGGGTTTGCAACAAAAACCCATGCAAAAAAGTTGAAGTATAGAAGTATGTGTCTCTTGATGATTATGAACCTAACAAAGTTTAGGTATTTGGTGTCTAAAGTCTAATGCTTCCATTATTGTATAATTCGTATATAGTTAACTTCATGCTTCTATATATGTATTTGGTTGCACTTGTTGTTTAAGTTGTGCAGGTACATAATCTTCAAGATGTTGAAGATATTCGTAAGTAAAGTTGAATTGATTAGCAAGCATGATAAAGGAAGTTATATGAATGATGATGATCAAGATTACTCTAATAAGAAGGATGGAAGCCATGAAAGATTCTCTGATGTCAAAGAAAGTAGTTGATCTCCCTAAGCTAAGAGGGAGCCTGAATAAAAGAAAGGGCATATCTCCCAAGTTGAGAGGGAGGGCATATTATAGTCATGATGGATACCTTGAAGAAAAAATTGGAGAATGTATATTGAGGTGTTGTTGAAAGAAGGAAAGCAAGATCTAGTTGTAGAATATGTTGTTGCATGTGAAGTAGGAAAAGAAGTTGTATGGTTGAGGAAAATTCTGTCAGATTTGTTCGAAGAAGTCTCTAAGTCCTACTGTGATAAATTGTGAAGCAGCATCAAGATGTTTTAAGACCCCGAAGATTTTTGTTTGCTTATATGTATTTGAAAGTTTGTTACTAATTGGGGTCGTGTTTGTACAGGTAAATCTCTCTGAGTTTTGGTAGCATATTTCACGTGCTTCTTGTTACCGATTTGTTTGATCGGGAGAGGTTTGTTGTTACAGATTTGAATAATCGGGAAGTGTTGAGGCATTGTGTAATGCCTCAAAGGACATATGGTTGGCCTGTGTGTTGACGTCTAGTTCTCGAAGTACGGAAGGTGGCGTTGGTCATAAAGCTCTAACCTTGCATTATGCACCTGGTTCCCTGGGTTGATGTTTAGAAAGTAAGCCTGATCGTACCTAGAGTGGCTGAAAGCTTTAGTCCATCTTAGTCCCACCCGGATAGATTTCCCTGGTCAGGAATCTAGTCTGTGGAACAGTGAGTGCCTAAACTCTTCATAGATCATGTGTATTAAGATCTTCCATGTACTTATATATGTATGTACGAATACCTCCCTAGTAAAGAGGGAGTGTTGAATAATGTAACTAGGTTTGGTTTTCATATTTGTATTTAAGTCATAATGAAATGTATTTATCAAAAGAAAGAAAAAGAAATTATTATTATTACTATGACTTATTAAAGCATGGGTTCCATGCTTGGGTCATCACGTTTTGGGTCAAAGTCTCCATTAAGGATTTCTAGGTTTTATATTGATTCATTAGATCCATTGGCCATTTTATAAGACCCTTCTTGGGCTACTGAATCATGTAAAAAGAATTTTTTATTGAGTCAAATAAGTCATTTGTCACCTCCACACCAAGTCGGCCCTCACCTAATCAAGTCGGCCTACATGAAGGTAATTCAAACTCCAGAAGAGGCCATATATAAAGTGCAGTTCAATTCATTTGAAGGATCACACACAAGTTCGATATAGAAGCAAAAGAAGAAGAAGTGTACAAAATTGCAGGAGAAGGAGAAGGATTGCTAGATCGAAGTTTTTGAGTCATATCTCTCTCACTCGTGTGAATTTACTAGGCTACTGCATCAAGATCGAAAAATTTGTTGTTGCATCAACGTCAAAGTTGTTTTTGCATCAAGGTCAAAGTTTATGTTGCATCTAGGTCGAAGTTGTTGCTGCTTTAAGGTAGAAGTGTTACTGCTTCTGGGTCATGGTTCTTCTAATGCTATTAGATCTAAGTGTTGTTGCTACTATTGCTACTTTTCTAGGTCGAAGTTGTTATTGGAAGGTTATCATCTGCAGAAAAAGGGAATGGTTGACTTGGTGATTGGAGGAAGTTTGTGTCTAGGTCAAAGAGTCTTGGATTATCTCGTGGAACTATTTAAGGAAGAGTTCTTTACTAGGTTTTCCCCTAGATAGGGGTTTGGACCTGGCTCTCTGCCTACATTTGGTGTCCTTGATCTTCGTGTTATTGTTTTGGCAATTGCTTGATAAACTAAGATAAAAGAAGAACACAAGAAAATTAATAACATAAAAAAATCACAAGTAATTATCATCGTAAAGAAAATATTTCTACCTTTCTGATTTTCTAACATGGGGTGACCGCAAGGAAGAGGGTTTGAGGGCGCACTAGTCGTCGTTAATGATACTCTTCCCCTAATCCTAACAAGCCTTGTGTGTCTTCATTCCTACAAGGGTACAATGTCACCTTCATAACTACAAGGTCACACACTTTACCTTACTCCGTACCAACTGTAAAAACTTTCCAAGAAAATCTTTGCCCTATGATGTCTATCAACCAAAATTAGAAATGCAAGTTATGCTAAAATGCCTAAATGAGATGCATGTAAGTTTTCTCCAAAAGAAATACTGATTTGCAATGCTTCAAAATAAGAACAATGAGATAGTGCTCAACATAAATTGCAAATATAACTTCAATTGAAGAAATAAAATGGAAATTATCTCACAAGTGTTGCATGTGCTCTATTCAATTGTTTGCAACTGAATTAAACTGATGCAAGTAGCTTGGAAATAAAATTTGTTTCAAGTAGACAATGACAATATAATGCTCCAATACTCAAGATAACAATGTAGCATAAAAATGAAACATGTATTCAAGTGATCATGAAACAATTTTCCAAGCTAAAAGGAAAAGAATTAACAAACTAAATCAAAGCTTGATAGGAATGTAAAGTGCTTGCATGTAAAGAATGAATTGTTCAAAGTAAAGTATTAGCTTGTAGCTCAAAGCAAAAATGAGATAAAGGATGCAAAGCTCAAGTGAAATTGTAGCGAACTTAACTTGGTAAACAAAATGTGACGATGAGGTTGTGTTAATTCCCAATTAAGCATGCAAATGAAATGAGTGTGAAAACTAAGAGAATAAGATGCAAAGTCAATCCATCCACATAGTCCTCCCTCTAAATGGAGAGGGCGATGCCATGGGTAAAATCCCAAGCTCCTGCAAGAAAATTAGATTTTTTATTAATTTGCGACAAAGAGGAGAAACATTCAAAAGGTCTCAAATAAAATTCAAAAAGAATCTTTACAACATGTGATGCTTTTAAACCTATGTTGCACGGGGACCCGTCCCCACCTATATTTCATGTTGTTCCCTCCGTTCTGGCGTTTCGGGGACTTTGGAACTCCTCGGAAACGTTCCAGATTTGCCGGGGACGTCCCCGGGGACTTGGGGACTTCAAGGCCGTCCCCTAGCCGTCCCTCGAAAATTCGGGGACTTTTCGGGGACTTCCAAGACGTCCCTCGATAAATCGGGGACTTCTGGACGTCCCCAAAAAAATGAAACATTATGAATTAAAAAAAAAAATCAAATATTTCGTGTTTTTTTTTTTAATAAAAAAAAATTAAAACATAATTTTTATAAAATAATAAATATAAAATTTTAAAACATTATGAATAAAAATAAAATATATATATATATATATATATATATATTTTAAATTAAAACATCATTTTTATAAATTAATAAATGTAAAATTTTAAATAAAATAAAAAGTAAAACAATTTATTTCTAAATAGTAAAACGGTAAACCTAACGCATTACAAATTTTTAATTTTTAATTTTTAATTCATTAATATACCTAAGTTCTAACTTCTAACCTAAAGGCTAATTCTAAACCTAAATCTAGATATAATTGTAAAAAAGCCACTTGGTCAAAGTTCCAAAGTCGTGGTTCGATGTGAAAAAGGTATCTAGGCATCCGGGGGTCGGTCCATGCAGTTCCAGAAATAATAGTGTTGTTAAGGCTGTGGTCCCACCAGTTGGTCATTAGGTTAGTCATATCAGCCCCAAGGAACCAAGAAGTGATCGATTCATGTTGCATCCAGGTCATCCGAACTGGTTCTCCAGCAAGCAAATACTAAACCAAATACAGGTCATGTGTTTAAATTGTCAAGCCTGCCATGGCTGGTTTCTTTGAAAAACTATAAATAAGCCAGAATACTTGTGAGTTACGTGTGTGTTGATAGTGGAAATAACATGAAGAAGTTTATGTACGGAGTGTTTTAGATAGCAAAGAGAAAGAATGTAGAATACATACGATTGAAGAAGAACAGACAAGAATCAGAGGATGTCTGTGAAGCTGCGCTGCAGATTTAGAACAGGAAGTAAAGAACAGAATAGAGCAGTACAAAACTAAGCTAAAGTCATACTCAAGGAATTCTATTAAGCATTATCAAGTTGGTGCCTATATTTCTTAAGAGGTTGGCACCTCATTCTGGTTAGTGTCAGAAAATCATTTTAGGAGGTCGGTGCTTCTTTTGGTTGGTGCCAGAAAATCTTTGTGTGATTCATGTCAGAATTACATGGCTTCCACACTAAGTGCCATCAAAGAGATCCCAGTCTCTTTATGCTATCCAATTTCTATGCCCCTGCTTCCATGGATTTTCATTAATCTAGGTTGGTTCCTAGAACATATCATGTTTTACCTTATTGCAATAATTAAGCATTTAAAATTTTATGACCCGCATGCTAGGAGCACATCCAAACTCCTTAACTCTCTCTTGCATTCCACAGTTGCTACTCCTGAGATCTTTTACAAAATAAAGTGTGGATTGTACCTGAGGAAGGATATTACCTTGATCACAGAAGACAATATTAGGTTTCATTCTTTTCAAAATCAAGTGTATTCACCAACAGGACATTGGTTCGCTGGTGAGGTTGACAGAACATTAAACCATCTCCCACTGTTTCATTATAAATGTGGTCCACCCCACCATAATGACACGTCAAAATGCGTTGAGGAAGGGTGCAAGCTCCAGAAGATTTTGGTGGAATCGTTACTCCTCGGACCTGCTCCCTAAGCGAAACTGAATGTGTTTTGTGGTGAAGCTAGGAAGCTCAGTGCATGTTAACATGTGGGTTCTATGATTATTTCAACCAAAGGTCTGCAATTTTTCAATAATTGCAGCGGAATCAATCACGGGGAGGTAAGGATATCAAGTTGGTGTATTTTCCTTGTTTATTTGTGAGACAACGATCAGCTTTAACATTGTGATTTGATTGTTAAAGTATACAATGATGTACACACTCTACTTTCTTTCAATTTGAAATTATAACCTGTGATAAAAAAAAAAAAACTCATATTTCTTTACTATTAAGCCCACTAAAATTATGCATAATGTTATGTACAATAATAAAAATATTGAATACTTGTCATATTCATCCTAAGTTTTAAATATTAAATAATAAATAATAAATATAATAAATAGTTGCCGCACTTGCCGTCCCCAACCCGCCGTCCCCTGAAAATTTGGGGGTGTGCTCTAGCCGTCCCAGAAACTCGTCCACCCGTCCCCGTCATCCCCCCGTCCCCACAGGCAGTGCAACATAGTTTTTAACACTAGATCTCCTTCTTCGAAACCAAAACTAATAGTTAACGAAAGTACAATAAGAAGTCTCTCAAATCTGAAAATGTTAAGGGTCTTTTTGCATTCAAAAAATTAGCCTCCAAGATAGGTGAATGGTTGCGCAAGAGAAGAGAGGCTAGTCCTCTTTTGTCCACGACCTTGTCAAGGGAGGAAGCCTTCCTTAAACAAGCTCTTCGCCTAGATAAAAAATCGGTCTTCCAATGCTCTCGGCCTAGTAGTTTCAGCTCCCAAACAATGCTAAGGTCCTCCAAACAAATGGTAAGTAGTTTCAAGCCTTTGCTTCCTCAATCTTGTCAACAAAAAGGGTGAGCACAATCCTCAAATAAATCTGATTTTTCTTTGCAAAACCAGCCCTCAAAATTAGTGGAAAATAGAGAGAAATGTTAGCAAATAATATCTACAAATATTCTACAAAATTAGATCAAGAAATTAGAGCAAGACTCCTCTCCATGCCTAATCTTCAACATGCTCTTCAATAGCAAAATAAAATCAATATGAGCATAAAAGTTTGAGATAAATGATTTCAAATGGAATTGACTTGAAATACAAGCTAAGGCCAAGAATCCCTACAAACACAATATCGAAAGATGAGGCCTTGGGAAACAACAAATGTGGGTTCTTCTGTGAGCTTGCTCAAGAGTGGGATGATTCCTCTAAGAATTTCCCATCACACTTGAGGCTTGATCCAAAATATGTTTTTGCACAACTTCAAATACACATTAAATCCATATGGGTTTAGAAAAATACAATGATAAATAAATTTTAGAGATTTATTGGAAATCAACTAAAACATTCCCTATCTAGAGCAAATTTTCAAAACCAAATGCCAATGTAAGGTAGCTCTACATTAACAAATCTCTAGAAGCATAATGAAAACAATAGCACAAGTAGAAAGATGAAGCACAATGATCAAGATATTACCATGCTCAAGAAGAACAACACCTCATAAGTGAACCTCAAAGTCTTTTATTGCAATAGAATGTAAGTGTACACAAGAACAAAGCTTCCCCAAGCACAATAGCTCGTTTCAATGCTACATAATGAGAGATCAAAGCTCTATTATATAGAGAAATGGGAGCAAATCCCAATGTAACAACCAATTGACACATGGAGATGGAGAAGATCCCAAGGAAGGAAATCGAATTCCAAGTGTGGATGATGAGATGCCAAATGTGGAGCCTCCAACAAATTGAATTTCATGTCACCATCAAACTCTTCCTCGAGCAAATCGAAAATCCAAGTGGAGAGCAAGGAAATGCCATGTGTGAAATGAGAGGAAGTTAACTCCCAACAACCAAGCCAAAAAGTGACACCTCCCAACAATGCCTCCTATGAGCCATGCGTAGATCTCCTTGAGGAATGTGTAGGCCCTCCTTGTGCAACTCATTGATCCTTGAAGATGTGCCAAGTGTAGAAGAGGTGAGGCTAAGGTGGAGACAAGCCTCCACGAAAATCTCCATCCAATCTCCATCAAATATTCCCCCACATGTGCATTAACTCGTACAAATTCAATTTTTTCAAGTCACTAGCTCCATTAATTTCCATAAATTTGATTTCTTCGTGGTCAATGCATTGATGATGTTTGGTGCCAAATCATCTTCCACTTGTCTTTTGACTCATTCCTTTGACTTGAGATAATTTCCAAGTCATTTCCATGTCATTTTGTCACATGGAGTTATTTATTTTTCTCCATTTAATTTATTATGGGCTAATTTATTGTCATATTTCCCACTAATCTTAGGAAAAGTGGGTTTTGAGGGTCTAGAACTATTTTTTACACCTCAAAGTGTGTCATAGTAAAGAGTTGAGGGTGAGAGGTGTAAGTTTGAGCACGCATACCTCATACAACTTCTCTAGACATCACGTATAACATTTTACATTTGGATTTTATTCAAATTTCCACCTTGCGAGAAATTTAAAAATTTACAAATTTGATCCCTAGACCTAATCAAATTCCACGAAATTTTATGAGTGATCTAGTATAGTAATATACAATGACTCTAGACACTAGGAATCACCCAAGGCCTCACCATCAAGCCACACTTCGGCTTTGGGGTTATGCTTGGAGGAAAAAACTCAATTAATTATAAAGTCCCCGTAAGCACATAATAATTAACCAAGTAAAAAAAACCTCCCATAGTAAACTCACTTGATGACAAAGTCCCAAGTTACCGAGGCATGTTACATGACTCAACTCATCATACTAGCATCACTTTACATCATTCCCGTAGAGCTTGTGAAATCTGAGTACAATAGAAGAAGATGAGAAGAAGAAATAGAGTTGAAAAACTCTAATAATATAGTGAACTCTGATGATACATGAAGCATCTGATATATCTTCGAGCATGGAATCTTCAAAAAATTTGGGTCAGTCCTAGCGTCTAGAGTCATTGTATATTAGCATACTAAATCACTCGTGAAATTTCATCGAATTTGATTAGGAATAAGTGTCAGTTTTTAATTTTTTAAATTGCACGCAAGGCGGAAATTTGAATAAAATCTAAATGTAAAATGTAATAAGTGATGTCTATCGAAGTTGTATGGGATATGTGTGCTCAAAATTACACCTCTCACCCTCAAATTTCTACAATGACACATTTTATGGGGTATAAAATAAGTTCTAAACTCTCAAAATCCACTTTTCCTAAGTTTAGTGGGAAATTTGGAAATAAATTAGCCCATAAATAAATTAAATGGAGAAAAATAAATAACTCCATGTGACAGAATGACATGGAAATGACTTGGAAATTATCTCAAGTCAAGGAATGAGTCAAAGGACAAGTGGAAGATGATTTGGCACCTAACATCATCAATGCATTGACCACATGTGGAAATCGAATTTCTGGCATTAAAAAGGGGAAATCGAGCTAGTGACGTGGAAAATCAAATTTATGAAGAATAATCACATGTGGGGAATATCTTGATGGAATATTTAAGGGAGACTTGTCTCCACCTTCACTCATCTTAGTTCTCACACTTGGCATCTTCACACAACAAGAGGAACAATGCATTCCCCAAGGAGGCCCACACAATTGCTAGACGGAGGATCAATGTATGGCATGAGGATGAGGTGACATCATTTGGTTTGATAATTGAGATTGACATGAATTAACTCCTTGATTTATTCACACTTGGCTTTGCTTGTCCTCATATTTGGATAATCCGATTTGCTTGAGGAGATTCGTTGGGCCACATAAGTAATTCGATTTGGTTGGACTCACATGTGTCATGGCTCCATCTCCACTTGGAATTCAACTTCCTTCCTTGGGATCTTCTCCATCTCCATTTGTCACTTGGTTGTAACATTGGGATTTGTTCTCATTTCTCTATATAATAGAGCTTTGAGCTCTCACTAGGTATTCTGGATACGAGTTATTGTGCTTGGGGAAACTCTATTCTTTTGTACACTTACATTCTATTGCAATAAAAGACTTTGGGATTCACTTATGAGGTGTTGTTCTTCTTGAGCACGGTAATATCTTGATCATTGTGCTTCATCTTTCTACTTGTGCTATTGTGTTTATTATTTTCATTATGCTTCTAGATATTTGTTAATGTAGACTTACCTTACATTGGCATTTGGTTTTGAAAATTTGCTCTAGTTGGGAATGTTTTAGTTGATTTTCCAATAAATCTCTAAAATGTCTTTATCATTGTATCTTTTCTAAACCCATATGGATCTAATGTGTATTTGAAGTTGTGTAGAAACATATTATGGATCAAGCCTCAAACGTGAGGGGAAATTCTTGGAGGAATCATCCCACTCTTGAGCACGCTCACAGGAGAACCCACATTTGTTGTTTCCCAAGGCCTCATCTTTTGATTTGTGGTTGCAGGGATCCTTGGTCTTAGCTTGTATTTCAAGTCAATTTCACTTAAATCATTTATCTCAAACTATTGTGCTCACATTGATTTTATTTTGCTATTGAAGAGCATGTTGAAGATTAGGCAAGGAGAGGAGTCTTGCTCTAATTCCTTGGTCTAATTTTGTAGAATATTTGTAGATATTATTTGCTAACATTTATCTCTATTTTCCACTAATTTTGAGGGCTGGTTTTGCAGAGAAAAATGAGAATTTTGTTGAACTCCTTTACTCATCTTTGTTGGCAGTGTTGAGGGATTGCATGTTCGGCAACTACTGACTCTTTTTGCAGACCCTTAGCGCTGATTTTTTGGAGCTCTTGAAGACTGATTTTTTTATGCTGGCCATGAGCTAGCAAGGGGCAGCCTCCATCTCTGCAGGACTGTGGCTATTTGGAAGAAAATTGCACCTTGCTTCCCTTGCATAAGAACTTCCATATATCTCTGTTGAAGGGATAACCATTCGCTGTCCCAAAATTCTGTCAGAGCAGCCATCAAATCTGCCCTCTTCTCTTCCTTTGTTGGCATATTTCATCATCTCAAGAGGCTATACTTCCAAGACATTAGTTCGAGGAACTTCTCTTGTATTCCACTGCCAAAATTTTGTGAAATCTTGTCATTACTTTCTCAAGAAAGGAGGTCTAGTGTCCAAGTTTCAAGTAATTATTGTGAAGACCCTCCTTGAAGTTTAGTTGAGGCTTTTGAAGGACCTTCTTCTCATTGTAATATTTAATAAAAGATCAAAAATTGCTTGTGAGAGCTTGGGATTTTACCCATGACATTCCTCCTCCTCATTTAGAGGGAGGACTATGTGGGTGGATTGACTTTGCATTTCATTCTCTTAGTTTTCCTACTCATTTCATTTGCATGCTTAATTGGAAATTAACACAACCTCACTTCACATTCGATTTGCTAATTTTGTTATCCAAGTGCTTGCATGTTTAATGCTTCAACATTTGCAACTTGTATCTCAAGCAAATTCCTTTCTTTGCAAGCACTTTATTTTGTGGACAAGCTTTGATTTATCCATTTTTCACTCAACTTGTTAAATTGTTTCACAACTATTTGATACATGCTTCATTGTTGTGCTAACTTATGCTATATTTTTGGTGATTATTGGAGCATTTTACTTCACTTGAAGCAATTTTACTTTAACAAAAATTGGTTGTCTCATTTCATTTAGCTTGTATACTTTCAATCAATTGATGAAGCACATGCAACACTTGTGAGCTAATTTCCATTTTATTTCTCCAATTGAAGTTATATTTGCAATTTATATTGAGCACTCTCGCATTGTCCTTATTTTGAAGCATTGCAATATTTATTTGGGGAAAACTTACATGCATTTCATTTAGGCATTTAGCACAACTTGCATTTCTAATTGAATTTACCTTGAAGCATAAGCTTGGTTGATAGACATCATAAAGCAAAGATTTTCTTGGAAAGTTCTTCCAATTGGTACGGAGTAAGGTAAAGTGTGTGACCCTGCAGCTATGAATGTGGCATTGTCCCCTTGTAGGAACGAAGGCATACATAGCTTGTAAGGATTAGGGAAAGGGTATCATTAACGACGACTAATGAGTCCTCTACCCCTCTTCCTTGCGGCCACCCCAATCTTTACCCTTTGGCAAGAGTTTGAAAAGAGAGTCTCTCACCTAAAATAGGCATTTAGTTTAAAACTTACCAAGATAATTGCATTTCACTTTAGTTTAAGTGCATCTCATCTTGGGTGCGAGAGCTAGGGTTTCGAATATGGCAAGCTACAGGATCACTCTGTTTCTAAAGAACAACTTGTCGTCTAGTGAAGATTTTCTTCCTCTGCGTGAAAGTTGGCCATTTGCAATTCCTGTAGATGACAATGAATTCGGGCATCCTCGCTATGCATATTCCGATTTATGGGATATCCCCGCCGTTGCTTTATCTCCTCATTCAACAAAGGCTCAGTTTGATCCCACCTTTCAAACAATTGTTCTAGACAGTCAACATGCACTTCAAAAATTGGAGTTGTGTGGATTTGATATCTCCTCTATCATTCAACAAACAGATCTTCACTCCAAAAGTCAAGTTTTCACTGCCCTGTTTTGTCTAGTGGACATTGTCGGCGGGGATGGAATTGCAATGTCAAAACTCGCGAGAGTTTACCCCTCCATTATAGGCAACAGTTACGATCTCCTGCATGCCATGGTCATTGTTCCTTGTCACCCAGCAGAGGAAGCAGGGAAGCTGGATCGGGTTATTATTGCCAAGCACGGTCCATCTGCTAAATCGCATGCAGCCAGGATTGACACCGATGAAGGCGAATCTGATCACGGAATAAGAGATTTTTCAGATTCAAATCTATGCATTTGGAAACTCAAGGAGTGGGGTTTGGGCAAGCAGAGACCTCTCGGCATCAAGAAGATCTGGTGGGGGAACTTGGTAAATACTGAAGCCCTTGCTATTCCTTTGACTGCTGGTGAATCCGAAAATGGGAATCTATGGATAGATACAAAAAAATTTGTTGGATCTGCCTCGAGTGCGGGCTGGAAGGTTTTCCACATATTGCTTTTTTCGCTTCTTTGTATCAATATAGGGCCTAGGGTTGTGATCTGGTGGATCTGTTGGAAATTTGATGAAGAGTGTCTGACTACAATCAGAGGATTGACCAGCAACAACTTTCGCTACTATACTAGGTATGATGAGACTGAAGGGTGGACTCTGCAGCATCAGAGAGTCAAGGCTTGGTCGAATCTGGGCCCTATCATAGTCAAAGGATTTTGATCTTCGAGGAATTTTGGTCACAAAACACGAATCCCCATCCCATCATAGATCGGGAGGATCTCGTCGAGTTGATATCTCATGGATTTTTTTTCAGATCTGTGGGATTTTGGGAACTATATGGATTGGAGTTTTTGTGCTTTTGATGATGGGGAGGCACTCCAATACTTACACTACCAGTATGTGGGAAACGTCCCTTGGATTCCTAATCCGCCCTTGAATTTACTAGTCGAGATCAATAAGAGGATGGATCTTGAATGTCAATCCCCATAATTGCTTGAAGAAGTTTTCCTCCAAGTTTTTATTAAAAAGCTGAGAGGGAAATCTGTGTGCATGAGTGTTTGGATCTGGGATCGGGTACAAACTCTCAAGCAAAATATTCAAGAACATATGGGTATTCCAGCAAGACTACAAAATATGATTTATACGGGGAAATCATTACAAGAGGACTACGGCCTTGCACACGATTCAACCATCATCCTTAACATGAGACTTCTTGGAGGTTCCCCTCGATCTAGTTCCAAAAGTCTAGTCTCCTTCAAGGATGTAGTGAAAGGGAAGATTGATCCACAATAAACTTCAGAATAAACCACCAATCTTCCAGGTCCCTATATTGTGGAGCAGATGGACCAGGTGTCGGCTTTGACAATCAACCTCCCCGAGGTTAACGAGCTCTACTTTGATTTCCACACAAGAGCAATTATATGCAGATTTAATGGATTCTGGCCCAAATCAGAGACTTTACATCACTGGATTTTCTCTACTTGGGCAGAAAATTGTGATATCCATCTATGTTCCAAGGGATTTTTTATTTTAAAGTTCGACAGAGCAAAAGGTATGGATTATGTATTAAACAAGGGACCATGGTTTTGGGGCAATACGGATCTATTCATGATCCCTTGGTTTCCAGGATTTTATGCAAATACCATGGTGGTCTCCAAAATGCCAGTGTGGGTCAGGTTACATAATCTACCCCTGCATTTTTGGCATCACAAGGTATTAGAAGGGATAGAGAATTCTTTGGGGAAATTCCTCAAGGTGGATGTAGACAAAGTCACCAAAGGCATTTTCATTTTTTCCAGACTATGTGTAGAGGTAGACCTTAGTAAAGGCTTACCTTATCATATTATTTTGATTCACAACAATCTGCAATGGTCCCAGAAGCTTGACTATGAGAATACAACATTTTGTTGTCGTATATGTCTTCAAACCAGCCATCTTCAAAACACGCACCCTCAAGAAAAAAAAGACCCTAAAAGAAAAAAGAGACAAGCACAAAACCTAAAAGGTTCACAGTTTTCAGAATCCCGGGAAATAGAAGCAGAGGATGCAGAAATCCCAGAACACACATCAAACATTAATGACCAGAAATCCCAGGATGCCAAGCAGAAGAACGAGGTCGAGCTAAATTCTTCTTTAGTTCCAATGCCTTCAGTTCAGTAGCAGCAGATTGAGAAGTTTCCATCAAACAAAGAAGCAAGTGAAACAAAGTGAATTCATGCTTCAGAAAGTTCAGATTCTGAGAAATAAATCCTTGTAAATGTAAAAGAGAATCAAATGACTATTGTATCTTCCACTCCCAACTCTAGTGGTTGGCGAAAGGTAGAAAAGAGTAGACTAGTGTTATCTCTCTGGTGAGTTTTTATTGATCTTGGATAACAGGATCTGATATTTTATGCATATGTGTTTTTAGCATCTACAATATGTAATTTTGTTCATTATGAATAAAATTGTGATTTTTCCTTGGGAAAAAGTGCATCTCATCCTAACTCATTTTATTTTAAAGTTTTCTTACTTGCAATTTTATTTCATGTACTTGTTATGGTGAACATCTATTGAATTTATTGTTGAAGTATTTCCTTTAAGAAAGTACAATATCTTTCTTTTGCAAGTGAAGCTTTGGTTTATTTCATTTCATGTTGCAAGCTATTTTACATGCTTTTGAACCATGAATGATTATATTTTGGCTTAAAGCATCTCTTAGCAATTTATATCTTGCAAGTTAATATTTTTTAATCTAATGTTGATTTGTTTTGTTGGATTACTTGTTTGTTTTTTTTGAGCAAGTGTTTATTATTTTGAAGTAATCATTAAGGCATTGGCTTTACATGTCCATCTTTGAATTATGTTTTAATGATTATTGAGAATATCTTTCATTTCAAATCTTGTATTGTTCATCATACTTGTTGAACTTGCTCATAATCTTGAAGTAATCCAATTGACCTAGGATCTCCTAGAAACTCTCATCATTTCACCTAATTTTTCATTAGGGACCACCCCCCTTAGCTTACCTAGGAGAGAGCTGGGAATAGGTGGCAGCCCCATCTCTTAGTTTTTCCACCAAGCCACACCTTGTGGGGTTAAGGGATTTTTCTCACTAACTTAGGTGTGTGTGCTAGGCGGCAACAACAGTCCTAACAGCAACAACATCTGCCAAGAAAAGCTGATTAAATCTTATTTTTCTTAGTTGCTTTAGAGTAGGAATTTCCCTTTGTTTCTCTAGAAGTTTCACTTGGAAATTTTTGGTGTTTTCCACTAACAATTGTGATTGTTCCCAAAGTATTTTGGGGCATTTTTCACCATTTTTGCTTGTTGGTTTTTAGCAGGTCCGCAACAATCCAAGGGGAGGTGCTGCCCAATTTTTTCCAAATTGGACCATTCAAGCACCCGGAAGCAACCTTTAATGTTCCTCTTTGTAAAAAAGGGATTATTATAACCATTGTAACTTTGAAAACCACCATTTTCCCTTTATTCATAAGGGATACCCACAACAATCATTGTAATCTTGAGGAAGCTAGGAGAGTCTCCTAGGCATCCCATTCCCCCTACCCAACGAGGGGTCTTTTGTGCCTTTGTCTCATTTTCATGGTGTGCTTTTATTTGGCTTAATGTTACCCTTGCACCACAAAACACATTAAAATAGTTTTATTTCATTTAAGTAGATTAAATTTCTTTATGTTTTAGATTGGATTTCATTTTTGCAAAATAACGAACCATCTCCCCTCCAAGTCCTATTATGCTCTCGATCATTGCAAGCGAAGCTTGATCCTTGCGCGTGAACAGAGAGGACCTGTGTGGTTGAATTAGTTTAATCAGGGAAAACCTCTCAATGTTGACACCTAATCCAAAAGGATTGGGATTATTGTAAATATTGTAAATAGTTTCAGTTATGCATTAGAGAAAACCAAGAGACCTTGGAATTGGAATCTCAAGGGTCTCTCCACTCATATATATATTCATGATCTGACTAATACAATAAACAAGTTTTTCGTGGAGTTACTCTCCTGGCTTGAAATGGTATCAGAGCCAGCTCCCAAAATTAGCTTTTGTGTTGTAGCTCCTGTCAATTTTCTGCCATATTTTGTCCCTCTGTTTTCTGCAAGATTTTGTGCATTCAAATTCCTTAGAACTGTGTTGAACATCCACAGTGAGAAAATGTTTTTGAAGCACTGTGCGTAACTCCTGTGCATTGGTATGATGCGTAGGCTGTTGCATTCTACGTGAAGGTGTTTGACTGGTATATGACGGGTGTATGAATGCATTGAGTGAGGATCAAGGACCGAGGAATAAAGAAAGGCTTGAGGACCATGACTTGATGTGCGTTGTTTGCGGTGCGTTGATTGTGAGTTTGTGTGCCCTCGGTCCCTGTCGAGCCCATCATGGTAACAAAATTGATTGACTGAAGAGTTGTGCCTTTGATAGACCGATTTAATTGATAACAGTGCGCCTACACCGACCACCATCCCTCAACAAGCTGTAATGAGTAGGTTGTCACAATATTGCTTTTGACCTTGCTAGCAATGGCTGGAAATACTTACTCTTCGATTCGGAAAGAGTAAGAAATTCCACAAGGTAGTGACCAGACTGCCTCAAGCTGATAGGTTGATACTAATCTGTGCATTGAAAAACATTGATAATGGTATGTACTTTTTGGAAGTCATGTGACATATACTTTGTATGTTGTCAAATATACTTTGAAACTATAATGGTACAGTAAATGCATTAGCGTTGATTATGGGACACCTATGGTAAATATATATGTGGAAATTCCTTTCTAAAGCCATGACTCATATGAATTGAGACGGTGGTAGTGTATTCAATGTTCATTGAGAAATTTTTAATGGTTATATCATATGGTATGGAGTTTATATATCATATGGTATGGAAGGTATATGTTGTAACCATCATAAAAGTCATATAATTAAAGTATTGATTTTGTATAGTGAAGAGTGAAGTTGGTAGTGAAGTTTTTTAGAATTAGTTTTGTAAGAAGCCAGAAAGTAAGGTTGCAATTATTTTGAAAATTAAAAGCACATAGTCCTTTTTCGATGATGCATTCACTCATCTCCATAGTGGGAGTAGTTCTCCCTCGCAAAGAGAACTATCATGAGTGGTCCCGGAAGATAAAACACACCTTGATTTTCAATGAGTTGTGGAAAGGAGTTTGTGAAGGAGAAGGAGAAAATGCACCTGAAAAGCCTACTTCAGACAAGGAGCTTGCCATTTGGGAAAACAAGAATAGCGAGGCTTATGCCTTGATTGCATCATCCGTAAATGAAGAGGCCAGTATTGACGAACAAGTCAAGTGTTGTGAGTTGTCATTGTGAGTTCCCAAGCGTCAATCTAGCAGTCGTTTCCTATGTATGAGTTGTGGTCGTGATTTAGATGTGTCGGAGTCAGTGTTTTATGTACTATATATATGTAACTGTTGTGATCAATAAAGATATCACAGTGTGTTTTGGTGTTGTGTGCAATCACTCTTTGATCTCTCTATTTTTCTAACATGGTATCAGATTTGGTTCAGCCCTGACTCTCTCACGAGAGGGGCTGAGATCATGCAATTTTAGCCATGATACTCCTTTGTACATAGATTAGTTTAATAGAGTGTTTGATATATTTGTGAGTATTTTGTGTGAATATTTGATTTGTGTGTGGATTGTGGATAGTTGCATATAAAGGAGAATTGTGAAGATCCAGTGTTGTTGTTGTTGTGTGAAGTTCCATTGTGGACAAATATTTGTGAAGAAGCTAGATCAACATAGATTTGGTTTGATCTAGTGTGGATCGACAATTGAGAGCAATGTCTACATGTTTTAAATGGTGGTTCTCGAGATTATCAGATGGCGCAAGATGTACAGTTGTGGCATGCAAGTGGAATGTTGGCATTTCTCATTCTAGATCTAAAAACTAATAAAATATTGTGGTATTGTTTATCCAAAGATCGAGATATAAACATTGTATATCTGATGGTAAATACCAATATGCAAAGTTATTATTATTATTATATTTGATCTAATCTACACATATCAATAAAGAGAAGTCATTGATGTTATCTTTGTACGTTTTGGTGGTTGGTGTTTGTGTTTTTATTGGTTATGTGCGGCTGGTGGTTTTTAAATTAGAAGTCACAGTGTCTGAAACATCAATTCTTGTGTGTTAGTAGGTCAATTTGTTTGATCAACTTTTGAACACATTCAGTATCCAGACCTACATCCTAGCAACTGACGGATAGTCAAAATTGAAATATCCAACAGATGGTAGTTGGTCCATAAGATGGTTCATTACTTAACGACTCTTATCGCAAAAGGCCCGATGAGCCAAGGTGTCAATATTGTTGATCTTGCAAAGTTCATCAATGATGGTCAAAGGTGGTTACATTTTAAATGTAGGTCCACTAATAGCTCGAAGATGTGGTGGTGAAAGAGCGGTGTTTGTGAGATTCCAGAGTGGATGTGAGTGTTGATGAAGACCGTTGAGACAAAATTGTTGAAATTCTGGTTGAAGGAGACGTGTCTTAAAAGCCATCTTTGGCCTAGGGAAAAGTGTCCAAAAGAATTTAATTTTTTTCGTAAAGTGACTTTATAAAGTTATAAAGTCAAATCTAATTTAAAAGTGACTTTAAGTGATAAAGTTACTAAAGTCTAATTTTAAAGTGACTTTAATAAAGTCAATGTGAAATTAGAAAGTGAAAAGTGACTTTGGAAAAAAATGACTAAGTGGGTCTTTATTAAAGTGGGGTGAATTAAAAAATAGAAAGTGAGATTTAAATGAGCATTTAATCTCAGCCCTAGATCTAAAGCTATCTCAGCCATTAGATTTAGGGATTCCCCAAAAGTCACTTAGAGTTAGGTTAAAGGAGGAAAAGGGGGGAAAGGTCATTCATTTCTTTCATGAGCAGATTGAGAGAAGGAGAAGAAGAGAGCAAAGGAGATTTCTTAGCAGTGAGGAGAAGGAGAACAAAACCTTGGCATGCATACCAAGGCAACACTTCAACAAATCTGTACAGTAGGGTTGGCACGTAGTTCAAGGCAGTTTTGGCACATTTTTCAAGGCAGATTCCATACAGCAGCTTTGGGTATGCATTCCTAGGCAACCGTACACTTTCTGGCACAAATTTCGAGGGAGGAAAGTTGTTATTGTGGCACGGATTTCGAGGCAAGTCGTACAGCCTGCTGCTGTTGCTGTGCATAGAAATCGAGGCAGTTTTCGTACAACAGCATTTATTACTATCTGCATGCTTTCTAAGGAGGTCGTACAGTAGCATTTATTGTTGTTCTGCACACAAAAAGAGGTCGTACAACAACATTTAATGCGGTAATTTCTGGGCACGAAATTCAAGGAGGTCGTACAACATTTATTGTTGTTTCTGTTTTGTTGTTTGCACATTTTCCGAGGCGTTGGTTAAGCACAAAAACCGAGATAAGTTGTATTTGTTACTTGCTGAAATTTTTATGAGTACTTCTCTCTCACTGTAAAAGCTATTTATCAGAAATAAGAAAAGCTTTCGAACTGGTTTTCCCCAAGAGTTGTAGGGGGGTTTTTCCAGAGTCAAGTTGACCAAAAATCAGCGTGTTTATTTTCTGTGTGGCTGATTTATTTTTCTAAGTTTTATTTCTGCATTTCAGAACTGTGAAATTTCCAGAATTTGTGTTTTTAAAAAATATTTATTTTTCCAACTTGTTGAATGTATGGCTATGGGAATGGGCATTTAACTTTATGGGAGAAATAAGGAGAAACTGAAAACCGGAGTTGGGTTATTAAATTTCTACATGGTATCGGAGCTATTTTGCTGAAAAGTGCAGTTTGGGACAGCAAAAAAAAAAATTACAGCAAGCTGATTTTTCACACAAAAAACAGTACCTTTACTACAACAGTGTTATTTTCGGTTTATTTAGGACAGCAACCATGTCTTTGGGATATCATGGTGCATACTGCACAGAACCCTATTAATGTGCCTACTGATATTGTTCAGTTGGCAGCATTTAATAAGAAGAATAACAAGGGTATGAGACTGATTCTGGATGGAATCAAAGACCATTGCATTCCTCATGTGAGAGGAAAGAGATATGCTCATGAGATGTGGACAGCATTGACCAATCTCTACTAGAGTACCAATGAGAATAGAAAAATGGTCCTAAGGGAGAAGCTGAAGACCATTAAGATGGGTAAGACTGATAGTGCAGCTAGGTATCTCGCAAAGATTACTAATGTGAGAGATGCATTGGCAGCAGTTGGAGAGGTCATTCCACCCACTGAGTTGGTGCGGATTGCAGTAAATGGTCTTCCCAGTTCATGGCTGAACTTTGCTGATGGGGTTTGTGCACGTGAGACCCTTCCCACTTGGGAGAGGTTCTGGGATGATTGCATACAGACAGAAATCAGAAAGAACCAGCTTGGGGCAGCCAAACCAGTTGAGCAAGATGAGGATGTAGCACTGTTGGCAGGAGGCAAGAAAGGCAAGGGAAAGAAGCAAGCTTCCAAAAGTGTTGGTGGGGGCAAAGGCAAAGGTAAAGGTAAACAGGGGAACACGCAGAAGGACTATTCCAAAGTGAAGTGTTGGAATTGTCATAGGATGGGACACTATGCAGTTGTGTGTCCGGAGAAGAAGAAGAAAGGGAAAAACCAGAGCATGCCAGCATGAGCAGAGATACAGGACTTTACGGATAGCTTTGACCGAGAGTTTGGGTTCATTGCTTGTGAATCCACTAGTGCAGGATCACCTGCCACGGAGGTTGAGAGGGAGTGTGCATTTCCCTCCACTAGCGGAACATCTTCAGGTATCTGGTATGTTGACAGTAGGGTTTCACGTCATATGACAGGAGTCCGTGAGTACTTCTCAGAGCTTTCAGAGAGTGGCACTGATATAGAGGTAGTACTCGGAGATGATAGCGTTATTAGAGCAGTCGGTGTAGGGACATTAACATTTGATAGGGAACCCAAACCTCCCTAGAAAGTGTCAGATGTTCTATATGTGCCAGGGATGAGGAAGAACCTCATATCCATCTCAGCATTGGAGGACAGAGGATATGAGATATTGTTCAAGAGAGGACAGGTGTTGGTATATCCTAGGGGCGCTCCAACTGATTCAGCTAGAGTGATAGGCGTACGCCATGCAAAGGTGTACAAGTTTGCATTTCAGCCCCTTTTGGCATTTAGCAGTAGTACCGACAGCAGAGCTAGCAGTTCAAAGTTGTGCGAGATTTGGCACTGCAGGATGGGGCACATGTATCATGGAGCCTTGAGGACATTGCAGGAGATCACTACAGGTGTGCCAGATTTCAGTACTGATCACTTTGATACATGCAAAGGATGTGCTATGGCCAAGTTTTCCAAATCCCCTTTTCCCAGCAGTGACAGCAGATCGACTGGGAGACTTGATTTGAATCATTTCGATGTGAGCAATCGGATGTCTCATGTTTCCTTGAGTGGATATGAGTATTATGTTTTATTCATTGATGATCACTCTAGGAGGATCTGGATTTATTCTTGAAGACCAAGAGTGAGGTCTTCAAGCATTTTCAGGAGTTCAGAGCTCATGTGGAGACTCAGACAGGTCGGAAGATCAAGTCCCTGAGGTCGGACAATGGAGGAGAGTACACCCTTGGTGAGTTTGTTGAGTATTGTGCGGAGGCGGGCCTTAGGAGGGAGTTCACAGTTCCTTACAACCCCGAGCAGAACGGGGTTGCGGAGAGGAAGAACAAATCCATCGTTGGGGCTGCCAAAGCCATGTTACATGATCAAGGGTTACCATTGTTTTTGTGGGCAGAGGCCTGCAACACTGTTGTATATTTGCAGAACAGGAGTCCGCATCGTGCCTTGGGGCATGTGACTCCGAAGGAGGCTTTTTCTGGGAAGAAGCCTGATGTTGGTCACTTCCGTATCTTTGGGTGTATTGCATACTCCTACGTACCCAAGGAGAAGAGGACCAAGCTAGAGCCCACCGCAGAGAAGGGTATCTTTATGGGCTACAGTGAGACCTCGAAAGCCTTCCGGATTTATATTCCCGCACAGAGGAGAGTTGTTGTCAGGCAGGATGTGAAATTCGAGGAGGACAAGGCTTTCAGGAGGTCACTGGAGTTAGAGTATCTGGATCGGCCAGACCCTTAGGAGCAGATGAGTCAGGCACAGGGATCCAGTGGGCAGGGATCAGGAAGATCAGGAGGTACATCGATTACGGTGTCAGGTCCATCAATGAGCAATGGCTCCAAGAGTCAGAGGGGTGGTGCTTCGGGCAACATGCAGAGCAGTACGCAGAGCAATTCACTAGGGAGTCCACTGATGGACAGTTCACACGGTACTTCAGCGTCTACAGGTTCAGGTTTAGGCAGGAGGACAGCAGGCAGACAATCAGGAGTTCAAGCTCCTGATGATGATGAGGAGTTTCATTCTCCGGTGGGAGAAGTGTGCTTAGGGAAGAGGAAGTCCAAGTGGCTTCAAGATACCTTGAGAGAGGCCACATTTGTTGCGGGGCCTAAGAGGCCAATCAGAGAGAGCAAGCCATCTGATAGGTTCTATAGCTATACGGCAATGGTTGCCAACATCATTGACTCTGAGCCTTCTAGCTTTGAGGAGGCAACTAGCCAGCAAGTCTGGAGAGAGGCCATGTAGGAGGAGTATTCTTCTATCGTGAAAAATGATGTTTGGAAGGTGATGCCGAGGCTTGAGGGCAAATCCGTGGTTACTTCCAGATGGCTTTACAAGGTAAAGCATGTTGCAGATGGCAGCATTGAGAAATTCAAAGCAAAGTTTGTGGCTAGAAGGTTCTCCCAGGTAGAGGGAGTAGATTATGAGGAGACCTTCGCTCCCGTGGCTTGATATACTTCGATTCGCTCCATCATATCAATAGCAGCAGAGATGGGTTGGAAGATCCACCAGATGGATGTGAAGACCGCATTTCTCAATGGCTTCATATAGGAAGAGGTGTACATTGAGCAGCAACAGGGCTTTGAGGTGCATGGGAAGGAGTCCCATGTGTGCAGATTGAAGAAGGCCCTTTATGGCCTGAAACAAGCTCCTAGAGCTTGGTACTCTAGGATAGATACATACTTGCAGAAGATGGGTTTCACAAAGAGTGATGCAGATCCGAACCTTTACTTTACAGTGATAGGGGGGAGCCTCTCATTCTGGTGTTGTATGTGGATGACTTGGTCATTACGGGTGCAGAGAGACTCATAGAGCATTGTAAGAGAGATCTTGCGTTCCTTGATGTATTTGGTCAACACCAGACCAGATATATGTTCTGCAGTCAACACGATGAGCCAGTTCATGTGTGAGCCCAGGAGGATGCACTGGTTCGCTGCAAAACACATTTTGCAGTACTTGCAGGGGACAATGGAGTATGGTCTGGATTATAGGCAGGGAGATGGAGTGAGATTGGCAGGTTACATTGATTCTGATTGGGCAGGTTGTGCTTCTAATAGGAAGAGCACTTCAGGGTGTTGTTTTGGGTTGGGTTCGGCAGTGGTGTCGTGGTTCAGCCGAAAACAATAGTCAGTAGCATTGAGTTCAGCGGAAGCAGAGTACATGGCAGCTAGTCTAGCTAGTTGTGAAGCCATCTGGCTTCGCAAAATGTTGTTTGGGGCTTATTTGGTCAGTCATTGAGACCTTCAGTGATATACTGTGATAATCAGAGTTGTATTAAACTCACGGAGAATCCAATATTTCATGACAGGTCAAAGCATATCGGCATCAGATATCACTTCATCAGAGACTATGTTCAGAAAGGAGTTGTGAAGCTTGAGTACATTCCCACTGATGAGCAGGTTGCAGATATTCTTACCAAAGCCTTACCACGAGGTAAGCATGTCTACTTCAGAGACAAGATGGGTGTGGTGAGGAACACCTTCCTCGGTAAGAGGGAGTGTTGAAATTTGGTTACCGGAGGACAGGTGGTTCCCCAAGGCTTTGATCTTTGGCCTAGGGAAAAGTGTCCAAAAAAGAATTTAATTTTTCTCCTAAAGTGACTTTATAAAGTTATAAAGTCAAATCTAATTTAAAAGTGACTTTAAGTGATAAAGTTACTAAGTCTAATTTTAAAGTGACTTTAATAAAGTCAATGTGAAATTAGAAAGCGAAAAGTGACTTTGGAAATAAATGACTAAGTGGGTCTTTACTAAAGTGGGGTGAATTAAAAAATAGAAAGTGAGACTTAAATAAGCATTTAATCTCAGCCCTAGATCTAAAGCTATCTCAGCCATTGGATTTAGGGATTCTCCAAAGGTCACTTAAGGTTAGGTTAAAGGAGGAAAAGGGGGGAAAAGGTCATTCATTTCTTTCATGAGCAGATTGAGAGAAGGAGAAGAAGAGAGCAAAGGAGATTTCTGAGTAGTGAGGAGAAGGAGAATAGAACCTTGGCACGCATACCGAGGAAGCACTTTAGCAAATCTGTACAGTAGGATTGGCACATAGTTCAAGGCAGTTTTGGCACGTTTTTCAAGGCAGATTTCGTACAGTAGCTTTGGGTACATATTCCTGGGTAGCTATACACTTTCTAGCACAGATTTCGAGAGAGGAAAGTTGTTATTTTTGTGGCACGAATTTTGAGGCAGGTTGTACAACCTGCTGTTGTTGCTGTGCACAGAAATCGAGGCAGTTTCCATACAGCATCATTTATTACTATCTGCATGCTTTCCAAGGAGGCCGTACAACAGCATTTATTGATGTCCTTCACGCAAAAAGAGGTCGTACAGCAGCATTTAATGCTGTAATTTCTGGGCAAGAAATTCAAGGAGGTCGTACAGCATTTATTGTTGTTTCTGTTTTGTTGTTTGTACATTTTCTGAGGCGATGGTTAAGCACGGAAAACGAGATAAGTTGTATTTGTTACTTGCTGAAATTTCTCTGAGTATTTCTCTCACTGTAAAAGCTATTTACCAGAAATAAGAACAGCTTTCGAACTGGTTTTCCCCAAGAGTTGTAGGGGGTTTTTCCAGGGTCAAGTTGACCAAAAATTAACGTGTCTATTTTCTGTGTGTGGCTGATTTATTTTTCTGAATTTTATTTCTGAATTTCAGCACTGTGAAATTTCTAGAAGTTTTGTTTTCAGAAAATATTTATTTTTCTAGCTTGTTGAATGTATGGCTATGGGAATGGGCATTTAACTTTATGGGAGAAATAAGGAGAAACTGAAAACCGGGGTTGGGTTATAAAATTTCTACAAAGATTATCCTTGTTGTTGTAATATGTGTTTTCAATGTTATCGAGGGTATTGGAAGTAATGCTTCCATGTGTTGTTGTGAGTTGTCATTGTGAGTTCCCAAGCATCAATCTGGAAGTTGTTGTTTCCTATGTATGAGTTGTATTCGTGATCTAGAAGTGTTGAAGTCAGTGTTTTATGTCCTATATATGTGTAACCGATGTGATCAATAAAGAAATAAAAATGTGATTGGTTGTGTGTTTAATCACTCTCTTTGCTCTCTCTAATTTCTAACAGTGAGTCGTCATATTTCTCCATTTTCAAATGCCTTGAAGCTTTACACAAGTTGAAAGAATTGTATGACTCACACTTTGAACTTGAAGTTGTTCAATTAATGATCAATTTTTTCAATCTTGAGTTGAAAAATGATGACCATCTTGCCTTAACATCAAAAGTAAGATCCATTATGCATGACATAAAAGCCACTGGTGTTGAAATAGATATTTCTCTCATAGCTTATGTCATGGCACTATATCCCACTTATTCACATTACCTTGAGTCATTGCAAGCAAGTGGAAAACTTAAGGAGATTACTTTTGACTCCCTTGAAAAGAAGTTTGTTGAAAGAGAGAAGGCTTTTGGGAAGAAGACAACTCCTCAGTCTTCTGATGAAGTTGTGTGCCTTGCACAGAAGGAGAAGAATCATGCACAGGATTCTTCTAGAGGAAGAGGTGGCCGAAGAGGACGAGGAAGGAAGAATTTTAGAGGCAGGGGGCAAACATTTCTAAGGAGAAAGGTTTGATCTTCATTGCATATGATGCATTAGAGATGGACATGATGCTTCCACATGTAAGTTGCCTTGGGACAGAATCGAGCATGAAAGAAATGAAGAAAAGGGTAAAACACCTAGTAATGGGAAAGGAAAAGCACTTCAGTCCGCTCATTATGTTGTGGCACATTGCAACATTGGAGTAACTAAAGACTTATTCAATGCTTCACTTGCTTCATGGAAAGATGCTTTGTTGCTTGATTCGAGAGCAACTTGCCACATGACTTTCAAAAGAGATTTCTTTGAAGAATTCACTGATAATGTTGATGGAACAGTATACTTCGCACACAAGTCAAAACTCAAGCCATTAGGGCAAGGTTGTGGTCAGAAAAGCATCAGATCACTCACTTGTCATGACTAGGATAGAAGAAGAAAGACTTCTAAAGCTACAAAGAACTTCTGCTCGTACACAGAACTTTTCATACATTTCTCACTATGATGAAGGTACATTTCCATCGAGTCTTTTATGGCATGCTAGATTTGGACACATGAACTATGACAACCTTTGTTTGTTGAAGAAAAATGGTGTTACTGGTTTGCATTCCTAGGAAACTTAAGCAATGTGATGCTTGTATCTTAGGAAAACATAGCAAATAGTCTTTTCATGATTCTCATTCCAGAACACATAGAAAACTTGAACTCATCGATTCTGATATATGTGGCCCAATGTTTGTTCCTTCAGCATATGGTAATAAATATATGATGGCATTTATTGATGACTACACCAAAATGTGTTGGGTTTATTTATTAAAGAAAATATCTGAAGCTTTTGAAACATTCAAGAATCTTCATGCATGGATTGAAAATTATGCACAATCTCATATTAGATATATTCGTACTGATAATGGAAAAGAGTATACATCAAATGAATTTGAAAACTATCTTCACTAAAATGGGATCAAACATCAAACAATCGTGTCTTAATCCCCAACAAAACGAAGTAGTTGAAAGAATGAACAAGACAATCTTAACTATGGTATGTTCATTTTCAAGAATGTTAAATTGATTTTTTGGGCTGATGCAGTTCTATGAGTTGTGTATATAAAGAATAGGTGTCCATCTCATGCTATCAAAAACAAGACTCCCTATGAATGTGGTATGGCCACATTCCTTCGATGAGGCATCTCAATATTTTTGGTTCCACCTGTTATGCCTTGATACCCAAGGAGAGGAGAAATAAACTCAGTGCAAGGAGTCGCAAATGTATCTTCTTGGAGTACTCAAATATGTCCAAAGCGTATTGTCTCTATGATGAAGTGAATAAGAAGTTTATAATATCTAGAGATGGGATCTTTCTTGAATCTTCCAGGACTGACAATGCTGTTGAGTGGCAGCTTGATCGCTTGGATAGATTCAAACATGCAAAGTCTTTTCGAGAGTTTGATAATGAGATTCCACATCTTGAAGGGGGGATCCCTATACTAGATCAATCTGTGGAATCTTCTTCTGAAGCACTCTCTCCCCCGCATGAAGCTCCATCCACTGATCAAGATGACACTTTGAGTGATGTGATTGACAGAATTGGGAGGCTAAATCTTGATACATCCCCATCTCAGTCAACTAAGCATCTTGGGCCATCTTAGAAAGGTCCTCCAAAATGGCTAACAAAGACACTTGAAAGCATTCGTCCTAAGGAGATTGGAAAGACAAGAACAAGAAGCTCAACCAGACAAAATGGAGGTGATGTAGACGATCCTGATTCACCAGTTGATATGGATGTTTTTTATGATTGTGAACTGAATTTGTCTACAAATTTCAAACCAACTTCCTTCAAAGAAGCGGCTTCTCATGATGAATGGAAAGAAGCGATGCAGAAAGAATATGATGCTTTGATAAATAATGGCACGTGGAAACTCGTTGATCCTCCATTAGGAACCAAACCAATAGGATGCAAGTGGGTCTTCAAGAACAAATATAAAGCAGATGGCTCACTTAACACAAAGCCAGGCTTGTGGCAAAAGGTTTTGCACGGAAGGAATGGGTCGACTATGAAGAAACTTTTTCCCCCACAGCAAAATGGGCTACCATCAGGACACTCTTTCCCTTGGCAACTCAAAACGGTTGGAACGTCCATCAAATGGATGTAAAAGCTACTTTCTTGAATGGAGATCTAAAAAAGAATGCTTTTATGTCCCAACCAGAAGAATTTGTTGTGAAGGGTCAAGAACATAAAATATGCAAGCTTGTAAAATCCTTGTATGGCCTCAAGCAAGCACTACGAGCCTGGTATGAGAAATTTTCTGAGCATCTTCTGAAACTCAATTTCAAACATTATGATATTGATGACGCAACTTTGTTTGTCAAGAAAGTTGGCAAAACAGTTGTATATCTTGTGGTGTATGTAGATGATCTTTTGATGGCAGAGAACAATGAGAAATACATTGCATCCATACAGAAAGAACTGAGGAAAGGTTTTAAAATGACAGATTTGGGTTATGTTCACTACTATCTTGGTATTGAAGTAACTCAACATCTGAAGTTTATATTCCTCTCTGAGAAGAAGTACAACGGAAATCTGTTAAACGTGTTTGGCATGGTTGAGTGCAATCTTTTGACTACTCCGATGGAATAGAACTTAAAGCTCACATCCACTGAAGGAAAAGAATTTGAGGACGCAACAAAGTATAGACAGCTCGTAGGAACTCTCAACTACCTGACTACTACCAGAACAGACATTTCATTTGTTGTTGGAATCCTCTCCAGATCTATTGAAAAGCCTTGTGATGGTCATTGATCTGCTGCAAAAAGAGTTCTATAGTACTTGAAGAGAACTCAGGATTTTGGCCTCAAGTATACACAGGTGGGTGACTTCAGCGTGATTAGATACTCTAATTCAGATTTCGATGGAGATAAACAAGTTGGGGTATCTACTTCAAGTTATGTTATCAGTCTTGGATCAGGAGTTGTCTCCTGGAGGTCATGCAAGCAGTCAGTTCCAGCTGATTCCACAACTGAGGCAGAATATGTGGCAGCAACCGAAGCAACAAAGGAAATTGTGTGGCTCAGGAAAATTCTAGAAAATTTCAGGAAAAACAAGTGCTTTCAACTCCTCTTTTGATTGACAATACTTCTGCAATAAAGGTGGCAAAGAACCCAAAGTTCCATGATCGAACCAAGCACATTAATACAAAATATCAACTGATTCGACATCATGTTGAGGCCAAGACAATCAACCTATGACATTGTTCCACAAATAAGCAGATTGCAGACATCTTCACCAAAGCGCTTGGAAAGTAAAATTTTGAAAGATTCAGAATGATGCTTGGACTCACCAACATCCCTTCAGATTAAGGGGGGGAATGTTGACACCTAATCCGAAAGGATTGGGATCAGTGTTGATAATATCGCCAAGATATCAACAATATTCGAAAATATCACGATATTTTCGGCAACTTGAAATATCACCGAGATTTCTTGCCTGAAAATATCGCATATTTCCGAAATATCGTTGATATCTCGACAAAATATCTCGCGACGATGCAAGTTATCTCCACAAAAGCTAGGTCGCGGCTACAAAAGCAAAATTTTGAGTTGTATTTGCTCATTTTGCTTTGTTAGTCTTGGAGAAGGAAGGGGGAGAGCTTTGTGGTGGTTTTCAAGGAGGGATTGAGGATCAAATAACCATTATCATCACCAACCAAATTTTTTTGCGAATCAAAGATTCAAGATCAGTGACACAAACTTCATTTCTCCCATTAACAGGTATGTTCTTAAAAATCCCTATGTTAATGATTTTTTCATAGATTTAGGGTTATGCTTGCTTGTCTGTTTGCCTACCAACATTTCGCTTCTTTGTTTTTTTTCCAATTGCTATGATTTTCATGCCCATGAGCCAATGCAAGGGTTTCTCCATATTTGGACAAGCTTCATTTTTTTAAACTTTCTTATGCACCCTCTTATTGCATTTTTCATTGCAAATAATGTAGTAAAAAATATATTTTTTAAAATGAGGCAGTTATTATTTTTTTGTATGGGGTTTAATGCCAATTTTTTTGTTTTTTTGGTGCCGCAGGTTTGAATTAGTTCACTACAAATATGCCAAAAGCCTTGGACCCATTTTCAAAGTATGGGGAACCAAATGATGGGACAAATCGGGCATATCTATCATGCAAATTGTGTGGGACCAAGATGACAGGAGGGGTTACGTGATTGAAATACCATCTAACTAGACTCCCTGGACATGATGTTGGGCTTTGTATGGTTTATAGTGCGAAGCTCATACAAAAATCTCTTGAAGAAATTGATGAAAAGACAGAAAGAAACAAGGTTGAACGTGCAAGTAGATCTTTCGGGATATCTTCTTCTGATTTTGAGGCTCAGGGTAGTGGGAGGGGCTCCACATTGTCACCTGCTAGTGCTAATGTTACTAGGAGTGGGAGGTCGTCATTTTTGTTCCACGAACAGGACATGGAGCACAACCTTCCATAAAATCAGTTGTTAAAAAAGGGAGAAGCAAGAAACATATAGAGTTATGGGGAGGTGTCTTTTCTTGAGTGGCTTACCTCTCAGTATCACCAAAACCAATCCATTTTGGCAGCCAATGTGTGATGTTATTGTTGTTGTGGGCCCAAGGTACAAACGTGTCACATATGAGGAGTTGTGAGGACCAATCCTTCAAGCAGAAGAGCAGGACATCAACTCTAGATTGGCAGAGTTGAAACAGACATGGGAAGTGTCTGGATGCACAGTGATGTCTGATGGTTGGACAAATAGGAAGGGTAGGACCCTTCTAAATTTCATGGTACATTGACCTAAAGGTACCATGTTTATTAAATCAATGGATACATCAAAACATATAAAAGATGCAGCATTGATATGTGAGTTGTTAGATGGGTTCATCTGGGAGATTAGTGTGCAGAATGTGATGCAAGTCATAACAGGATAATGCAGCTAATTATATGGCTACCGAAAGGATGCTTATGGAGAGGCACTGCACATTTTTCTGGACTCCATGTGCAACACATTGTATCGATTTGCTGCTTGAGGATATGGAGAAACTCTCCTCCATCAAGGAGGTGATTGATATGGCTAGGAGCGTCCCCAAGTTTATATATAACCATGCATTTGTTCTTAGCCTCATGAGGAGATACACTAGAAACAAGGAGTTGTGATATCCTGCAATCACACATTTTGCCACCAACTTTATTACTCTTCAGTCTTTGCTTCGATGCCAGTTTGAGTAGAAGCAAATGCTGGTTTCTGATGAGTGGCATGATTGTAGATACAACAAGAGATAGGGCGGGAGAGCCATTGCAAAAATGGTGTACACTGACACATTTTGGCAGGAAGTAGAAGAAGTGTGCTCAATCAATGAACCTATAGTAAAGATTTTGAGATTGGTAGATGGAGACAAACCTGCAATGGCTTATTTGTATGAGGCCATGGATAGGGTCAAGGAGGCCATTTGATCTTATTACGCAAACAAGGGTTTCGTTGGGCTTGATAGACAGATGACGTTACGGTATGTGATTGATAGTTGGTGCACAGGGATGCTTCATCGACCCATTCATGCAACAACACTCTTCCTCAACCCCGCATTTTCATACAAATGCGCCTTTGATTTTGAGGGCGAGGTGATGGAAGGGCTCCATTCTTGTATTCAGAGGATGGTACCTGATCCAGAGCTTCATAGCAAAATCAATCGCGAGATACAGTTTTATCGGGATTGTGTTGGCCTATTTGGTTTTGATGATGCTATTAGGGAACAGACCCTCTTCATGCCACATAAGTGATAAGTCATGACTCATTAGAATTTTCAATTTAGAATTTACTTATTTATAATTCTAGATTTTTAAAATTCAATTATGTAACTTTTATTTGAAATTTTAATTATGTTTTAAGTTTTTAAGTTTTTTATTTCTTTATTTTGTTGTAGATATTTGGTGGCAAATCTATTGTGCAAGGGCATCAAATTTGCAAGAATTAGCGATAAGAATCCTGAGTCAAACATGTAGCTCTTCAAGGTGTGAGCGCAATTGGAGTGTATTTGAGAAAATACACTCAAAAAAATGCAACAGGTATAACTTTGAGCTTTAGCCTTCAGTTGAGCAATTATATTTATTGTAATTTTAATTTATGACCCTCAAGTGTCAAGAGTCAAGACTCGCTAGTTTTTTTGGCACTCTTACAGGTTGGAGTTCTCACGCCTCAATGATTTAGTGTATGTGCATTACGACTCGAGGGAGGAGCAGCGCGAGGAGGAGGATCAGGAGGAAGAGGACGAGAACGAGGAGACTGTGGGAGCATCAACGTCAGCACCATCTGCTATAGATATAGGAGAGCACAACTCCATACCCAATAGTCATCATTTGATATTAGGTGCAGGATCAAGGCCTTCTACTGCTAGGGGCAGGCCTGGAAAACAGCCCATCATGTTTTTCCGTGAAAAGGGGAGAGGGTACTTATCTTAGATAGCTAACTGCGAGTTTTATTTGTTTTTCTACATATAAATCACGATGATGAGATACTTTTATTTATGTGATTCTATTTTGTATTGGTTCTCCACATTTGAGTCCTTGATTGGACAATTATCAGGGATCAGCAAGATTTGGTATCGCCCTTGGAGTATCATTTTTATTTTATATCCACTACATCATATATATCAGTGCTTTCTTCATATTTATGTGCCAACGTATTTATTACATGTTGTTATTGCTTTATATGTTTAAAAATCTGAAGAAGAAAAAAAAAAATTAATTAAAAATTAAATAAATAATATATATATATATATGCATTTTTTATGTTTGCTAATATTGTCGATAAGATGTTTTCAGGACACTCGCTGATATTTTGTCGATATTGATATTTTCAACAATGATTAGGATTATTGTAAATATTGTAAATAGTTCCAGTTATACATTAGAGAAAACCAAGAGACCTTGGAATTGGAATCCCAAGAGTCTCTCCACTCATGTACATATTCATGATCTGACTAATATAAACAAGTTATTCGTGGAGTTACCCTCTTGTCCTAACATCAACAATTTATCGTAAGTTTGGGGAAAACAAATTGTTAACCTGTGAAATCATGGGAGTGAGCTAAGCCTTTTGTTGGATCTCTAAGCAACAGTTGACCTGTGAAATCAAGGGAATACTCATTGAAGCTAAGCTCCCTCCCATTGGATCTCCCCCATTTGAAGGATAAAGGTGAAAGAGGAAACAAACATTAAAATAGTTTGTTTTCCTGCAATCACATGGGTCACATACCATCTCTCCATTTTGCACTCACTTAACTAATAAAGACAAGTGAAATCAACTTAATAAAACTTACCAATAGCTCTTTCCGAAACATTCCTACAGCATATAGCGTTGGGGCTACAATTTCATTTTCCAGATTTATTTTCAAGCAACAAACATTTACTTTTGGCACTGGTCTATCATGTTATTTAATTTCTATCATTATTCGTTTGTCCATCTTTCATATTGTATGTCAATGGTTAATGTACTCTTGTGTTATCTAATTAACTCCTAGATTAATTTCTTGTTTTCTATAGCTTAATCAGCCTTATTGTTTTAGGGACTACCCCCTTTGGCTTTGCTATGAGTTATCCTAGATTGAGTGACAACAACTTGATTCGAGACTTGCCCCCAAGGCCACACTTAGTGGACTAAAGATTTATTCCACGTAACCTGAAAGTGTGGATTAGGCGGCAACATTTTTGGCGTCATTGTCGAGGATAAATCTTTTTAGACCCAGAATACGACTTTTGTTTTCCTTTTATTTTCACTTTGTTTTATGTGTAATTTTGGTTATTAAAGATTAATTCGTATCCATTTGGCAACTCCACTTTTTGAAAATTCTACAAGGTATTCTACAAGAAGAAATTCAAGAGGTTTGATTAATCTCATTCCTAAACCTAAAAAGGCTTATCGAAGGAGATTGAACAAACTCTCTTCTCATAGACTTCTTGGAAATCTTGGAAGCGAATCAATTTCTGATATCCATTTACTTTTTTAAATAAATAATTGTGAAGTAGAAATGGATGATCTTTATGCTCCAATTGATTTATCTAATATTAATGGTCATCCACGTGTTATATCTAACAAAGCCTTGGAGAAATTCTTTTCAAGGAAATAATGCAATAAGTGCTAAGACTCACATTAGGGATTTCAATATTTGTGTTAGCAAACGGTGCAACAATCACAACTATGAAGATGTGAAGATGAAGCTTTTTGTCATGTCCTTAGATGAAGATGCCTTAGATTGGTTCTCTGAGCAAGATGATAACAAGTTCTCAACTCTCAAGCAAATCATAGATGCCTTCAATGGTAGATGTGTAGGAATTTACAGGGTAAGTTCCTTAGATCAAACACCAAAGGTCACCCACCGCTCACAAACAGATCACAATCAATACACCAGTATTTGATGTGGTTAAAACCCTCGAAGAAGGAAACAGTCCACGACCTGAGCCAACGCGGCCACTTCAAGCAATTTATTAATATAAAGAAAGAAAATTTACATAAGCTTATCTCATAAAACGGTCACCCGACAAATGACCCTCCATGCTCTTTAAATAGAGATCATGGACCAATCGGGTGTTAAGCCACGGATCAAGTGTCGGTAATACCGAAGAGAAAATGAACTGTCGGATCGCTACATATCGTGACCGTCGGATTATAAGTTACAAAAGTACATACTAAAGAAACACACTTTACCTAACTCTACGCTAGACTAAGTTATACTTAACTATTTCCTATGTGTCGGAATATCCTAACATCCCCCCTTAAGAACAACTTGGGATAGGATTGAAGGATTTAAAAAGGTGACACAATAGGAGAAGGAAGGAAGCATTAGAGCCTATCCCCCCTTAATGATAACTTTCCTGAACTCCAAGCATAGATCGAAGTTCGGTAAACTTCGCTTCTGTGAGAGCCTTTGTAAAGATATCAGCAACTTGATCATTGGTTGAATGATAGTGCATACTAAAGAAAGGTTCCATGTGAATAGCACTTGGACATGGGTTAGTCAATCCTAAGAGATGGGGAAGCCTTGTATCAAGGGTACACTCTGCACAAGCATCGAAAGGGAATTGGGTTAATATTCCCAAACCAGGACATGGCAGAGGGCGGCAATGTTAGGAAATCCGAAGATGTCGTCGGGGGCCCTGGGAAGAGTTGTCTTTTCTTTTTAACAGCTTGCCCACCTTGGAATCGGTTCACGCGGAGATAGGGTCTAGCAGCTGGAAGAGCACTGCACACCTTGTGATGTTCGGTGCGCCCTTAGCGACCCTTAAAAATCTGGAGGACCGAGTACCATTCATGCCTGGTCGTACTCATAACCGCATCAGGTCTCCAAGGTGAACAGCCTCTGGTCAATAGAACAATGTAGGTAAGGAAGTCGACAAAATGGATCTGTAACTTCGGGAAAAGGATTGGCTCTGAGGGTTGGGCCTAGGGGTTTGCGCCCTCAACTCATGGGTTGTTGGCAGTCTGCCTGAGCTTCTCTTGCAGCGAGGGCGGGCAGTTGCGTTCCAATTGGGCTACAGGTATAGAATGCCCCCTCGCGAGGGCATTTCCCTAGGCGGCGAACAGTCGACTCAGAACTGTATCAGAGTTGTTTTGAGGGCCGCATTTGTTGTTGATCCAAATCTGAAACCGGCTTGACTGCATGCAACTATCATTTTCTAGATCTATTGTTTCTGACCACTTTCGGGCCAGGAGAACTGCTCTGTTGTGTCCAAAACCTCTGTTTCAGTGAGGAACCCCTTTCGTTTCATGCGAAAAGGTTTCGGTTGCCCAAGCAATGTCATTTTAGATATGGAGGTATAAAGTTTTTTTGCAGTTATATTTATTTATCTCTCTGTTTTATTTCAGTTTATAGTCATTTTTTTCTATTACCGGATCTATACCCTCTTCTCTGTGTATGCTCTTTTCTCCGCGCTCTGTGCAATCTAGCAAACCAGAAACAGGAAGACGGTATTTTTCTCCTACGTATGCTCTTTCCCCGCAACTTTGTGCGGTCTCAGGAAATCAGAATAGCGAGAAAAATAACTAGTTTCGGGCAAACTAACTAGAAATCTAACATTTTGTCGTAAGGCCTGTATATATTTTTTTGTGTGTGTGGTTGTTTTTTGTAGGAAAAAAGCACACACCCCAACAAACAAACAAAAAACCCTTCCTCATTTCCAACAATTACTAAATCTTTTTACTTGCTCACTTGGTCTAACGTTACTTTATGAGAATAGAGGTCTTGGGTTCAAGTCTTCTTGTCAAGTTACTTTTTTTAAAAAGCTTTTTGTCCAGTTTTTTTTTTTTGAAAAAATGGGTTTTTTTGTTTTAAAAAAAACACATGTAACTTATGTTTTATAGTTACTTTATGTAATAGTGTTTCTCACCCATTATAAAATGTGAGTCACTTACAGTCTAAAGTCACTTTATATTTTATTTAAGTTACAGTCTACTTGGTCATTAGTTCATAAAGTAACATTGTAAAAGTGACTCTCACTTATTTATTAAAGTGGGTCACATAAAGTAGTTTTTTTTTTAAGTGAGCTTATTATATTAAGTTTAGAAAGGGGGGATTTTTTTTTTAAGTACATACTAAAGAAACACACTTTACCTAACTCTACGCTAGACCAAGTTATATTTAACTATTTCCTATGTGACGGAATATCCTAACATCCCCCCTTAAGAACAACTTGGGATAGGATTGAAGGATTTACAAAGGTGACAAAATAGGAGAAGGAAGGAGGCATTAGAGCCTATCCCCCCTGAATGATAACTTTCCTAAATTCCAAGCATAGATCGAAGTTATACTTAACTATTTCCTATGTGTTGGAATATCCTAACAAGATGGGCGGGATAAGAAAGAGCAGAGACATTTGTTAGCCTCCCTTAGTGGAATAAAGAAAACTGAGAATGAGACTATGGAGGAATTCAATAAAATATTTAATGATTTTATCAAAAGCCTTCATACAGACAGTGAACCTCCAAATGCCCATATTCGCATCTACTATATTGAGGCTTTCAATGGTAATATTACATATTAGTTAAGAGATAAGGAATCGATAAGCTTGAAGGTTGCACAAACTATGGCTAGAAAAATTGATAAAAACTTGCGAGCTTCAGGGAAATCAAATATCCCTGCTTTCACAAGAGGAACTTCATCAAAGTCCCAAGAGGATAAAAATAACGTTGAAGTTAAGGTAGCATCTAGTGACCCTATCAAAGAATTGACTCAATTGATACAAACAATGGAAGTCAACAATGCCAATCAAATGAATGCCATGCAAAATAGATTGATTGTCATGAAGAGGTCACAGGCAAATAGATTCCATCCTAGGGCAATTGATAGGTGGCAAAAGAAAGCGCCTTCTCAAGACTAGAGAACACCAAACCCAATGGAATCTACAAATTTGGTTGATCACCAAGCCCCTCCTTATTGCAGACCTTGCAATGAATTTTATGAGGAATCTACTTGTCCTATTATCTGTCGGATTGTTTAAGGAGATGGCAGGAACAAGTAAACAAATAAACATGGTGAGCAAAAAGCATACTCTTTGCATGGAAGATCGGATAGAAAATGTTGAAATAAGTCAAAGTGTAAATAATGTGGTTGTTGCTTATGATAATGTCACCCGAATTTATAGTGAAAAGCCTACACCTGAACAAATCCTTGAGATGGTTAGACATAAGGGGGTGACTTATCAAAGAAAAGGAAATAAAGGTCAAAGTAAACCACAACAAAGAATGCCTAAAGTTTTCACTCCTACTTCAGATTTGAACATTGATTTGGGTGGTTGGATTAGTAATGCTAAGGTTTTGGTTCCAGTAGCAGAACTTCTTAAGATACCATCCCAAAAGTGAAAATTGTTAAAGGCTATAGAGTAATATGAAGGAAATTGTGGTGAAAAAATGCCAAAAGAAATGGCTGAAGATGCTCCTGTTATATTGCAAGTATGGATAGGGGTATGGGAAATGAAAAACATCAACCATTCTTTATCACTTTGTTGGTGAATGGTTATCTTCTACATAATTGCCTATCGGACTCGAACGCTTCTTCAAATGTGATGACTAAAAAGGTCATGGAACAATTGAACTTGAGAATATCAAGACCTTACCACAAAATTTGTGCCATGGATTCAAAGAAGATTGAAGTATATGGGTTGATAAAGGATCTACAAGTAGGTCTGGCAACGTACCTAAATATTGTGAAAATTTCATCTATCACAGCAACTGGAAATTATTTTCCTAATTATTAATTTTATTTAACAATTTATTTGCAGTTTGCTATGGCAAATATCAAATAATTCACACTGTGATTTTCACAAATAAACTGCAGAAAATAAATAGTGTTGGAATCTGAGAAATTACTAGCACACACACATCAAATATGACAATTATTTTTGGACAAATGTCTCCTAAAAAATCCAATGCAGGAAAACCGGTGCAGCAATGAGGGTTTTATTATTATACAGCAGTGAAAATATGAATACAATCTAGATGACTGAAACTGGCAATCCACAGCAAGAAAAATATGGGCAAAATTATTGAAGTGAATTACCCTTCCTCCACAAGCAATCTCGGCACAACCTGCCTTCAAAAAACTTGGCCTCTGCGTCAGCCTCTGCATTGCACTGCGCAGTCTCTATGACATAAGCCTCTCTCTGATGAAGTCAGCTTTCCTTCAGTTGCTGAGGAAATCGTTTCTCCGACCCTCTGGAACCTTTGCCCAGCCTCTGGAACTGAGAACGAATTTCTCTCTGACAAATCAAACTGCCCTCTTTGAAGCAACTACACAATCCTCTATGTTGCCTCACTGGGAATAACTCGACCCTCTTGCTACTGCCTCTCCGGATCTAGAAAACTTCCTTCGAATCACTGTCTCTGCCCCTCACTCACTGCTTCGATCTCTGGCACTCTCCGGAAACTGACTGTTGCTACTCTAGAAATCATTTTGCCAAGGAAATCGAACTGCCCAAGTGTCTTCTCCATCACCACATCGATCTCCTCTTATAATCCATTGTTGGAGCACCAACGACCAAGATTAAAACTTAATCAATGGCTTGGATCATCTCTAGATCAATACGTATGACTTTCTCGACAATTCTCACCTTATCTCAATTAGTGTTGATTCATCAACCATATTCCCTAAGTTTAAACTTAGGACATATTTAAAAAACAGTTAATAATCTAATTGAGACACTTCTAGGTGGAATTTCTAGAAACTATTTCTGGGTTCTAGAGATCTCATGTATTCTAACCCCTCCACAAAATTTGTGGCTAGAACAATTCGATGCTACAAAAACTAACACTCCCTCTTAGCGAGGAATGTGTTCTAGTGTTGCACATCCTGCAACAACACCCTGTTTCTACATCATCTCCTGTCACGTTGTTGATGCCTGGCTACTGTTGCCCACCAACCACTGCGCAACTCTGATATACGTTGCATCTGTGTTGTTGTTGACCATGTTGTCCTGCTGCCAACACTGCATCTGCACTGCAGCTTTGTTGTTGTTGTTGTTGCAACTGAAAAACATCCAAAATACTGAATCATTTGTGATCAGTATGATGCATTTGTCACCTGAGTCTCTAACTGCTACTAGTTACTGCACTATCCACTAAGGACTCTGCATTGTTGTTGACTCTGCACTGTGCCACCCGCACTGCTGCCAACTCTACACTGTGGTCCCCAACATCTGACTGGTACTAGTTATTGTAACTGTCACTCTGGTATCTGACTGCATCTACTTCCACTGATCCATCCTACTACTGAATACTTTGGGCCGTCGTAGCCAGGTACTAATCCAAGAGGTGGACTCCTCAAGGATCCTGCCCATATGTAGCTCTCTAGGGATACAATTCCAAGTCACCCCACCTCACTCCTATAGGTATATGGGAAATCATAGCGAAGTCTTCCTCCAGCCTGGAGGACAGCTTGTCAATCTCTGCTGAAGTTGCCTGCTTCTCCTCCTTGTCCTTCTTCCTAGGAGGACACTGGGTATTGTAGTGACCAAGCTCACCACACCTAAAGCACTTGACCTTTGACAAATCCTTCTTCTTCTTCTTCTTCTTCTGCTCCCCCTGCCCTTGACTGGGACCCTTACATGCGAGGGCCACATTCTCCTCCTCCTTCACCACCTTCAATCTGGTGTTGTCGTTGCCACTGATGGAGCTCTTTAACAAAGCTCGTCTCAACTCCTCCTGCTGCAAATCGGCCCACATACTGTCCTACCTTGGCAAGGTATCTCTGCCCAAGATACTTTGGGCAAATACTTGCCACTCCTCTGAGACATTGTTGAGTGCTAATCGCACTAGCTCCGTGGGTTGAGGCACTGCCCCAACAACTAGTCTCGGACCTCCTGAATTCTGGTGAAATTGGGATCGATGCCTTCCCCTTTCTGCATCCAGATGCATCTCAGCGTATCCTCTACGAACATCTTCCACTTCTCAGAAGTTCCTTGGTATAACATGGAGAGAGCATCCCACATCTTTTTGGTCGTTCCCCTGGCCGCTATATGTGAGACAATATGATCCCGGACTCCATCCAGGATCAACCGCTTCGCCCGCGCCATATCCTTCCTATATTCCTTCAGTTGATATGCATCCTGAGGAACTGCCACTACATTATCAATGTAGGGTTTCGGGCCATATTCATCTAGAAGGATAGACATCCTAGCCTTCCAAATGAAGTAGTTGGATGATTCGTCCAACCTATCCTGGTCTCGAAGCCCTACAGTGGCCATCTCAAAGAAATATCGAAAACCCCCTCTTCCCCTCTACTTGGTTGTTGCTCTGCTACTCACACTTCCTTCTGGAATGTGTGGCTCTGCTAGTTGCTACTGCCAATCAGCCTGGAAAATTTGAACTTCTGAGACTTGAAGCTCCCTTGGGATAATTTTCCCTCTGTTGTGTGTGTTTTTCTCTCTTCCACCCGATGATGGCTTCGCTCTAGCCAACTGCTGCAAAACCCTCTGTGTCCAGCCAGAAATCTGCCCAATGAAAAAATCTGATTTGCTCCCTCTACCTCTGGAATCACTCGATCTGGATAATCAAATTTTTCTACCTCTCTGCTCTAAAAATCGAACTTGCTCAAGCAACTCAGCCTGCCTAGCAATGGTTTGCGCTACCCCTGGGAATTTTGGCCTGCTGCTCTCACTGAACAGCGTAATTCCTTCTTTCACTTCTAAGCTCCCCCGCTGATCAATAACGCTTTGATACCATGTCAAAATCACAGCAACTGGAAATTATTTTCCTATTTGTTAAATTCATTTGCATTTTGTTGCAGAAAATATCAAATAATTCACACTGTGATTTTCACAAATAAACTGCGGAATATAAATAGTACTAGAATCTCATAAATTATTAGCACACACACATAAAATACGACACAATTATTTTTGGACAAATGTCCCCGGAAAAAACCCAATGCAGGAAAATTGGTGCAGTAGTGAGGGTTTTATTATTATGCAACAGTGAAAATCTGAGTATAATTTGGATGCTTGAAACTGGAAATCCATAGCAAGAAAAATCTAGGCAAAATTATTGAAGGGAATTACCCTTCCTCCACAAGCAATCTAGGCACAACCTACCTTAAGAAAACAAGGCCTCCTTAAGCCTCTGCGTTAGCCTTTGCACTGCACTGCGCAGTCTCTATGACCTCAAGCTTCCAACCAGTCTCTGATGAAGTCGTTTTGCCTTCCATTGTTGAGGAAATTGTCTCTCCAGCCCTCAAGAGGCTTTGCCCAGCCTTTGGAACTGAGAATGAATTTCTCTCCGGAAAATCAAACTACCCTCTCTGAAGCAACTGTGCAGTCCTCTACGTTGCCGCACTAGGAATAACTCGGCCCTCTTGTTGCGACCTCTCCGGATCTGGAAAACTTCTTCTGGATCACTGTCTCTGCCCCTCACTCACTACTTCGATCTCTGGCTCTCTCTGGCAACTGACTACTCTAGGAATTGATCTGCCAAGGAAATTGAACTGCTCAAGTGTCTTCTCCATCACCACATCGATCTCCTCTTATAATCCATTGTTGGAGCACCAACGACCAAAATTAAAACTTAATCAATGGCTAGGATCAACTCTGGATCGATCTGTGTGATTTTCTAGATAATTCTCACCTTATCTCAATGAATAATGATTAATTAACCATATTCCCTAAGTTTAAACTTAAGAAATATATAAAAAACAGTTAATAATCTAATTGAGACACTTCTAGGTGGAATTTCTAGAAACGATTTCTAGGTTCTGGAGATCTCATGTATTCTAGCCTCTCCACAAAATTTCGTGGCTAGAACAAATCCGATGTTAAAAAATTAACAAATATTTGAATTACTATGGGCATTGTGGTCATAGATGTGTCTAATACATGGGGTATACTATTGTCTAGGAAATAAGTTGTAAACTTGGGTGGTAATATCCATATGGACCTATCACATGCTACCATCCCAACCATTGAAAACATCTTTGTCAAGCTTGATCGGGAGCTTGAAAGGAGAAATAATTATGAAAACCCCAAGGAGTCAAATAATGAGATAGTTTATGAATCAGGTGAGCTTGGGAGTTATGCAGTGTTATCAAACTCCTTAGCACCTATAGAAGATAAAATTAAGGAAGAAAAGGTTGACAAAGTTTGGCATATGAACTTTGATGGGGCCCATTCAAGATTTGGAAAGGATGCTCTGGATCTAATAGCAGTCCTAAGGGAACTAAATAGCGAGGCAGATGCGCTGGCAGTAGTAGCTTCAACACTTCAACTCACAAAATAATTAACAAAAAACCAAATCAAAATGGAAGTTATTTTTGTTGAAAATATGTACTTGTGGTCGGTATTTTTGTCTACAAAGTTAAAAGAAAAATTATTATTATTATGATGTTCAAGTCGGCCCCAATTTGACAGGTTGCCACCTCATGAAGAGGTTTGACCCTTGGTCAAAACCCACCTGTTTGGACATTTATATATTGAGAATTGATCCTCATCATTTGGCATCCATCACAACAACAATTCAGACCTATTCTAAGAGTCTTTTGTTCACACGTGCAAGGGAGGAGAGAGAGCAGTTGACCAACGAAGTTTGACCAAGTATTTTCTCTGTTTAACCAGCGTTGACCTTGTTTGTGTAGTTGTTGTTGATTGAATCTGACTGGATAGAAGGTTGAATATTCTAGGAATCTTTGACTAGACATTGACTGAATTTTTAGGTAGATTTTTTTGAGTTAACCGAGCCTGCTTTGACTAGCGTTGACCACAAGTCAACTATATCAGTTTGACCAAAAAATTCATAGTTGCAAGGCAAAATTTGGCCCCCTTGACTGTAGTTGACCAAGATCAGAAGAAGACCAAAATTTGTCTGATTGACGATGTTTGACCTGTTGATTAGAAGTTTGACTCTCTTTTGACCATATTTGACTTGGAAAGAGGTATGAGTATTTTGACTATGTTTGACTGGGGATTCAAATGTACAAATTGATTGAATTGGACATTTTTTCCTAAGAAAAGGTTGTTTGGCTTTTCCACTGGCTTGGGGTTTTCCCTGGGTAAATTATGTGTCTCTTATGCTTCTATATTTTATTGTGATCTCTATTGCCCTACTGCATTTATGATTGAATTTTTTTGAAGTGTAATTGATTTATGATTTGAAATGTGCTAAAGAATTAATTGCATCATTGGAAGTAATTATCTGACAGAAAATTTGTGCTTGTTTTAAATTACACTATAAAAATCAACATGGTATCAAATCTTTGGTGAAGGAAAGCACATTGAGATCACTCTTAAGAGACCTACTTCTGCAATCTGATTATTGACTAAATCTATGACCATGGGTTCCTACCCTAAACTAGAGAAAAAGTTGAAAGGTGCTACACACTTCAGGGCTTGGAAGAAAAGGTTTGATCTTATTCTTGCATAGAATGATGTCTTGGATTATAAGGGCAATGTGACTGAACCTCAAGACAATGAAGGAAAGGAAAGACTCAAGAAGAATGAGATCACAGCCATGAGGATCATTGTTGACTCCATCAAAGATCACTTGATCCCATTTATTTCCCATTTGGAAACTCCAAAGGCTATGTATGATGCTCTAGTAGGACTATACTCCATCAATAACAATGGTCAAAAAATGAGTTTGAAGAATCAACTTCAAGATGTTCAAATGACAAAGGATGATATTGTGGCTTCTTATTTTATAAGGATCTCCCAATTAAGAGAACTTAAAGCTATTGAAGAATTGATTTTTGACGCAGAGCTTGTAACTACAATAACAAGAAGAGCCTAAAGGATCAAATAAACTTGTGGACCCACCAAGGGTCATTATACCTGAAACCAGAAAGAGGCCAGCATGGCTTGAAACGAGAAGTGCCTTGGTGGGTCCACAGGTTCATTTGGTCCTTTGGTCCTTATAACTACAGTCGATTTCAGCACAAGATCAAACAATCCCACAAGTAACTACTCAATCTCGATGTGCTTTGACCTGTCATTGAAAGTTGGGTTCTTAGGAAGCTTCATTTATTGGATACAATGAGACATTGAAGGCCTGCAAAATTTATGTTCCAGGACAACGAACAATTAAGATTAGCAGGGATGTTACTTTTAATGAGGATGTTGCCTTCTGGAAATCCAAAGGATCACACTTAGATACTAATGATTAGGAGCATGAAGCTCCCAAAGATGTGGGTTCAAGACATGTGGAACAAGGACATTGAGGATCATCCTCTAAATCAAAGAGAAGAGACTAAAGGACTAAATGAACCTATGGGCCCACCAAGGGTCATTGTACCTGAAACCAGGAAGAGGCCAGCATCGCTTGAAAGAACATTGCAGAAAGTAGAGGGACATGCAGCTCCCCAAGGAAATTTCAAGGAATCCAAACATGTTAAGAAATACTCAAGATATGCAACATTAATGAGCAAGATAATAGAGTCTGAGCCTAATCCAGGTGGATATTGATGGCCACCCGCCTATTCCACTTGGACCCTGTACATTGTTTCTTTCAGTTTCCTTAATTGTAGCACAGTTTACTATTTTTGGCAATTTTTTGAGTGTTGAACTTTCAAAGCTATTTTGAGGCCGTAAACAACGTTTTTTGGAAAACGAGCAAACCGGTAGTCCATGACATGGGTTTGCAGTCGAAAGTTGTAGTCCTCGAATAGATCTTTCTAATGAGGTATCATACGCATCAAACGAAGACCATATGTCAAAGTTATGACCCCGAGAAGTTAATGTACCAATTTACCCCAACAGGGCCCACAGATTTTTGGCGCTTCATCTCCTAGGGTTAAGTTTTTGGATGTTTAGGGTTTTGCATTGTTTCTCAATAATAAATAGGCCTCCAAGCCTCATTTTAACAAAGTTCAGAAGGCATGTAGCCCTCACATCTCTTCTCAGAGATATGCTACCATCGCCTGAGCTAGTTTATTTTGTTAAAATTTGGCAACTAAGGCCAAACTCCACTTTTCACTACTCATATGATGGAGATGATATTTTTGTTGGATTCCTCTTTCGGAGAGGTGCAAGATTGATCTAAAGATAATCTTGTATGGATGAGCAGAAGTTGGATTTTGAATTTATTTTCCACACATGTGAAATTTGTCAAGGTTGGCCAGAATTGTAATGTAGGCTCACAAGCCCCAAAAGATGTGTCACACACCCTCATTGATGGATATAAAAAGGAGAGACTCAAACCTCATTTGGACATCAACTCATCTCACACATTCTCTCTCCATCTAATTGGTTCCTACAGCCTTAGGAGACATTCTCTCTCCTCCGCACGTGTGAAAGGGTTGTTGAAGTTTTCGAACTGTTCAAGGGTTTTCTGTGCAGTGTTGACTTTGGGTCAACCTTCTCTTTTTTACTTCGATTTTTGGGTCAGATTCCAAGTTTGGGAGGCCGCAGCTGAAGGCACAGAAATTGAGGAATTCTGAGCTGATTTGACTACAGCGTTGACCACGGATTTGCTGAAGTTTCACCGCAGCATTGAGCAGGTTTGATTGAAGGATTGCAAACTGTTTTGGGCTGAATTTGACTATTCAAGAGGTCGAGTTTGACTAGCTTTGACCGAGCTCCATTGGGAGACATTTTGTTGGTTTGACCAGCATTGACTTTGCTGGCTAGGGCATCCTGTTGACTGTTGAAAGTTGTACTTTCTCTCTCTGCTCAATTTGAAGAATAATAAGATTTGATCAAAGGTTTTTCCCCGCATTGGGGTTTTTCCTTGGCATCCACCAAATTATTATGTCCTCTTGTCTTGGCTTGTCTTCTGATTGTTTATTTATGTTCTATCAGCATTTACTGTCTATGTTAATGTGATTTCTATACAGGAAATTGAATTGGGCTAATAAGAAAGATTGAGGTAAATTGCTCTAAGCATAAAACATACCATCGTTAACTAAAATTAACATATTTCCATTCTGCATTTAAATATTTTTCAGTACTTTATTATTAATGAATTGAAGCTTTTTTTTCTTTGTAGCTCGGTGTTTCTGTTTATATCTATGTTTCATTTTGTTCCTTCATAAATTCGGATCAGTGGTATCAAAGGAGTCTGCTCTTTCTCTGTTTATCTATGCATGTCCCCAACGAGGTCGAGATATAAGGATTTAGGGCTTGAAATGGTTTAACCTGTGCAAGGTTGGCCTCGCTGACCCTGATGGCATCCCATGGCAAAAGAAAAAGAAAGACGAGGGAGAAGGAGATCCTTTCAAAATATTGCTCGAAAAAGCCCTCGAGTGACAAAGGAACAAGATGATGTACAACTTTGCCCAGATCCTTCGGCAGATGCCCACTGGCGACGCATCTTCATCCAGCAGCCACCTTGGAGGCACCACTCCCTTTAAGGTAAAAGTCAACTTTGACATCCCCATATTTGAAGGCCAAATAGATGCGGATGTCGTAGATAAATGGTTAAATCTGTTGAAGGATATTTTTTGGTTCATGATTCTTTCGATAGGGAAAAGATTACTTTTGCACAACTCAAAGTCGCCCCCACGTCAAGGATTGGTGGGAAACCTACTGGGAGCAGAGGGACAGGAGGGAACCCTCATTGTTTTCAGCTGCACCCACTTGGAATTCTTTCCAAGACACCATCAAGGAACAATATTACCATGTCGGGAGCTATGAAGATAAGTACATAAAATGGGCCACACTACGGCAAGGAAGGGACCAAGACGTGGCGGAGTTCACAAATATTTTTCATACCCTTCGCACGAAGTTGGGTATCAAGGATTTTGTGCGACATCTGGTATTCAAGTATCGCGGTTGTCTATACAAATATATCCAGGACGAGATGGAGTTCTTGGAAATCTCCTCACTTGGCGTCGCCTACTGATACACATCAAGAAATTTAAACAAAAGAAGCGAGACTTTGGATCTGTGAATCCAAAGCAAGGGAAAGGCGCCCCCAAACCACAAAACAAGGACAAAGCCAAGGCGGGGTAACCCGGGACAACCCGTCAAAGCCATCAGCAAAGAATAGCACCACGAAGACGAAGAACACGAGGAGGTGATGTGAGTTCTACAAGAGCCCCACTCACAACACAAGTGAGTGTTGTGTCAAGCAGTCACTGGTGGCCAAGCTGAAGGCTTCGGAGTCAGATGCATGTTCCAACTCCGAGTCAAACCCCGAAAAAGGAAACGATAAAGGCAAGAAAATTATTGATGCAGAGCCCAGCGCAACTGTTGCCACCACAGAGTTCCAAAAGATCGAGCCCGAAGATCCAGAGGAAGGGGAGCATCTCTTCCACTCACAGATGTGGGTGAAGGGGAATCCGCTGCAATTCATTGTCGACAGCAGGAGACAAAAGAATCTCATCTTAGCAGAGGTCGTTAAGCGGCTAGGTCTACCAACCACACCACACCCGCAGCCCTACACCATCGGGTGACTCCACCAAGGACGAGATCTTTGCGTCAGCCAATAGTGTCGTCTTCCCTACAGCATCAAACACTTCACAAATGAGGTATTGTGTGGCGTTGCTCCTCTTGAAGTTTGTGATGTATTATTAGGCCAACCAAACTTGTGGAAGCGTCATGTTGTGTATGAGTCCAAGCCTTGCACTGTTATTATTACTTTGGGCAATAAGTTATACAGGATACCAGAGGTAGCCCCGCCTACCAGCATCTCTTTGATCTCTGCTAAGCAATGCAGTAAGATCATCTCCCAGATTGGGAAATTTGTTTTCTTTCTAATTCACTCTCAAAGTAAAGGGAAGATCATGGCCACATCCATGGCCCCCGAGAAGTGTTCCTCCATGCAGCAGAAGTAGGTGGATAAGGTTGTGGAAGAATACAAGGACATCTTCTCCTCACCCACAGGGGTACCCTTGCACTGTCAGTCAAGCATTTGATTAATCTGACTCCTGGGGCACCTCTACCCAATGGGTCGATATATTGTCACTCCATTCTAGAAAATGAAGAGATCAAGCAGCAGATCCAGGAGTTGCTACAAAAAGGGCACATCCAACCAAGTTCCTCACCTTATGGGATCCCAATTGTACTGGTATAGAAGAAGGATGGGACCTGGAGGCTCTGCATTGATTATCAAGCACTAAACAAAATCACTGTCAGGAACAGGGATTTATTCCCGCAGATTGATGACCTTCTTGATCAACTCAAGGGGGCCGAGTATTTCAGTAAGATTGATTTGAAGTCTGACTATCACCAGGTTCCAATATAGCCCACAGATGTATGGAAGACCACTTTCAAATCCAAGGAGGGCCTTTTTGAATAGTTGGTCATGTCTTTCGGGTTGACAAATGCCCCTGCAACTTTTATGAGGCTGATGGATGACATTTTGCGACCCTTCACCAACTCATTCGTGGTTGTATATCTGGACGACATCCTCATCTTTAGCAAGAGTTGAGAAGAGCACTTGCAACACATTCGACGGGTCCTTCAAACCCTGCAGCAGCACAAACTATCTGCCAACATGGAGAAATGCACCTTTGGCATGAGCCAAGTCCAATATATGGCCTACATGCCAAGTCCAATATATGGCCTACATCATGGATGAGAAAGGCGTGCAAGTGGATCCGACTAAGATCCAAGTCATTCGAGATGACCACTCTAACAGAGCTTCGCAGCTTTTTGGGCCTTGCCAATTTTTATCGGAGGTTTGTGTTGGAATTCTCCCATATCACTTGGCCTTTGAGTTAGGTTACCAAGGGTGGACTGAAAGCAAAGTTCTCTTGGTCTGAGTCCCAGCAGAAGACGTTCGTTGAGCTAAAGCACCGCCTCTGCGTTGCACCTATACTCACATTATCAGACTTGCAGCAGCCATTTGAAATTGAGATAGACGCCTCCAACTATGCTATTGACACAGTCCTCACCCAACAAGGACATTCGATCGCCTATCACAGTGAGACACTTTCCGATACAATTTGGAAGTACCACACCTATGATAAAGAGATGTATTCAATCGTGCAGGCTTGCCGGCAATGGAAACATTACATTCTGAGGAAGGAGATGGTCATCCACACAGATCACCAGCCTCTTCAGTTTATACAAACACAAGGGAAGTTGCAGAACAATCGCCATCAGAAGTGGTCTACATATCTGCAACAATTCCACTTGAACATTAGATACAAGAAAGGCGGCACCAATCATGTTGCAGATTGTCTCAGTCAACCCCCAGTTGCAGCACTAACTACTGTTCTCAACTCTTGTGGTCACGAGACCTTTGGATGGTCGCAGCTATACAAGAATGATCTAGAGTTTGCCACCACATACCATATGTTAATGGATTGCAAGCAAGTTCCAAATTTCAATCTCCAAGACGCATTATTATACTACTTGGGATACCTTTGTGTTCCTTCAAGCGAGCGTGCCAAACTGATTTGGGAGGCACACTACAGTCGAGTCGCAGGACACTTTGTTGTGAAGAAAACTTTGTCGTACTACAAAAGTATTTTTATTAGCCAAGACTCCGACATGATGTTGGAAAATATATCAAATCATGCACTGCCTGTGCCATCGCCAAGCCAACCATCAAGAAACAAGACTTGTACACTCCTTTTCCTACTCTCAGCCAACCCTAGGAATCCATATCCATGGATTATCTGGCTGGCCTCCCTCTACCAAGCATGGGAATGACTGTGTGTTTGTGGTCATGGACAGATTTTCTACGATGGCTATATTGGTGGTTTGCCAGAAGAGTATCACAGCAGGACACTACCAAACTCTTCTTTGAACATGTGGGTACATTTTGGGATCCTACAAACCATTATATCAAACCGAGATAGCAGGTTCCTGAGCACATTTTGGTCGAGCCTCTGGACAAAATTGGACACCAATCTCACCAAGTTGATTGCATTCCATCCCCAAACTAATGGCAAAACAGAGGTCGTCAACAATATGATAGTGCACATACTACGCATGTACAACTCCTAGCATTCATGAACCTAGGATGAGAAACTTCCTTATGTGCAACACAGTTATAACAGTGCTCTCCATAGCGCAACTAGTCACAGTCCTTTTCAAGTGGATCTGGGATTTCAACCATTGTGTTTGATTGATGTTGTCATGCCTCATGCGACTACACAAACAGAATCCGCACATGTACAATCTGAGGTTGGTAAAGCCACCAAGTTTATTGAACATATCCATCACATCTGCCAGCACGTGCACGACATCTTTGATAAGTCCAATGCAAAGAACAAGCAACGACATGATCAGCATCAGGTGTGACATAAGTTTCAGGTGGGCGACAAAGTTTGGTTGGCTTTGCGAAAAGAATGTCGGGAAACTCTGATCACTCTGATACGGGCCTTACACCATCACCAAGGTTGTGGAAGACAATGCTTTCGAGCTCAACATTCCCCCATTCCTCAGCTTGCACCCAGTGTTCAATGTGGACCACCTTCAGCCATACTTTCCACCATTGTTGGACACATCAGATGTTGCAAAAAAGTTAACACCAATAGAGCTCAACCCAGACTGCATGGAATAGGCCACAACTGATCGGATCATGGACACACGAATCAAGAACACCCGCCAAGAGAAAATATAAATGTATCGAGTTGTCAAAATTGGCTAGCTCTTGCACCAGGGCAAGTGGCTCACCAAGGACCAAGTTCAGCAGATGTTTCCCCATCTCATGAAGGCACTCAACGGAATGGGGATCATTGCTTCCTGAGGGGGGAGGACTGATCCAGGTGGATATTGGTAGCCACCTGCCAACCCCCAACATCATTTCTTTCAATTTCCTTAATTGTAGCACAGTTTATTTTTTTTGGCAGCTTTTCGGGTCCTAAACTTCTGAAGTCGTTTTGAGGCCCTAAACAACCTTTTTTTGGAAACGGGCAAACTCTTTGCCTATGGCAGGGGTTTCCAGTTGAATATTGTAGTCCTTGGATAGATCTTTTTAACAAGGTATCGTACGCATCAAACGGAGATCATATGCCAAAGTTACGATCCTGAGAAGTTGATGTACCAATTTACCCCAACAGGGCCCACAAATTTTTGGCGCTTCATCTCCTAAGGTTAGGTTTTGGATCTTTAAGGTTTTCCATTGTTTCTCAATAATAAATAGGTCTTTGAGCCTCATTGTAACACAGTTCAGAAGGCATGTAGCTGCCACATCTCTTCTCCGAGATAAGCTACCATCGTCCGAGCTAGTTTATTTCCATTATGCATGTAAACAGTTTTCAGTACTTTGTTATTAATGAATTGAAATTTTGTTTTCGTTGTAGCTTTGTGCTTTTGTTTATATCTGTATTTCATTTCGTTCCTTCATAAATTTAGATCAGAGCCATCCAACTATGAAGAAGCAGTAGGTCAGCAAGTTTGAAAAATTCTACGTTAGAAGAATATCAGTCTATCATGAAGAATAATGTATGGGAAATTGTGCCAAGACCCGAAGGGAAGTCAATGGTGACTTCCAAGTGGATATACAAGATCAAGCATGCAGTTAATGACAACATAGACAAGTAAAAAACAAGATTTGTGGCTAGAGGGTTTTCCCAAAAAGAGGAAGAGGATTATGAAGACACATTTGCTCCTATTTCCAGGTACACATCCATTAGATCTATTATTGCTATTGCTTATATTGCAGGTTGGAAATTACATCAAATGGATGTCAAAATTGCTTTCCTCAATGGAGTGATTGAGGAGGAAGTGTACATAAAACAACCTCAAGGGTTTGAGGTTGATGAGAGGGAGACTCACGTTTGCAAATTGAAAAAAGCTTTGTATGGACTCAAGCAAACACCTCGGGCTTGGTACTATTGGATTGATGGATTTTGGATGAATCTTGGTTTTGCTAAAAGTATGATCCAAAAATATACCTCTCAATTGTTAAAGATGAGCCTATAATTTTGCTACTATGTGTTGATGACTTGTTTCTGACAAGAACAGAGGACCTCATTGCCCAGTGTAAGAGGGACTTGATTTCTGAATTCAAAATGAAGAATCTTGGTTTAATGCATTATTACTTAGAGTACAATTTCACCAACTTATCATAAATTGCTTTAGACGTACTTAAATCAGCAAACAAAGGGAATGAGATGATCCTTTATAGATTCAATAAGAATCCTTTGTGTCCTCACTTCTCCCTTCTTGTATCTTGTTAATTCTTGAATATTCTCTTTGTCTGGTTGAGTGACTTCGCCAAGAACATATTCCATGACTTCATTTTGTGTGAGTACCAAATCAATCATTTTCCTCCATGCTAGAAAGTTTATTGATCCACTGAGCTTATTGCTTTCCTTACAAAGCGAAGTCATTTGGTTTGTAGATTGAGACATGGAAAACAATATGGTACTTATTTGTCAAACAAGTGTCTTATTGATGATGCCTTCAACTTTCTTGAATCTTTCAAGATCCTTCATGAGACTTCAAAGATGTCCTTCAATAGTAAAGATCCTCCAAGAGAGAGAAAGATAGATGTTCTTCTTCAAGGTGCACTTAGAGAACCTTCAATGAGAGCTTATAGTCTTCTTCCTTCTAGGTCAATAGATCATCTTCCTTATGTCATTTCCTTGTTTCCTTTAGCAAATGATGTCATTCAATGGGTGTCTTCAACTTATGCCAACAACGATGATCTTCAAGTTGCCTTCTTCTCACCTTAGCTCTGATACCATGTTGGATATTCTAGTATGGCAGTTATTTTAAACAATTCCCCTATCCTTAATAACTACTTGTGAACTTATGTTAGCTTCTTCTTATTCTTTATTAGATTCTTTTCATCAAACAATTATCAAGATCATAAATGACAATGGACACAAAATATAGGCTCCAAGCTAGGGCAAAAACCCTCCAAAGGGGAAACCTAGAAAGAATCTCCTCTTCTTGTAAAATCAAATCAAATGAGAAATCCAAGACCAAGTCCACTCACAAGCACCAAGTAAACCCTCCTTCCAAGCTTTTCCAAAAAGTCAAAGTCTCCACAAGTCAACGATGGTCAAACGCTTCCAAAGTTGGTCAAACTTCGGACTTCGACCCCTGCAACAGAAGTTTCGGCCTCCCTGCAATAGAATTTTGGACCTGCAACTAGGTCTACAATTTCAACCCCCTGCGATTCTGAAATTTTCACACATGTGGGAGTTTAAGGGCAGATTTTCTTCTTATTTGACCTAGATTTCTCTCTCCTTGACTTGGACTTTTTTTCTTGTATTTCTCATTGATTTTCTGCCTTCTTTTCCAAGAGATCAAACTAGCTTGAATGTGTATACCAAATGAGGTCGAGTTGCTCTTATATATCCACATTTAAGGAGGTCAAATTTCCCCAAACAGGGTCGGCTTGGTCTTGTAGGGACAAAAATGAAATTTTGACTCAAAATAAATTTTTCTTTACATTTTCTTTTCAAAGTCCAAATGGGACTTGACTTCAATACTTATGACAAATACGCTTTTGACTTGACAAACCCTAGAAGCACGAAGAACATGCTTAACCTAGTAGACAAATCAACTTGAGCATGAAACCCATGCTTAAAATAATAATTCTTTTCTTCTTTTTACAAAGATATGCAATGTCACAAGTACAAAGGTAATTATGAAGACTGAATCTAGTTACATTTTCCAACAATAATTTTATATGGTGCATGTGCTACAAATATTTTCTTGTGGCGAGATGCTTGTGATCATTGTAGATTTCGAAGTTCTCGCATGCTTTCCTAAAGATCAAGCACACGTCCCCATGTGAAGCCAAATGTTACCTGCTAGATTGTACCTAGCAAATAAAGGAAGACGACTATCAAAGTTTGACAAGGCACTGGTCAAAATTTCAAGTCCGGAAGTCCTGCAGAGAAATTTCACCCCTTCTCTCTTCTTTTCTCTTCTTTCTCAATGCAATTTCCATACCAATGGGGGAATTGTAAAAAATGTCACTAACATGGTGAACTTATGTAAAAGGCTTAGTCCCTTGGGGCCTAGTTACGAAGGAAGTTGCTCCAGAGTGTTTTTTTCACTTAATTAATTATTTTTGCTTTTCAAGGATAAATAATTAATACATTATTTTCACTCATATCCTCCAAAGTTGGAGTGTGTCTTAATAACTAGCCCTTGAGTGTGTTTTCTAAGTCTAGGTTCACTGAATATTACCATGTTAGGCATTATCTTCAATCTCATAGAATTGTATTAGGCTTTTATAGGATTTTCAAATAATTAAAAATTTCCCACATAATGGGAATGTTTAATTAAATTTTATATAACAAAAAAAAAGTCGTACTAGGAAGTTTGTACGACATGTAAGTACTTGTTTTTTATCCTCATAATAGCAACATTATCTAAGTACCCCCTTTTGGGTGAAAATAAATTATTTTTCCTCATGAAAATCAATTATTTACTCAAAAAGGTGAGAAAAAGACAAAAAATCATGACATTAAATAAGAAAAAAACATGTTGGAAACAAGTCTCTAGTTAATCTAAGACTCACAGTCAGTTGATGCCAAGTTAACTCACGACGTAGGGCAAGTTAAGAGGCCAAGTGGGAGGTCGATTTGAAGGCCAAGTTAGCTCACTTGGAGGCCGAGTTGACTCACAAGTGAAGCCGAGTAAAGATGCTGAGTTAGCCCAAGTTGAGGTAATGGGTAAGGTCGAGTTAGGCCGAGTTGAAGTAATGGGTAAGGCTGAGTTAGGCCAAGTTGAAGTAATGGGTAAGGCCAAGATAGGTCGAGTTAGAAGAAGAGTTGAATCAAGAGGTAAGAGGCCAAGTTTGGTTGAGTTAACTAGAGCACATAGGGAGTTTACTCCCTCTCATGCCTACGCACTCCCTTTCCTTGAGCCTATGCACTCCACTTGAGCCTATGCACTACCTTTCTTGGATACACATGCCTCTTTGGGATCATCACTCTTCCTTGGTATGATCATTCTTCTAGGGATCATCATTCTTCTCCTTGGGATCTCCTCCCTCTTTCCTATAAATCAAAGCACCCTCTCCCATTGTTGTCTAGTGTTAGGAACGTTGGAGAGTGTGGAAGAGTTGGAAACCTTGGTGAAGCTTTGTTGCTATTGTATTGCTCTATCAATTTTGAATAAAAAAAGGCTTTGGAGACAACATGGTGTGTTGATCTTTGTGTGGTGGCTTGAACCTTATTGGAGGTATAATTGATTATATTGCATTTGCTTTGAAATTATTTGTTAGTATAGGCCTTTAGAAGGCATTTCTGCCAATAGGGAAAGACAATCAATCTCGGTTGTTTGTATATCTTCTTGACTATTTTGAGTTCTAGAATTGAATTTCACATGTCCTTCTAGTTTGACTATCATGTTTATTCAATTTCCATATGCAAAGCTTCACCTATTTTAACTAATCTCTTCGAAAAATCTTAAGAAGTTGCAGGTGCCTCAAGTTTGAAGGCTGGAGTATCCATCATTCTTCAACACAAAAGAAGCTCTATTCCCACCGAGCACCAAGTCTAGTCTCCAAATGCTTTGAAGACATTATTTCTTTCCTCTTCTTACATATAAACTCTTAAAAAAATTCTCAAAATTCTTGGTTCCCTTTTATGAGATCTTATTGTCAAATCTAGCATATTGAAGGCTTATCTTGTTGCTGTCCTAATAGCAACAAAACCAACCAAGAAAAGCTAATTAAATTTGGTTTTTCTCAGTTGATTTAGAGTAGGAATTTCCCTTTGTTTCTTTAGAACTTTCACTTGGAATTTTTTGGTGTTTTCCACTAACAATTGCGCGTGTTCCCAAAGTATTTTGGAGTATTTGCCATTTTTGTTTGCTGGTTTTTAGCATGTCCGCAAAAATACAAGGGGAGGTGCTGCCCGATTTTTTTCCAAATTGAACCATTCAAGCAGTCAGAAGGAACCTATAAGATTCCTCTTTGTGAAAAGGGGATTATTATAACCATTGTATCTTTGAAAACCACCATTTTCCCTTTATTCATAAGAGATACCCATCACAATCATTGTAATCTTAAGGGAGCTAGGAGAATCTCCTTGGTATCCCATTCCCCCCTACGCAGCAGGGGTCTCTTGTGTCTGTGTCTCATTTTCATGGTGTGATTTTAGTTGGCTTAAAATTAACCTTACGCCACAAAACACATTAAAATAGATTTATTTCATTTAAGTAGATTAAATTTCTTTATGTTTTAGAGTAAATTCATTTTTGCAAAAGTAACGAACCATCTCCCCTCCAAGTGTTGTTATGCTCTCAGCCATTGCAAGCAAAGTTTGATCCTTGCGCATGATCAAGGAGGACTTGTGTGGTTGGATTAGTTTAATTAGGGAAAACCTCTCTCAACCATTTATCGTAAGTTTGGGGAAAAAAATTGTTGATTTGTGAAATCAGGGGAGTGAGCTAAGCCGCATGTTGGATCTCCAAGCAACTGTCGACTTGTGAAATCAGCGGAGTACTCATTGAAGCTAAGCTTCCTCCCATTGGATCTCCTTGCGACCTTTTCAACCTCATTCAAATGATGAAGGTGAAAGTGGGAACAAACATCATAATAGTTTCTCTTCTTGCAATCACATGGGTCACATACCCGCCTGTCCATTTTGCACTCAATTAACTAATAAATCCAAGTGGAATCAACTTAATAAAATTTACCAAGAGCACTTTCCAAAACATTCCTATAACATATAACATTGGGGCTGCAATTTCATTTGTCAGATTTGTTTTCAAGCAACAAGCATTTACTTTTGGCACTAGTATATCTTGTTATTTAATTTTTGTCATTATCTGCTTCTCTATCTTTCATATTGTATGTTGATGCTTAATGTATTCTTGTGTAATCTAATTAACTCCTAGATTAATTTCTTGCTTACTATAGCTTAATCAGCCTTAGTTGTTTTAGGGACTGCCTCCCTTGGTTTTGCTAAGAGTTAGCCTAGACGGAGGAATCGAGATTGAGTGACAGCAACTTGATTCAAGACTTGCCCCCAAGGCCACATTTAGTGAATTAAAAATTTCTTCCACATAACCCAAATGTGTGGATTACGCAGCAACAGACTAAAATCTAAAATCTATTATATGAAGGTTAATTTTCCTTAGATTCCTAAATGTATTAACTAATATTTTTCTAGTTATGCATGCAATAGATAAAATGCAAAAAATAGAGAACAGTGAAATACAAACACACGCCAATCACAATGAACACCAAGACATGATCTCGGAAATCTTTTTGGGAGAAAACTCAGCTGGAAGGTGAGGTTGCTCTGCTCTTTTTTATCTTACTGTAAATTATGCAAATACAAAGGATAAGGCACACTCTATGGAGATACCTAAGACTTGTGGCTTGTGGGTTGCTAAAGAACACAAACCCCTTCGTTCTGCTCTCTCTCTCTATCCCCTCTCAGCTATGTTGCTCTATTATGAAACAAAATGTGCTGAAATACAATGGAACCCATTTTCCTCCTACTGGCCCAGTTATAACATAGCCCAATAGTCAACTAAGGGTTAAATTTGACCATTCAACCCTCCACATGAGTTATAATTCGACGCTTCAAAAGTCTTATTCATAGTCCCCATGTGGCTACCCATTTTTCCATGCGTAACTGGGGCTAACATGGCATCCTCTCGAATTATGGTGTTCAATCACAATAAGTGAACTTCCGAGAGGCATAACTTTTGCATACAAACTCAGATTGACATCTTTATTGGATCATTGGGAAGGTCTCTATGTCTGGAATAGCATCACAGGGTGTGAAGCTTAAATGGTGAACTTTATCCCCCAAAAATGTCAATTAAGGCCTCAAATTGACCCTAGAAGGTTTCAGACCCCAATTCTCCAAACTAGGTCCCACCACTAAAACTGATTCTGTAAGCTGATTTCCTTCAATTTTTCCATTCTGAAAGCATCAAAATGGATGACAAGTTATGTATTGATCCAATCCGGATCAGTAACCAAAGCTAATGCCCTGGATAAAGTAATTGTAAATACTAAATAGTTATACTTTACTACTATTGTGTGTATGAACACCTCTATTTATGTATACTAACATTTTCTGTTTGCAGGTTAATATATATGATCTGAAAGTGCCACATTACAGAGCAATTACATCTGTCCAATATCCTTGAACCTAGTAAATCAGAATCACGTATCATTGCTATTGTCTGTGCAAATATTTATGCAGTTCTAACCAACTTTGTAACACATGACCAATAATGCATTACACAACATTAAATTACCCAATGTGAGTTCAATTTAATCATAAACACCACAAAACCACATTTTTCTTAAAGGAAAGACAAACCCAAATAGTGGGGGGGGGATGAAAAGGCTAGAAAACCATTCTGTAACCAAATACACATAATTGCAAAATTTAAACAGCCAAGTTTTCAAAGCATGAATTGTTTCTTTGCCAAAATTTGGCTTAACCAGAACTAAAAAATCCTGAAAACTAATGAAACATCATTACACTAACCAGTCTTTTCCTTTGGTTTTTCAATATAATACGGTGATGCATCCCAAAAACTGTTAAGTTTCCTCCTCTTTGACACAAATTCTTCATCCTTCTTTAAAATCTCAGGCAGGACAGGCAATTCCTTTATGTCCTGCATATATGTAATTACCTCTCCTTTTGAGAATTTAAAAGTGTCTTTGCATTAAGATAAAAAAAAAAGGAAGCTCACAATTCCAAAACATAAAATAGGCCGATGTACCGGAAAGAGAGTAGGAGGTCCAAGTTTCTTGATGTTCCCATGCTCATCTCTCACAGGAGGTATAAAGGGCCGCCTCCCTGCAAATCTTCCTCCTCTTCCTCCTCTAAATGACATTGCTATTGAGCACTTATCTATCCCAAGTTGCCATATTTTGAGTCACGGGGAATTTGTAATCTAGGTAATTACATTACCAAATAATGTTATTCAGGAAAAACTCTAGGCCAATATAATGCTTTAGAAAAATGTAAAGGACCATCATGATAAAATTTGGTGTTGCAGTTAATCTGCATAAATAAATCTACATTTTTAACATACATAATGACTACAGTCGAAATATCTATCTTACCATTAGGAGACAAGGGTCACTTGAAAACGTGATGTACTCCTGCCTACTTTTCAAAAGGATGAATTTATACTTACCTGCATAACATCAAGAAAAAATTGAAATTGAGATCAATTTAACATTGTTTAAGTTTTCACATTTTGCAACTAAAATGGTTTGTGCATTCTATTTTCACTTTCTAGATTGCCTTTGCTCTCTAATATTTGTTTTAAAATAGTGTATCCAAAGGTGTGCATTTTTAATAACCAAAAATGCAACATAATGAAGAGTAGGGCAGATAAGAAGGGAACTTTCTTGATTTGTGAAAGAGATCTCATGGTTTCATTTTCATTTAAGTTCATACATATGCAATCATATAGGTTGAAAACGAAACCAACCAGGGTTTATAGGAAAATGGGCAAATTAGGTAAAACTAATTTGTTTTAGTAGGTTAGATTAAACTAGGGGAAGAATAAATCTCAATGCTCAAAAAGAGATTGTCACAAACAACAAAACAAAATCATATCCTTCAAAAATTTAAATAACTTATTAATACAATTTTACAAGCTTTATATGGGCATATCTAGACAGGCTGAGAATTCAACTAAATACTAGTATCCTTTAGCAACTTGATGTAGATGTCAAATGTGTTGTTATAACTTGGACAATTCACAAGGTGTGGTAACTATAGGCAGTTTATTTGACAAAGTAACACACAAGTCTTCTAAAATTTGATCACATAAAAGAATGTATAGAATACCAATATTAAAAAGGTATTACACCTGGCAAACTATTTGATTCTGTGTGTCTAAGTTGCACAAAACGAGGAAATGCTTGGAAGTTTCCAAAACAGCTATGGCTGGAAACGTGAGTCCCCCAGAATGAAAATGTCGGGCAAAACATTATATAAATATAAACGTTACAAATAAGTTATTAACACATTATCTTGCAAGAGAAAAAAATTAAAGAATAAATGACATTTTAGAACTAAAACCAAGCCTATATAGAATCTACTAGATGGTTATATGATGCAAAATCCAAAATTCTCCTATATAGGTGAGGCCAGACATCCAAGAATCCAAAATCAGACTTTATAAATGAGGCACCTTTATACATGGCTATATGTGCTGAAAATGAAATAAAACATGAGCCAAAGACAAGTATAATTACATATGCTAACAAATCTCATCCTCATCAACAAAAATAGAACAAGGTGCTTGTTCAGCAGAACTAGAGCATATATTGATTAGAGATAAATTAGTTTCTGGAGTGATTAGAGATAAATTTTAGTGGTAGATTAGATTGTTTTGGCCAAAGAAGGGCCCCACACACTTCTTGGGTACTTGGGTGAACCCGCACAAGCAAAATCAGTCGCGAAAATGGGGAAGATTTGGGTCGAAATGCCACTAAAACATTTCAGTGATTTTCCGGTGTCTTTCCAAATCAAGAAATGCCATATAGGCATTTCGTCCACGTTTTGACGTTTCTTGTACGGGAACACCAGGTTGGCGGTTGTTTCCTGCAACATAGCTGTGGGTTTCAAAAAATAGGAGCCATCCCATAATCTTGTCATGCATCTAGATTTCTAGCATAGTTAATACTAATTTATTAAATCTGCATGCACATGTTTGCCCTCGTATATCTCCTTTGCCATAAAAAACGAGCATTTCTCTCTCAAAGGTGACAAGAACTTTGTGATGCCCTCTGCCAATCCCCCAAAGCCTTTTGGTGCATCCTTTTTCCTTTATCCTAACCTTGACCCCACACCATGTTCTCCCATACCACCTCCCTTGACAATATTCCAAGACAACCTCCCACCCACGTCTCCTTACCCTGCTTGTCGCCTTTTCTTTGAGAGGGAAATTAGGAGAGCAGTCATAGCTATGTGTACCAATAGAACAGTTGATGAGTAAGCACTTCAAGTTGAATTCCTTAAGCATGGCACCTAGTCCCTTCATTCCCATATTGTTGATTTATTTAATCATGTGGTGAGTTTAGGCTTCCCCCCATCCTAGGCTAGACACATTATTCATCTAATCCACAAATTAGGGAGTAGTTCTAATCCAAACAACTATTGGACTATCATGGTAGGTCATACATTCTCCAAGATTTATGCCACAATATTACACCAATGGCTTTATAAGGAGTTGGAAAGTTGTCATCTCAAGGCTAGAGGACAAGTAGGTTTTTGCCCCAAGTATTAGACAATTGATTGCATCTTCACACTTCAAACATGATGCCTCAAAATCTAGCAGGCCTTGTGATAGGCCTCACAAGAGAAGGACTAGACCAAGTGACAACATTATGAGGTGGGGCCCATTGTCACCACAACCACCACCTCCTACTCCTTAGTGGATTTTCACCACAAGGGAGGCTTCCATATGTAGGTCATCTAATGGACATTCTAAGTTTAAGGCAAGGAGTTGACGAGGATAGGTCAATGAAAGACACTCAACTTAAGGATAAGGTTCAATCTGGCATGGACAAGGCCAAGCGTGCCCTCCAAAGACATATCTAAGGCACAAGTGACCTAGGGTTTAGTGAATAAGCAATGATAATAGGCTTACCAAGGTATACAAGACAAAGAAAAGGCTCGCCGAGATGACTAATGATCAATGTTTGGGGGAACAAGCCTTCATTAAGCCCCATGTTGAAGCCTAGGGATAGATTAGGGTTTACCCTAGGAAAAAATTACCTAGGGCTTGTAACATCAACCCTAAAAAGGAGGAATCCACTATGGAAAAGGTATGCTTGAGGCAATGAGTTACAAACCACATGTACAACGCTTCCAAAGGCAAAACGGACTTACCCTAGTTGAATTTGACCATAACTCTAGCCTAGAGGCTTACCATAAAGGGACAATAATTTGAGAGAGAGATTTAGGTTTTCAGAAAATTTTATGGTGTGATCACAGATGTGGAAAGGCCAATGCTTGTTCTTGCATGATGGAAACTAGAGGGAGATCTACTTGTGAAAAATCAAACCCTACAATGGAGTAAGGGATAATAAAAAACCCTAGTTTTCAAACCCTAGCTGCCATTTTATGAGGCAATAAAATCATTGAGGAGAGCTTAACATGAAGGATCACTCAAGGGATTGTCACACAAATCTTAAAGGGTAATGCACACAACACTTTGCCAATATTTCATAGAAAAATATTCAATAAAAACTAGCACATAAAGACCCTAACAATAACCATTCCATGCAATAGCCATGGAGATTTTCAACGACATAGAATACTTACAAGAAAGTGCATGAACCAATCATTTATTATTTCAAAATGATGTATCCAAAGCAAGAGAATTTCTCCACAAGAAAATACTCCACAAAAGATCACATCTCCACAAGATACAAGTATATTTCAGCTAGGCCAAAATCTCTCAAAGAGGCCAAATTTATCCACAAGTGATGATCAAAAGACAAATGAGGTGACCTCTATTCATATGAGGTCTACCTCAAATAATTTGTGACTAATGAAGCCCCTCAATCAAAATAAGTGACAAAATAAGTCATGAATGCCTACACGTGTGAGTCGTAGCCTCCAAAAAAGTTTACGTCATGCCCTTTTAGGTCTCCAAATGCTACATTAAGGTGTGATGAGGTGTGAAAAGGTGTCATAGTGCTAGAATCATCCAAAATTTGAGGAAGGATCCTCAAAATCCTCCTTCGGGATCACAAGTCTAGCTAGCATGCCATCATGTTAGCTCCATGGGTCTCCAATTGTCAAAACAAAGCCTCCTTTCTCCAGCGTTAGGGCTTCTCCAAGTGCAACAAACCCTCCCAAGTCTATCAATGGGAGACCATCCTCATCTAGGCTCTGAATCAAATCCTACCCATCAGGTTGTGTCAAGGTCGACCTAGGGGCATGCTAGGTCTAGTGGTGTCATCATGAAAAATCCTTTATGCTAGGTCAAAGTAGACCAACATCCTGGATCTTGAGGGTGCTCTAGGACATGTAACATTTGCTCAAATCATCAGGGGGTCCAACTCTCTCAATGTTGCATCTGCTAAGACATCTATCTCTCTAAAGAGGCTTCGATACTTGTGGACTGGGTGCACTCAATGCTTGGGCCATTGTGGACCACCTGACAAAAACAGCATGAACTCAAGTGAAAGAAACCATCCAATAGCGACTAAGACTATATATGCATCTAAGTGGACCAAACTTGAATATTAAGGTCATATTAATACTTCAAACAAGGGTCACCTTCTGATATCTAACTAGACCAAGTCCCGTAAAGTCGTTTCCTACCTTGATAGAGGTGGCTAATGGTCAACCCTATTAGGTGCTTCCAACCCTCAAAAAGAAGTCACAATTCCAAGGTCAACCCCTCAATCAATAGGTGTTTGTATAAATATGTGATAATTGGGAAATGGGGGGGATGGCTTCATGGCCAAGTTCCATGGTCAAAGGGACCAACTAATGGGGTGCCCCCATCCTGAGTGTATAAATGTAAAATAGGGAGCAATTGTGGAGGCATAAGTTACCCTGCTCCACCTGCTTTTCCACCCCTTTTGTACGCCTTTTACTTATTCTTGATAATGCTTTGTATTACCACATATAGCTCAAGGGTTAGAGCTTTCTCTTTATGATGTAGCATTTATATTACCCCTTAAGATGAGACTATGCATTGCTCATTAGGGTTGGGACATGCCAGTGTTCTTTTTGATGTGCAAGAGCATCATGTGCTCAGGAACAGGGTGATGACCAATGAGGAAGGTAAAGCTCATGCTAGGCTTTTGCCCACATGCCAACTTATGTCCTGGCTATCTTTTGCATTTTGATTCTCTTCTTCTTCTTCTTTTGTTGTGACCATGATATGCTTTTCCATTCTTTTAGTTGCATCAACCCTCAGCTCCAGGGCAATAGTCTTCCAACCCTACTCAAGGGTGTGGACATGTGGGTGCCAAATCCCAAAGAACCAATGACAAGTTAGACTCGAAGAATGAATGTGGTATATAGGGCTCGTAACGTGTGATGGAAACTATCAAGTATGGTATAGGGGATAATGAACATGCTATCTCAATTCGGGTTTTCCTAGTAGTGCCCCTCCTACAACCCTAACTTCTAAGGCCTTAAGAGAGGTATTGTTGGACTAGGGCTAATGATTAACCCTACTGGTAAGGTGAGAGAACAGATTTACATTCAAGATCAGTCAATCTTCCAGATTACCCTTTTATCCATACTAAATGCCCAAAACAAACAAACATAAGCACTCAATTGCAAATTGATCAAAGTACCTTTTGAATAGTAGCCCATCTTCACCCAAGTGGTAATGCCAGATGGCGAGAGGAATATGGTTGATGCAAATGGTGGAGGCAAATGGCATATCGTCATCAAATAGTGGTTGTAACAAGGCCATTATTGAGAAGGCTCGTCATCACTCTTCAAAGGTTTAAAGTTGTTTTGTAGACTTTTGGAAAGTGTTTGACACAATTCTAAGGACTGCAACATTGACATATCTATGAGAATAAGACCGTACTATAATCCATCATGAGACTGTATGAGTCAATTTTGGGATGCCTCAAGATGGCGCATGGCCTTTCCGACTTTGTCCAGAGTACCATTGGGGTAAAACAAGAATCCCCCCTCACCAACCCTCTTTGGGATCTATATTGATGTGCAAGAGTCATTCCTTAATGAGCATATCTAGGAGGGCGATCGTTGTCTTCTACATCAGATGTTGATTTCCCTACTCCTATTCATTGATGACTTGGTCTTGTTGGCCTCTACTCCAAAGGGATTACATAGACAAATCAACACACTAACTAGTTTATGTGACCTCCAATAATTAATGGTTAAACTAGGTAAAACCAAAGTTTTGATCATCAATAAATCAAAGCACTCTCCTATAGATTTACATTTCTACTACCTAGGGACAGCATTTGAGATCACCACAATTCACACTTACATGGGGGTACAATTCACAAGGTCTCGTTTTGGTTTGCAACACAGCCTCTGGCCTTGACTCAGTATAAGGTATGGTTATTTGGCCCTCATTGAGAGATAGTGTTTCTAGGGGCAATTTCAAGACATCTCAACCAAACTCTATCTCATGAAGACAATCATCAAACCCAAAGTTCTCTATGGCTCCGAGATCTAGGGACCAAGCTTGTTACAAACAGATTAGGCTAGACTGGAGACAATATAGACCTTACTTCTCATGTGCATCATCCGATGTAAGTGGACAGTTCCACAACCTATCATTCAAACAAAGTTTGGTTTCCACCCTTTCTGCCTCAAGGTCATTTTCCACTTGATTTCTTTCATTCATAGAGTTCAATCTCTCAGAGACATTGCCACTAGGTAAGTGAGGTATCCCTACCTTGCACTTTGCTCCTCAAAGGCCCTCGCTTCAAAGCCTTCCTCAAGCCGAGCATGAGGTTCGTTCTCAAAGGTGTCTCAATTTCTTCAAATGATTACTATCTCCACATAGAGCCTTACCCATCCGAGTTCTCCCTTGATGCACCATGCCATCTCTTACTAACTAGACCGGTATAAAACCAAGCTATCAAAGAATATATCTAAAAATTGTACATTCAAGTCACTTGAATCTCACCCCCAACAAGCCTGAGTTCGAAGCAATCTTTCTGCCTAAAGCACTTTTTAGAGTTGCGTGATGGCATCATCGTCCACCCCCCTTATACGCGTAAGCATTGGATGCACTTGCTCAATATGCCTTTGGGACAACTTTAGGTTGGCCCCCATCAACTATGAATAGAAACAAATCACCATATACCACAATCTAATAGGATTTTCCAGGTGTGCCACCTTCAAGAGCAGCCAAAGACAGAGATGCAACTCATTTTTTGGTGTCCCCTACTATGAGATCAGAGGACGCTACCACTACCTCTATAGGGATTCAAGAGGCTCCCTCTCTACTTTCTTCCTATACTAGAACCAAAGATGCTTAGCCTTCTTCATGAGGGATATTTTCAACCACAGATCTTAGTTCTTGCACACCATGCTCCCCCCACCCTCCACCTTGGATGAGCAAAACAATTACTTCATACTTCCCTGTTGATCCATCAGAAGTTCCAAAGTGCACCAGATAATAGGATGGTGAGACCTCGAGTTTCTCCTTAGCCTCCCCCTCTGGTAGACCACCCAATATTAGTAAGACAGGTTCGGAGATGCTAGTCCATACACATCAGACCACACTAAGAGAGATCAACTCCAGACCATAGTTTTAAAACTCGGAACCAATTGAGGGTCAACTCTGACTCGGACTCCAAGTTGGTATCGACTCAGACTCGCTGATTCCAATGACTCGGTCTTTGTAAAAAATACATTAAATATTTAATTTTAATGAAAAATCATATTTTTAAATATTTTCATTCATGTTTCCAAACTCGGCATTAGAATAATAGAGAGAAGGCAACATTTGAACAAAGCATGCTCATGAATATATCTATTATATCAAAATGGCACCAAGTGCACCATCCAATACATATAATATATAGAGATCAGAACAAAAACACATAACCAATGCTGCTCCAAGAACCAACTCCTCAATGCTACTCCAAAGATTGCCCAAGAACCTCCTCAATGTTGTTCCAAAAACCAACTCCCACTGCTCACAAACTCCTCACAAACGCTCACATAAATGCAATGAGATAGTTGTGAGGAAATATGAGGGGGTTGGGTCACCTTTATAGGAGTGGGAGAAGGGTAGAGAGGCTAGGAAATAGTTTAAACAAAAAAAAATGATTTCAAGTCTGCTCAGCCGGCCTTTTTTGCCGTCGCCGAGACTGACCGGTTTAAGTCGGGCTCGGTCGGTCTGGTCGGTCCATTACCGAACCAGTCGGATCGGTGACCAAATCGGCCAGTTCGGTAACGAACCAGTCGTCAAACCAGATAATTGACCTTGTCGGTCCGAGCAGGGGTATAGCTTGGTCAACCAAGCCAATTCCGAGTCAGACCAGCCTAGTTTTAAAACTAAGCTCCAGACAGATCCAATGATACATTCAAAGTTTCCTTCTTTTGACCTCGGATGTTAGGAGTATCTCTCACTCATACATCCCCCTAAAGATAGTGCGGTCAAGTTCCTTGATGGTTCCAAAAGACTCTGACAGAGAACCAATGCCCAACTTGTCCCCTTTGCCCTCAGTATTAGACTCGGCAGACCTTGAGATCATCGGTCTCATTGTCTAGTAAATTGTTTTACCTTTCTTAGGTCTCGTCTAACTTTGGAGGGATTCTAGGCCTTTCAAGTTTTTCATTTTAGTATCAAAATAGTAATGTTGAAATGGTATTTAGCAATAAGATAGTTGACTAAAATATCCATGACAAGTATGGACCTTTCCAGATTAAAGACAAAATGGAGAACTTTTGTAGTTTGCCTTACATAAAAATCTATCAGGAGGCCAGAATCCTAGTTCTAGTGTTCCTCATAGTGGGTGACTGTCCAAATAATTTCAAAGGCCCCCCGTTTTTTTAAATATTGTACTATTTTCCATTGGGAGAGTTCTAATATAAACAATTTTTCAGCAAAGGAATAGTTTATACTAGCACTGTGTACCAAACTTTATAAGTTACTACCTAAGTCACCTGATACGGGGATTCGGTGGATACGAGGATTCGAGAATTGGATTCGGGATACGGTGACCCCCGAAACAAGACACATCCGGGATACGATACGTTATATATTATTTTATTAAAAATAAAAATAAAATAAAAATTATATATATATATATATTAAAAATTAGATATTTTTTACACAAATTCATACAAATTCATTGATTCAAACATAGATTTAAGATCTTAGATACTCATACATGATACATTGATACATTGATACATCATACAATTGTCAAAATCGCACTTTTCGGCTGCTCGAATCCAGCTGTACGGGATTCGACCATATCCGTACACGATACGTTCAGGATTCAATACTACCGGGATTCGATCGTATCTGTTCAGGGATTCGACGTATCGTGTACGGATACAATCAAATCCAGTGATTTCGGTACGAATCGTACGTATCGTATCGGATACAACGGATTCGGGATTCGTGGACCCCACCAACGAATCTGGTTTCTTAGGTTACTACGTATATTAATGAGGTTACATCATGACTAAGTTGCATGATACATGGAAATCGGCACATGATCTTGCAAATTTGAATAAAATACTCAAGAAACACAAAAGGTCATCGTTGTTTTCTTGTCATTATACATTTATTGAGAGTGCAACAGACCTTTAAAGAGATTTTGTGGATCTGAAACACTTTTTGGGCTGAAATGCATGCTGGCCAGGCCAAACACACCAGAAATGTGAGCTTACATTTCTAGCCGCAGTTTCAAATAATGAAACAACCCCAAAACATTTCCGTCATTTCAAGAATCTTTTCAGCATTTCCGTGCATTACTGGCCCAGAAACATTGGCAAGGATGTTTTCTGCAACTTAGTATCATGATAATGAACAGATATATCCACCATTAATGTGGGGAGTGAACATATACCATAGTCACAATAAATCACCTAAGTTCATGTTCGAATTCAACAACATTTAACTTCAATAAAAATTCGCCAAGCTAAAAACAGTTAGATAAAATTCGTGGAGAGTTTAGGCAAGTCTTTTGCAGGTTGTCAGTTGGGTTTAGCTCACATGGTTATGGTTGGCACTCGGGAGAAATGTTGTTAAACCGAATTCAATTCCTACATGTGACATGTTCAGGGGTATTTATTGTCATAACCAAGAACCTTGTTTAGCAAAACATGTATATTCCTATGAATATACAGATATTTCTAATTGAAAAAAAAAATTGCAGGTTCTGGGGAAGTTTTCGAAGGAGGAGGATCACATTATAGAGAAGAAGGATCTTGAACTAATCTGAAGGAAGAAGGATCCTGCCCTAACCTGAAGGATCCAAAGAAGCTAATTTGAGACAAAGAAGGAACATGAGGAAGATCTGTAGAAGCTAAACCAAATTTGGGAAAGAATGATCCTAACAAAATCTGTAGACGCTAAACCTGATCTGTGCAAAGTACAATCCACAAAACTGCAGAGCAAAACCTAAACTAAGTAAATAATGATCCACAATAATATCTGAAGCTGTGTTTATAATTTGAAGCTTTGCAACTAAATCTAATCTGTGCAAAGAGAGGATCCGCGGAACCATCGGTGTGGTCGATGGAAGTAGTATTTTTTTCCGGTATGTTCCTCAGCGACTGCTTCAGAATAGCTTGAGAATTCCTATGGAGATTGGGAGTTTGGCGGGGGCAAGGGCTCCAGCTTCAAGCCTCCCACTTCGAATATTCATGGTTGCACTGAGTTCTTAGTGCAAGCTTTGTTCAGAGGAGAAGGAGAATGAGGTTTATCATATAGCTACGATTCACAGGGTTCGCCGAACTTTGAACCTTGAGGTTCAAAGTTTGGCGAACCTCAAAACAAAATTTAGATTCGTTTCAAGTTTTGCCTCAGGTTCGGTTCAACAACGTTGCGGTCCAGCGGAAGGACAGGTAGGAAATCCCGAAACCCTACTCTAGGTACAGAACCTCGAACCTTACTTTCTAGTGGCAAATAGTTATTCCCTGGTCCTGTTTTTGTACCGTGCCGAGTCTGGTTTGGCGGCATTTTGCATGCGGCTCTTTGCATGCATATGTTTGAGAAAACTATATGCCACCAGTTGCAATTGGAAAGAGAGGAGGGCCAAAGTGAATATCGACGCTACCTGTGCTGTTGCTTACAGACAATTTGGTTGCCTCTATCGATTATATACGCTCTGGTGCGTCACTCCGGATCCTCTCGTCGCGGCTGTGTTTTATAGGCCAAGCCCAAACATATCGTGTGACCCACTCTCGTCCTAGTCCATCGAGGCAGTGTTTTATGTGCCCAGGCCCCAAACGCATCATGTAACTCACATTCGTCCTGGTCTATAGTTTGTATCCGTATTATTTTATTTTATTATCATATATAATGTGTAATATATATGAATTTTTATATGAAAATATATTAATTTAGAATTTATTTTAAAGATGGTACATATAGTCGAATTCAATAATAATTGAATTTTGAAGTTTAATATGGTAGAGTTATATTTAATTGGTGTATGAAATTCTCTTGTTTATGTGCTATGTTACAAGGTTCGTCGAACTTTAATTTTGAGGTTTGAATTTTGACAAACCTTAAAAAGATTTCGAGGTTAGGTGAACCCATCAAATCTAATAGCCATTGAATAAGTCCATATATCAAAACTCATAACCTTGTGCCACAAATCAAGCTTGTAATCTATCCTTGCAATTTTCATGTTCCTATAACATTTTTTATGTTTATTGATGTTGATATATTACTATTTTATCTTATGTTTCGTTTTAAACTTAATATATGTACATATATAGAAAATGTATATAGACGAATCTAATGGTGAACCTCATCCAAACCTCGTCAAAAAATTTGAACTCAAACCAAACCTAATTATAGCCAAACCCGAACCATGTGACATAATTTATGGGACAATGGGCTCAGTGTACGAAGGCATATATACTTTAACCCATCTAGCTTTCAACTTGTGACATCTAAGGAGAAAACATATCCTCTTAACCATTAGGCATCAATAGATAAATTATATTACATTAATATATATAATTTATGACATAACTTGTGACATCTAAGAAGAAAACACATCCTCTTAACCATTAGGCATTTATAGATAAATTATATTACATAAATATATATAATTTATGACATAAATTCTTAATCCAAATATAATTTTGTGTCACTTTATATAAAGTATTATTTTATTCAACAAATATAATATTTTATTTTATGTGTTTTTTTATATTAATGTAAATTGATTATTACAATATTTATAGTACATATAATGTGTGATGTATATGAATTTTTCTAATATAATATGCTAATTTATAATTTATTTTAAAGATTTTTTCTCATAATTGTCATTAGGCAAGAGGTTGTATGCCCAATCAACTCAACGCACGGAGCTTGATCCTAATGGACCCAAGGAGAGTTGAACCTACACCTCATGACAGAAGGCCAAAGACTTGGCGGGGTGACTTCAACCAACAAAGCAACCCCCCTGCCCTCCTCCCCCTCTTCATCCCCCTCCCCACACACGCGCTCACAGTGGAATTCAATGTCAAAACTCATTCAAATTTTATCATAAAGTTTGAATTCGAAATAAATCACACACACACATATACACTCCCATAACACTCCACTCTAGAGGATTTTTGGAAATTGATGCTCCTAATACTCTCACTCTAAAAAACACTCCGACTTCGTGCAACCATGGGCACAACAATAGAGGGTGCACAACAATATATAAGGATTTTTGGAAATTGATGCTCTTGATACTCTCACTCTAAAAAATGCACCCACTCCGTGCAACCATGGGCACAACAATAGAGGGTGCACAACCATATGTGAACACACACACACACACATATGTGTGTGTGTGCGCTCCCATAACACTTTGCTCTAGAGGATTTTTGGAAATTGATGCTCCTTATGCTCTCACTCTAAAAATAGCACCCACTTTGTGCAACCATGGGCACAACAATAGAGGGTGCATGCATAACTAGGGTTTAGAACCCTTCTACTTTCAACATTTCTTGTTTTGGATTATTTATCCAGATTTAGGTAGCAAGAAATCTATTTTAATGAGGAATTGTTTTTCAATTCATAATCATATGTGTATAAATTTAGAAAAGCACATGAGTTATAATTTTTTCCACTCTGAACTACGTGTTATTTTTCTAAGCAGCTTGCTTATTGAGGTTGGGCGCACTTTTAGGCTAAGTTAAGGGTTCAAAGTTTCGCCTCTAAATTAAGGCACTCTATTTTTTGTAAAACTCTTTCTTTTTTTCTTTTATAAGGAAGGTAGAGAGTGCAGTAGTGTTATGCATTCCAATTTTGAGCTAGTGATTTGCATGTTAGTTTCTAACAATGTTGTGTGATGCATCCTTCTTGAGTAATAGAAGTGTGATGCATCCTTCTCGAATAATAGAAGTGTAATGGAGAGTTGAGTTCTGAGTTTTTCTTGTTGCTGCTAGAATTTCCAAAACTATCATTTATGAAGATTTAGTTTATATAGTCCATTGTTGTATGTTTTTCCACTTATATGGATTGTCTACACATTTAGATTATAGTCCTAGTGTTTTGTGTACATGCAACGCACTAATTTGAGAGTACTCTAGACAGTTTCAGGTTTGGGCTCAGCTATAGGGAGATCAGACAAACATTTGTAGTACGATATCTGCACCTATGTGCTCACATCTTCAGCTCTCAAATCAACCCAACTTCCTCCCGGCAAAGCTCCGATTAAGAAAGCCAAATTAAACCAATGTGTTTCTTTGTTTTCGGTTTTCCCTGTCAAGTTAGACAACCTCGCCAACTTGATACCTCTTTCCATGGCTCCTCTACTTCGAGAATTTGCAGACATCTTCACCAAACCCACAAGGTTGCCTCTAGCACGTTATATTGAACACAAAATCGATCTTATTCTAATTGTTTCCTTACCTAATGCCCCATCCTATTACCTTGTATCTCGAGAGGTAGCCAAGATAGAATTCCAAATTGAACAATTGTTGACATTCGACCGTATTCAACCTTCATCCTCACCATGTGCATCTCCAACTTTCATTATTCCTAAAAAGGATGCTTCTATATGGCACCTAGTGACAAACTACCATGCCATTGATAAAGCCATTGTTAAAAAGCACTACCCCCTACCCCAAATCGAGGATTTGATGGACGACTTACAAGGGAATTGTTTCTTCACAAAGATGGATTTGACTACAAATTACCATCAAGTTCTCATGCATGCAACCAACACATGGAAGACCACATTCAAAAAAAATCTTGAGCTATTTAAATTGTTGTTCATGCCATTTGTGCTAACCAATGCGCCAACCACTTTTATGAGATTCATTAATGATGTTTTCAGGCCACACTTGAGTAAGTTTGTGGTCATTTACCTTGATGATATTTCGGTATTTAGTAAATCTTGGAAGACCATCTTCAACACGTCTACAACATACTTGAGCTACTACGAGTGCATAAACTTCAAGTTAAAGAGAAGAAATCATATTTTGGACAAACACGAGTTCAATATTTGGGATTTATTATATACACAACATGGGTTTGACCAAATCCCTCTCAGGTATAGGCTTCGCCACAATGGTCAATGCCTTCCATGCACATGACCTCGAGAGTTTCATGGGAGGTATTAATTTCTACAGAAAATGTGTCTCTCATTTCTCCCAGTTGGCCCACCCTTTACACCAATTGTCTAATTATGCAAAGTTCCATTAGGATGTGGAGTATGCGCGATAGTTTTCTTAGCTCAAGAATGCCTTATGCTCTACCCCTATTCTTCAATTTTCAGCTATGAATTAATCATTTGAGATGGAAATCGATGCCTCTCAAGTCACCATTGGGGTTGTTCTTAAACAGGGAGGCAACCCTGTGGCATACCATTCTAAGACACTTGTGGATGCTAAGCATATGTAAAACATGTATGATAAGGAATTCTATAGCTTAGTGCAAGTATTGAAGCAATGATGCCATTACATTCTTGGAAAAGAGACCATCCTCCATACAGATCATCACTCACTGATCTTCATCAACTCACAACAAAAGATTCAAGAGAACCACCATCTAAAGTGGATTTCTTACATTCAACAATTCCATCTCGTGATTAAATATAAGAAGGGGACAACTAATAAAATGTTTGATTTGTTAAGCTGACCACCTACTCGAGTCATGCACATTCTAGAGGTGCATTGTGTTATATGATGCCTAGAAATATGTGTATGCAACAGATCCAGTATTTGGTGAGATATAGGAAGATATGTAGCAAACTACAACCATAAACCAAACTCCCTTTCTTGATTATACGATTCATGACGGTTGGTAATATAAACTTAACCAACTTTGTGTGCCACGATATGATGATTGTCTTATTTTGTTAATTTTGGGAAACTAGGTCCAAACTCCATGTTGTACTGCTCAAATGATGATGCCAATAATTTTATTGGATTCCTCTTTCGGAGAGGTGCAAGATTGATCTAAAGATCATCTTGATCGGATGAGCAAAACATTTATTTTGAATTTATTCCAATTATGTGCAAGGTCGGCCAGATTTGTAATGTCGGCTTGAGAACCCAACAGATGTGTCACACACCCTCACAGATGGATATAAATTAGAGAGACTTGGAGGTCATTTCATTATCAACTCATCACACACTTCTCTCTTGTGTTTGATTGGTTCGATCACTTTTGGAGGTTTTTTCTTCTCACACGTGTGGAGCAACAGCGAGGGCTTTTTGGTGCAGATATGTCTAGGGTTTCAGCGCAGGTTTGACCAGGGTTGACTTTGGTCAACGCTTGGTCCTTTGACCTCCAAACTTCACCAAAAGTCTGATTTTTGAAGGCTGCATTGATTGGCACACATACCGAGCCTAAACGTTGACTTTGACCTTGCTATGTTGACTTTTTAGTGCTATTGTTTTGCGTTCGCTGGACAACGTTGAATTTCGTTGACTTTGGGTTGACTTTATGGAGTTGTCTTGAGGGTTGTGTGACACATTTGGTTGGCTGACCTAAAGAAGACTTTGTTGGTTGAAGCATCCTGTTGACCGTCGTAACAACACCATTCTTCATCTCTGTTTGACAAAAGTTAAGTATATTATTGGCTTGTCTTCCATCGATCTATTGATATGTTCTATTAGCATTTTACTTTCACGTTTATGTGATGGCTATTTGGTATCAAGGCCTAGAAGTTTGAAGTAAATTTGCATCAAGCATAGAACACTTTAAAAAAATTACACCTTTTCATCTGTGAAGCACACACCTCTTCACGTGGCAAGAATTTTGGCACCACCGAGACCATTTTCAATCTCCAACACCACTTCTATTAGCATACCTTACCAAAGCAAGTGGAAAAAATCATTTGAGCATGTTCGCTTTGTTTAGAAATCAAGCCATCAAACTGTAAGCATGGTCTGCATCAATCTTTACCAATACCCTATCATCCTTGGGAATCCATTTCCATGGACTTTTTTAGTGGTCTTCCTACCACTTTTTGCAAACATGATGCTAATTGGGTAGTGGTCTATCATTTTTCCAAGATGCCTATCTTTCTTCCCTATCATAAGATTACCAATGTTGTTCATACCACATATCTCTTCTTATAGCATATTTGACCACACTTCAGTTTTTCAAGTAGCATTATTTCAAATCGCGACTCTCGTTTTCTCTATACTTTTTAGCATACTTTTTGGTCTTTGTTGGGTTGCCAACTTCGTTTCTCCATCGCATTTCACCCACAAACGGATGGACAAACCAAAATTGTTAATCGTACTTTGGTTCACTCCCTTCGTAACTATTTTCCACAAACAAACAATGGTATTCATATTTGCACACTATTCAACATAGTTACAATAGGGCCGCAATCCTCTACTAGTTTCTCACCTTTCGAAACATGTTTTGGGTTTCAACCAAGTGTGCCCTCCTAGATGCCACTGACTATCACCCCTTATGGGTTTTCCCATCAACAACATGAACAAAAATTAGCTCAACATTTTATACACTCCATATCTCAGCGTCGTACTCAAGTAATTGTTGCCTGCCCATGATCGCGCCAAACAGAGGCATGACAAACAACACACACTCTTGTCTTTTCAACAGGGAGATCTGTAGCTCTTGTTGGACAAGCAACGCTTCAAGGACCAACCCCATAAGTTGCACCCTCTGTGATATGGCCCATATATTGTTTTGGAATGCATTAGAGAAAATTCATATCGCTTGGACTTGCCTTCCCAACTCGGCATCCACAGTGTGCTTAATGTTAACAATCTCAAGCTCTTTGAAACGCCTCTCTTTGAGGAATCTCTAACAATTCAACATCTAGTGGATAATATTCCTAATTTTCTAACCTCGTTTGCTCAAGTATACAATTCTTGACTCTAAGAAAAGGACTACATGCCAACAATCGTACTTATCATATCTTGTCAATTGGAAGGGACACATACTAGTGCAAACAAAATGGATGATTGCAGAAACATTGAAGTGCATTTTCCCTCATTTGGTGGAGGAAGTAGGGATGCTTCCTACTCTGAATAGGGAGGAATTATGCAACCAAGAAAGACACTTGAGTCAAAAACATCTAACTAATTGGGAAAACAAAGAAAAGACACACTCCTTCCTTAGCAACATCTAAACCAAAAAAGAAAAAAACATCTGAAATTAGTAAAGAAAAGAAAACCTCAATGTATTTGCTTTATCTATAACATAATTGTTTTTTATGCAATATCTTTTGTAATTAAATTAATAAAAAAAATGTTACACTACTTATAAAATGTTCCATCTCTCCCTCATAATAAAAGTGTGGAATTGTATGTTATTAATTTTTTTTAATTTACATTGTTATAAATGTGATTTTCCTAGACAATTCTCTGCATTAGATCATATAGGCCTCTCAAATGATGGAACTAAATAACAAACAAAGAATCCATTGCAATGATAGAAGTCTCAAATTCACAAATGGATTTATTTCACCCAGAGAAGTTAGGTCCTTTATAACACGGCTGGCATGGGGAATCCATCAACACTTTATAGGTGTGCTGAATATTGATAATAACAAAAACCCTTCTAGACTTGTGTTTGATATGCACCCAGAGGTTTGGAGGCTCAAGAATGCATCTCTCGATTTCAGAGAGAAATGGTTACTGAATACCAGAATTCAAAATTTTGTGATCCCAGTTGCATATCCGACCCTGGTTTATGAGTCTGTGCTTGGATGCAATGCAAGTCATGGAGTATAAGGGTGTGGTACCCTTAAATAACAAAATATGAGCAACGATTCCGACCCTAACAGATTTTACAAGTTTATTTTTATTTTTTTACAGTAATCACTCAATGACTAAACAATACAATAGCCGAAATGCCCCATATTGACCAGAAATGGAGTGAAAACTCTCTGGACCGTCTACTCCTTGAGCCAAGCTAAGATTTCATTTGAGGAAATACAGGTAGCAAGATACGAGAATTAAAAAAAAAAAAAAAGGAGAGCTATAAACGACCCCAAAGGCCTACCTTTTGCACAGACTGCGGGCAACTTGATAATAATGCTCTACACCTCGACACCAGAAACCAGGTATACCAGCAAAATATTTTGCAAAACTTTCAGTGGTCTGGTGATCAGACCAGACTTCATATAAGGGTTAAAAACAGTGAATTTTTTACTCCCGTCGAGTTTTGGAAATGTTGAGACTGCAGATTTGTTGTAGAATGTGTTTATCATAAAATGTTTTAAATTCAGTGGTGAAATTATTATAAAGATTTATAGTTTTAAGTTTAGAATCAGCAACAAATAGGATTTCGTCTCCATTAATTGCACACAAGCCGTGAAATTTAGAAGAAAAATAAAACAAGATCGGTACCTGGGAAATTAAGCAGGTACTTGTGAGGATTTCAATTGGACATCATTCAGAAACTAGAACGGGAGAATTTGAGCCAATGCTACCCTAGTCTGTGCCTGCTTCTACAGAAACGCTTTTCAGCGACAAAATGTTTGTTCGAGTCAGGGTTGTTTAGTTACTTGCTTCTATCAGCTGGTTTTCGATAACGAATCAGTGGATCTTTCCTTTTGCATGTCACTGAAGTCCCTTGCAGGACAATAGACTTTTGTCGAGAAAATAATCTAAGAGTGAGTTTTAGTATGTGACATAAATCTTTATGGAGATGCTTATGTATGTTTTAGTGGGCAAAGGGTTAAATTGTGATCGATATAGTTGTGATTTTAGGGGTGGGATTAAGGTTAATGTCATTTTCATTTTTTATTTTGGATGTATTAAGTATGATAGATTTTATTTTTTTCGATCTAGAGTTCATATGAATATGAATGTAATATGAATATGAATATGAATGTAGACTCATTTAGTTATTAATTAATTATAATTATTAATTTTCTTATTTTTATTTTATTTTTATATAATTTGATTGGTGAGTCAAAATATGTTATTAATAATTATAATTTGAGAGTGTAAGTTTATGTGATCTATGGCTAAGTTTTAACATAATTTTTTCTGAAAAATCACATCAACGTTAACTATAATCGATGGTTGAAATGCATCGGATATGTTAACTCTGATGTGATTTTCCAGAAGAATTATGTTAAAATAATTATAATTATTATTTATAATTATTTTTATTTTTATGTAATTTGACTGAGTCAAAATGTTTAATAGGACATGATATTACATCATCTCTTTCATATTAAGCTACATAGCGGCTCTTGGCACAATGATTTTATGAGCCTACATCCATCTTAACTTCGGATCTACCAAGCACCAAGAGAGATCAAAACTTTTTTCACTCTAAAAAAGGTTTGCATCCCAAGAAAATTTAGTAATAATATTTTAATGTATTGGTCCAGTGCAAATCCATCTCAACTCTGGATCTATCAAGCACTAAGAGGGATTAAATCTCTCAAGGTGCAAACCTCTTTTTTTAGTGCAAAACTTGAGGAAAGTTTTGCACCTCGAGAGATATGATCACTCTCAGCACTTGATAGATCCAGAGTTAAGATGGATCTAGGCTGGTTTAATTATTAATTATTAATAATTATTAATTTTATTATTTTATTTTTATGTAACTTGATGAGTCAAAATGTTTTAATTAATAATTATAATTATTTATTATTATTATTATTATTTACTTTTATTTTTATGTAATTTGACCCAGTGAAAATGTTTACATAACATAACATAACTTTACAAACATCTCTTCCATACAGGACTAGAGAGCGCCTCTTGGTGCAATAGAATTATATTTTGGTTTGGGTTTAAATGTAAATGGGTAGAGTACGTATATATTTATAGTGTGAGGTCTGGCTTGTAAAAAAGTTGATTCATTCCTTGTAATCATATATTGATAATAATAATAAAAAGGATTTTATATAACTATACAGTTCTATTTTATTTATTTTTGATCCCATAATATATAATTTCTTTCAACATCTATATAAGTGAACATAATGAATAATAGAAATACTTAGGTATGGTGGCTCAATTGTGACACTTCTCTTGGGATCACCTGACAAAATATGTCACCCTATCTGCTAGGAACAATCAATTTGGCTTCCTAGCCTAGGGAACCTCCACAAGTTCCCTAGCCTTTCAAGCCCAAGTCCAAAATCACAACCATTGTGTATCCAAGTTCTAATTACCAAACACCTTCCTAACATCCAACTCCAAAATCCACTCCACTATCTAATTTCCTTCCACCCTTCTCTCGACCTTCTCCACTTTGAAAACTCAACTCTCATCCACTCCTCCCTTCCAAAGCTAAAATCAATAAGAGGTCCCTTGAAACCTACCTTTTTGGGATATATCCTCCTCCCACCATTTTTTACCTACCTCAAATTTTCTCGAACCCACCCCCATCTTATCTCTCCCACCTACCCCACTATCCCCTAGTTAATGCCTTGGGTGGTCAATTCATTCACCCACCCCTTAATAAATGCAATATAAAATAATATAATATTTAAAGGTTGGTTGAAATCAATGGATTGGTAAAAATCCTAATTAATTTAAATATTAAATTAATCATAACATCATCTAAATCATTAATCAATTATTGATTAGGATTATGAGCTAGTCATTTAATTAACCACTAATCAAGCTTAAGGCTAATCATAGCTTAATCATTAATCAAGCTTAAAGCTAACCATAGCTTAATCATTAATCAAGCTTGAGGCTAATCACAAGCTTAATCATTATTCAATCATCTAGTGTAATGGACCATAGAATATTAGCGTATTCGTGCAAGGTGTGAGTATGTAGCTAGCATACACATACCTCGTACATATAACAATAATATTAATAAGGATTATCACAACAATCAATATCACAACAGGTAGGTGTTGGTATTTTAGCCCGTAAACTTAATAAACAAGAAAGAAAAACCACAAAATAAATAAAGACTAAATTCACACAAATAGACAAGGATTTTACGTGGTAAAAACCTGAGAATGTGTCAAGTAAACGTCCACGGGACAAGGGATTGGAATTCTTTTATTAATCAAGGTCACAATGATTCTTTGTATTACAATATGCCTCCCAGGCTACAACATTTTAATAGGAAGACTCTATTACAAAAACAAACTATCATTACACAACTATCAGAATGGTAAAACAAGACTTAAATTACATTTACAAAAATCTTTTAATTGTTGTCATTTTAACAATCTCCATCTTAAAAACAATTTTCCTAATCCCTTGCCCATGCTTTGATCCAGACTTATGCAAGAACACAACATAATACAAATGTAAATATAAACACAGAGATGCAACATAAATAAATCTTCATTTCATTAATATCAAAGAACTTAAAGATGCTTACAGCACAATGAAAATAAACTAGCTCGGGCGATGGTAGGTTATATCTGAGAAGAGATGTGGTGGCTACATGCCTATGAACTATGTTACAATGAGGATAAAGGGCTTTTTTATTATTAAACATTAGAGGGAAACCCTAAACAACCAAAAACCTGACCCTAGGAGATGGAAAACCAAGAGTTTGTGGGCCTCGTTTGGTTAGTTGGGAAGCCAACTTCTCGGAGTCATAAATTGGTCATATGATCTTTGTTCGATGCGTACAATACCTTGTTAGAAATATCTCTTCGAGTACTACAGGTCAAAATAGCTCTAGAAGTTCAGGATCCAAAAACTGCTAAAAATAGTAAATTATGCTATAAATAAGGAAATTGATGAAACCGACTATAGGTCTAAGTGGAATAGGCGGGTAGCCACCAATATACACATGGATCAATCCTCCCCCCTTATGAAGCAATGGTCCCCATTGTGTGTAGAGCCTCCATGAGGTGAGGAAATTTCTGTTAAACCTGGTCCCTAGTGAACCACTTAACTTGGTGAAGGAGTTGGCTTTCTTTGACAACTCGATATAGCTGGATCCTGTACCGACGAGTGTTATTTATCTGTGTGTCCATGATCATGTCAGTTGTAGCATGTTCGATGCATCTTGGGTTGAGCTCTGTTGGTTTCAGTTGCTCAGCAACGTCGAATGTGTCCAACAATGGGGGAAAGTATGGTCACATTCGATACACATTGAATATTGGGTACATGCCAAGGAACACTGGAATGTTGAGCTCGAAGGCATTGTCCCCTACAGCCTTGGTGATGGTGTACAACCCATAACAGAGTGGGCGAATATTGTAGTGGGGCCCAGTGAGGCGCTCCTTTTGAAGATCTAACCAAACTTTGTTGCCCACCTGGAACTTGTGTGGCACCCGATGTTCATCGTGACGCTGCGTATACTAGGCATTGGCTCAGTCCAATATGTCATGGACTTACTGGCAGATGTGTTGAATGTGCTCAATGAAGTTGTTAGCCCTGTCAGCTTTGAACTGTACATGAGCCGAATTTGCCTCAGTAGATGCAAATGGTATGGCCACATCAATGGGACATAGTGGCTGGAATCCCAACCCCACTTGAAAGGGGTTGTGGCTAGTTGAGCTATGAAGAGATATGTTGTAGTTGTGCTAGACATAGTGGAGGCTTTCATCCCATGTGTGTGGATGATTCAAGTTGTACATGCCCAGAATGTGCATGATCATCCTATTGACAACCTTTATTTGGCCATCAGTTTAGGGGTGGAAGGCCATGGACTTAGTGAGCTTTGTATCTAGCATCAACCAGAGGCTTGACCAAAATTTACTCAGGAACCTGCTATCTTGATCTGAGATAATATACTATTGGATCCCAAAGTGTACCCACACTCGTTCAAAGAAGAGCTTAGCAGTGGCTTCTATTGTGATACTCTTCTTGTAGACCACCATAATGGCCATCTTAGAGAACCTGTCGACAACCACGAAAACACAGTCGTTGTCATGCTTAGTAGAAGGAAGGCACGACATGTAATGCATGAAGACAAATACCCAAGGTCAACTAGGAGTATGGAGAGGAGTATATAGGCCTTACTTCTTGATTGTCAATTTGGAAATGGCACAAACATAGCATGATCTGATGTACTTCCCAACATCTTGTTGAAGGTTTGACCAATAAAAATACTTTTGCAGCACTGCCACTATTTTCTCTACTCCAAAATGTCCAACAACTCGATTATATTATGCCTCTCAAACCATCTTGGCATGCTCACTTGAAGGAACATAGAGGTGTCCAAAGTGGCATAATAGGGCGCCCTGGAGGTTAAAATCTGGAACTTTCTTTTCTTCAAGGAGCTTCTGGTATGTTTTCTCGAATTCTAGATCACTCTTGTAAATATGCAACCACCTTGAAGTCTCATGTCTGCAAGAGTCGAGCACAGTGGTTAGCGCCATAATCGGTGGTTGGTTGGGGCAGTCTGCAACATTATTGGTGTTTCCCTTCTTGTACTTAATGTTCAAATGGAATTGTTGCATGTATGTGGACCATTTCTGATGGTGATCGTTCTGCAGCTTTCCTTGTGTCTATATGAACTGCATGGGTCGGTGGTCTATGTGGATGACCATTTCCTTCCCTAGAATGTAATGCTTCCATTATCGGTCGATTTTCAAAATGGAATACATCTCTTTTTCATAGGTGGGATACTTTCGGACTGTGTCTAAAAGTGTCTCACTATGATATGCCACTGGATGCCCCTGTTGAGTAATAATTGTGCCAATAGCATAGTCTGAGGCATCTGTCTCAATCTCAATTGAGATCTGCAGGTCTGGTAATGTGATCATCGGTGTAGAGCAGAGGCGATGCTTCAACTTGGAAAACACCTTTGGTTGGGATTCAAACCAAAAGAAATTTTTTTCGCTCCGCCCTTGGTGACTTGACTCAAAGGGAAAGTGATATGAGAGAAACCCAACTCGAACCTATGGTAGAAATTGGCAGGACTCGGGAAGCTGTGAAGCTCTGTTAGATTGGTTGTGGCTGACCAATCCTGAATAACTTATATCTTGGACCAGTCGACATGCACACCCTGCCCATCAATGATGTACCCTAGATATTGAACCCGGGTCATGCCAAAAGTGAATTTCTCCAAGTTGGCATACAACTTGTGTTGTTGTAGGGTTTGGAGGACCTGTCAAATATGGTGTAGGTGCTCTTCCCAACTCTAGTTGAACATCAGGATGTCATCCAAATACACTACCACGAATGAGTTGGTGAAGGGCCGCAAGATGTCTTCCATCATCCTCATGAAGGTTGTGGGGGCATTCATCAACCCAAAAGGAATTACCAACCATTCAAAAAGAACCTCCTTGTATTTGGAGGCAGTATTCCACACATCAGAGGGTTCAATTGGCACCTGGTGATAATCAAAATTCAAATCAATCTTGCTGAAATATTCCCCCCCCTTGAGTTGGTCCAGAAGGTCATCAATCCCTGGAATTGGATACTTATTCTAGGTGGTGATCTTATTCAATGCTTGATAGTCAATACAGAGTCTCCATGTGCCAATTTTCTTTTATACCAACACGATCAGGCTCCCACAGGGTGATGAACTTGGGCTGATGTGCGATTTTTGCAACAACCCCTGAATCTGACTCTTAATTTCATCATTCTCCATAAAAAAGCATCGATAGATTGGACCATTGGGAAGCGACGCACCTGGGGTCAGATCGATGGAGTGCTTAACCTGACAGTGTAGGGGTACCCCTGTGGGTGAGGTGAAGATGTCCCTCTACTCTCCCAAGACCTTGTTCATTTGTTGTTGTCATGCGGAGGAGCCTTGTCTGGATGTTATGGATGTGGCCAAAGTCTTCTTCTTTCCCTGAGGATGAACCATAAGGAAGACAAATTTATGAGTCTGGGAAATGATCTTACTGCATTTCTTCGTAGAGATAAAAAAAATGGTGGTAGGCAGTGCTACCTCTGGTATCCTCGAAAAATTATTTCCCTAATAAATAATAAGAATGGAAGGCCTGGACTCATACACAACCTGACGCTTCGACAAGTATGGTTGGCCCAATAATACATCACAAACTTCAAGAGTAGCAATGTCGCACAATACCTCATATGTGAATGGCTTGATGTTATAGCGAAGGAGACATTGTTGACTGACATAGAGATCTTGTCCTTGGTGAAGCCACCCGATGGCGTACGGTTGCAGGTGCGGTGTGGTAAGAAGGCCCAATCACTTCATGACCTATGTGTGAAAATTTCTAAATACAAAATTACAGAAACCGTATTGCAATATCTTGGTTTACCTCTCCTACTTGTGATTAAATTATATAAGTTACTTTCAGAAAATATCGAAGTAAACACAACTAACAGTCTACACACATACATATCATTTAATGAATATTACACTCATTCAACAAAGTGACACACATATTTTCGGAGAAATGTCCCCAGAAAAACCCAATGTGGGAAAACCAGTGCAACATATAGGAGGCTTTATTATTATTAAGTAGAATCTGAGTACAGAAAATCTGGGCACCTTACTGGTTAACCCGACATAGTAACAATTAGATCTGCAACAATACATGTTGTTCTGGAGACTGAAAACTTGACTGATCCACAACCTCAAATGGGATTTTTAGGACTCAGCCACTTTCTGCCTCTAGAAACCCCAATGCTGCCCCTGAAGCCCCTGCGTTAGCCTTGCTAGCCTTTGCGTGCCTCTGTGCTGGCCTGGAGAGGGCTGCGTAACCCCTGACTGGCTGACGCAGTCCCTACGTTGCCCTAGAAAGCCTCTACGTAACCCTGGGGGGCCTCCTGTTGCTCAGCGCTGCCCTTTCTGGGCCTGCGTAGCGGCTGAAGCCCTCTGCGCTGCGTAGCTGTTGCTGTTGTTGCTGCTCCTCTGCACTGATCCCGATTGCTGCTCCTCTGCCTCTTACTGACTCTTGGCTCTGGGATCAGATCATCCCCTTAGCCAATACTACCCCTCGCTGCAGAAAAAACTTCTAGATATTCTTAGCAAGCCCTGCCCTAGAATTCTAGCTCAGTCTCTCAGCTCTCCCTCCGTGTGTGTGTGTCTCCAACTAACCCTTAAGCCTTTCTCTTATAATTTTTCGTTGAACACATCAACGACCATGATTAAATCTCTTATCGACAATTGAGATTAAAAGAATGCTTGATCCATGTCACTTAGAACATTTCATCACAGGTGTTTAATTAATTCACTTTAATTTTTCTAATTCCTTAATTTTAGACTTAAGGTCCTCATTAAAAAAATTAATTATTTTAATATCTCATACATAAGATTAAATTTCTCCAAACGCTTTATGGGTTTTGGAGGTGATGTGTTTCTTAGCCCCTCCACAAAGTTTCAGGGCTATAGCACATTCGATGCTACCCAAATACACAAAATATCAACACGCCCTCTTAGCATGGAGTGTGCTCTAGCAATACATCACACCATGTATCACAAGATCTTGGCATTGGTCTTTGTGCTACTGATGCTTAGCTTGTTGCCCTCCACCCACTGCATTGTTGCTCTCTGTACTGCAGCCCATTTCACTGCCACTGACATTACCACATATGTACTGCAACTCCCTCTCAAATTGCTGCATCATGCTGCCCATAACACTGCCACTGCTAACCGTTGCACTACAACTCAGTTGCTGAGCGGTAAGCAACTGAAAGACCCCTGCCCAATTGTTGACAGACAAGTCAGGTTGCATCCCTTCACTTACGCTCCCTTGGCTGCTGCTTTACGTTGTCCTCTTGAAGTTGCTGCTCTACTACAGCTCTGCGCTGCGTAAGCACTGCTTCTCTGCGCTATTGAAGTCCCATCAACCTCTACGCTGTTGCTGCCTCTACATTACGCTAATCCCTCTATAGCTCTTCGACACTGCCCTCTGCTTCACCATGACCTTCTGAAACCATCTCCTTACTTGTCCCACTACCGTCTTAAGGCTCCCGTAGCTCGTATGTGATCCAAGAGTAGGGTTGACTCAAGGATCCTGCCTGATTCTGTAGTTTCTCTACAAATCCATGTCACCCCACTTATGTGGCTCATGACTTATGGCTACGTCATCATTTGAACCATCATCCTTTGTTGTTGCAGCCTTGGAATCATAAGCTCCTGTGTCCTTCTTCTTAGGACAAGTGCTGGTGAAGTGTCCAAGTTCACCACAGTTAAAGCACCAGACCTTGGATAGGTCCCTCTTCTTCTTCCCTTGCTGCCTTCGCTCCTTCGATGCAATGGTTGCATCATCCTCCTCTTCTTTCTTCACCCTGACCGTTTCGTCGCTGATGTTCTACCTCTTGGTGATTCTACTGATCTCCTCTTGGTGGAGGATTGCCCACATGTCCGCCCAGGATGGTAACACTGCCTTGTCCAATATGCTCTGGACAAATGTTTCCCATTCCTCGGTGACTGCATTTGGGGCAGTACTTACTAAAAGTTCTTCATTTGGAGTTGCACCCATGGCAATTAGTTGATCTCGGATAGTCTGAAGTCGGAAAAGGAAGGGATCTATCTCCTCACCCTTCTGCATCTAGAACAGTCTCATCTGATTCTCTAGAAGCATCTTTCTTTGAACTGAGCTTCCTTGATACATCATCTCGAAAGCGGTCCACGTCTCATTTTTTGTATTCTTTCCAACAATGTGTGGTACAACATGATCCTTTACTCCGTCCATGATCAAACGCTTATCCCGTGCTTGATTTTCATTGAATTTATTTAGAGGATCGAGATTTGCAGGCTTAGTTAGGACATTCTTCTCATGGTTCTTGATTTCGTACTCATCCAGGACTAATAGGATCCTAACTCTCCATATGACGAAGTTGGACACATCGTCCAACCTATCCTGATCTCTCAGCCCATGAGAAGCCATCTAGCTCAGATCTGACGAAACAATACTCTTCTCCCTCTTTCTGTGGCAACACAGAAACACTGGTCTGGGTTTCTTGGTGACTAGAAACCCTCTAGTAATCGCTCCTTCTGAAAACTAATTTCCCTCCTGGAAATATTCAGCCAAAAACAATTGGATAGTTCTCTCTGATCCTACTAATCTAATCTTAGATCTGTTTGGCTCAGATCTGTTGAGTGACTGTCTTCCTCCCACTCTTTTTTGACTTAGCTTGGCACAATTCTGCACCAGTAGAATCTCCATCACACTAGCACTGTTGAAGATCTGAAGCACTGCTTTTGGATCTTGGCAATACTACTCCGCAATAGGAAAAATAACTGGATTGCGTCCCTCTGAATGGCCTCTGCGTGAGTAGACTGGCTCAACATAGCCTCTGCGTAGCATAGCCTGTTCCACGTCCCTCTGGATGCGTTGTCTCTACATCACCCAGATGGGACTGCATAGCCCCTGTGTAGCTTTTTCTGGAACTGTTTCCTCCTCCTGCTGATCTGCCCTTTCCGGATCTGCTGCTTCAACTGCTACCCTGCAGAAAATATGTCTTCAGCTGATTTGCTGGAGATTTAGCTTGATCAGGAATCACTCTGATACCATGTGAAAATTTCTGAATACAAAATTACAGAAACCCTATTGTAGTATCTTAGTTTACTTCTCCTACTTGTGATTAAATTATAAAAGTTATTTTCAGGAAATATTCAGAAAATATCGAATTAAACACAACTAACAACATACACACATACATATCATTTACCGAATATTACGCTCATTAAACAAAGTGACACACATATTTTTCAGACAAATGTCCTCGGAAAAACCCAATGCAGGAAAACCGATACAACAGATATGAGGGTTTATTATTATTAAGTAGAATCCGATTACAACAAATCTGGGCACCTTACTGGTTAACCCGACAGAGTAAAAATTAGATCTGCAACAATCCCTGTTGTTCTAGTGACTGAAAAATTGACTGATCCACACCCTCAAATGGGATTTACAAGACTCGGCCACTTTCTACCTCTAAAAACCCTAGCGCTTCCCCTGAAGCCCCTGCGTCAGCCCTGCTAGCCTCTGTGCTGACCTGGAGAGGGTTACGTAACCCCATATTGGGTGACGCAGTCCCTACGCTACCCTAGAAGGCCTTTGCATAACCCTGGGGGGCCTCCTGCTGCTCAACGCTACCCTTTATGGGCCTGCATAGCGGCTGAAGTCCTCTGCGCTGCGCAACTGCTACGTTGTTGCTGATCCTCTGCGCTGATCCTGATTGCTGCTCCTCGGCCTCTTGCTGACTCTTGGCTCTGGGATCAAATCATCCCCTTAGCCAATACTACCCCTCGTTGCAGAAAACTCTTGTGGATATTCTTAGCAAACCCTGCCCTAGAATTCCAGCTCAATCTTTCAGCTCTGCCTCCGTGTGTGTGTATCTCCAACTAACCCTCAAGCCTTTCTCTTATACTTTTCCATTGAACACATCAAGGGTAATGATTAAATATCTTATTTACGGCTGAGATTAAAGGACTGCTTGATCCGCGTCACTTAGAATATTTCATCACATGTGTTTAATTAAGTCACTTTAATTTTTATAATTCTTGAAGTTTTGTTAAGTCCCTATATTAATAGTGTAGTCCCTTATTATGTTAGTGTAGCCCCCCTTATTGTTATTGTTGTACCCCTGTAACCCCCATATTGTTATTATTATGCCCTTACATTATTATTGTTAGCCTGGCTAGGGGTACATTGTGGCTCCACTAGGATTACATTGTGGCCACATGGACTCCTATATATAGAAAGGAGGTTTTGTCATTCGTATCATCCAAGAATTGTTCATTCATGTAATGTATTAAAGGTTTCCCCCTAGAATTGGCTTATTTCTAAGGCGTTGATAGCTCTTTTCTTCTATTTTTGGAGCTGGTTTCCCAACATTTGGTATCAGAGCTTTGGATTCTAGTGTTTCGCTGCTCCAAAAAGGTCATCGTGGAATTTTCGCTATAACTTTGTTTCTACGAAGGTTAAGAAGCTGAAACTTTTAGAGTGCGAAGAAGAAATCCTAAGGAACATCGTCGCAAAATTTTAGATCTTGGTTCACAATATTTTCGGAGATATGATCTGTGGAAGTTAGGGATTTTTGCAGGCTCCTGAATTTCACTTAAACAGGTCATCGCAAAATTTTCACTATAAATTTTTTTCTACGAAGGGTCAAAAGCTGAAATTTTTAGAGCACGAAGCTGAAATCCTGAAGAACATCTTCACAAAATTTCTGAGCTTGGTTCGCAATATTTTCAGAGATATGATTTGTGGAAGTTAGGTCTTTTTCAGGCTCTCGAATTTCATCTCAAATAGGTGATCGTGGGAAACTCTTCATAACTCTTTCTCTGAGCATCGGATTGGAATTCTGTAAACAGTGACTGGAAGTAAATGGACTGTAGTTTCCTCTCTATAAATTTCAGAGCCAAAGGAGTGTACAGTGACACATGGCAAGTCGTACAAGTTACCTCTACTGAACCAGTGCATAATTAGGTCATTGTGGGAGATTGGACATAACTTTGCCTTGAAGAATCCAAATCAAGTCAGACCTGTGGCATTTGAAAGAAGATTCAGAGGAATACTACACGGCCGAATTTTAGATATTGAGGATCCACAAGTATAGAGATAAGTCAATTTCAATATCGAGCTCCTCAAAGGCAAGTAAAAGGTGTGTATTTTTTTTACCGAATTGCATAAGTCTTGTTTGAAGAATCAAGTTGAATTGATTCCAAGGGAATATTGTAGAATAGATATCAGTATTGGATTCTAAAATGGCCCTTAAAAATAATTTAACACCCATTAAGCCTTTAGAAGGCTCTACTATGACTCATGAAGACGAAGAATGACAACATGACATATCAAAATTACAAGAGCAAGTGCAACAAATTTCGCTCTCTCAAAGAGCAACAAAAAATGACATGGAAGTTTTGAAGAAAGGCGTGGAAAATAAGATGGATGGTTTGAAGAAAGCGCGGAATCTAAGATGGACGGTTTGAAGAAAGGCGTGGAAGCTAAGATGGATGGCATGGAATCTAAGATGGATGACATGGAAGCTAAGATCGATGAGAAAATGGAAAACATGAAGAATTTTCTAAAAGCAGACATGGAAGGTTTGACAAAGTTGATACAAGAAAGGTTTCCTAATGGTGAAAAGATAGTAGAAGAACCTCATGATGAGCACAAAATAAATGTTAATTGTGATTTCGTAAACTCTAATGTTGGCGGGAAGAACCACCATATTCCAAAGATGGATATGAGGAAGTTTGATGGAAAGGATCCTGTAACATGGATACTACAGATGGAGCAATATTTTGATCTCCATAACGTGCAAAACACACAAAAGGTACGCATTGCAACTTTACATTTAGAACAAAATACATTTGTATGGTATCGATAGCTTTGCTCCCGTAAAAAAATTGTCACTTGGTCAATTTTTACAGAGGAAATGATAGCACATTATGAGGATACAAAGAGCAACACCTTCTTTAGCCAATTGATAAATCTCAAACAAAAGGGTTTAGTGGGGCAGCACATTGAGGACTTCCAAAAATTGAATATAAGGGTAACTGATATTTCAGAGGAACACATGATTGATCTCTTCATAGGCACTTTAAAGGATAACATCCAACATGAAGTTCGCGTTTTGGAACCTGATTCATTGGAGAAGGCATTCAGGTTGGCAAGAAAAATTGAATGTAAAATTATGGCGACAAGGAAGCCTATCACTCACTTCTATAAAGAGGGAAGTGTTGCTACTCCTAGATTTCCACAACCTACAAGGTTGACACCACAACAATTGGAAGAAAAAAGAGCAAAAGGGCTTTGCTACAGTTGTGATAGCAAATACACTAAAGGTCATAAGTGTGCTGAGAAGAAATTATTTTACATAGATCGTGAAGAGGAAGAAGAAAATGAACAAGAAGAGGATATACACCAGGAACCAGCCCCAGAAGAGGAAGAAATGAATCCGACCATATCGTGTAATGCACTGGCAGGAATTACCACTCCTCAAACTCTCAAGATAAAAGGACAAATCAAGAAGAAAAAGGTAATAGTGTTGATTGATTTAGGTAGCACCCATAATTTTATTCATTGTAAGGTAGCCAAGAAATTAAATTGTTTCCTATACCCAGCACCAGAATGTCAAGTGATGGTTGCAAATGGAGGAACTATAAATTGCTCTGGAAAATGCCATAATATCAAGCTAACCATGGGGGAATATGTATTGAATAATCCAATGCTTTCCATTCCTATGGGAGGTGTTGATGTTGTACTAGGAGTACAATGGTTACAATCTTTGGGGACGGTAGCTTTTAATTTTCAAGAACTTTTCTTGAATTTTTTTTCAGAAGGAAAGGAAGTCGAATTACGGGGTATTGAAGGGAAGCCAGGAAGGATAATAAGCTCTAATGTCATGACAAGGCTTCTAAAGAAAGAACAACGAGGCGTAATTGCACAATTATGCTCTCTAGAAGTTCCGACATCAAAATCATCTATTTCTGCAGATCTCCAACAAGTCTTGGACAATCATTCCATGGTGTTTGAAACTCCCAAAGGACTCCCACCTATTCGTGATCATGATCATGCTATTCATTTGATTCCAGGAAGTGTTCCTCCAAACATCAGGCCTTATAGATATCCTTATGTACAAAAGAGCGAAATTGAACGTATGATTGCAGAAATGTTAGAGGCAGGTATAATTCAACCTAGTCAAAGTTCTTTCTCTGCTCCTGTAGTATTGGTACACAAGAAGGATGGATCATGGTGCATGTGTCCGGATTATAGGGAGCTCAATGAGCTCACCATTAAAGATAAATTTCCCATTCCTGTGATTGATGAATTATTGGATGAATTACATGGAGCAATTTATTTTATCAAGTTGGATCTTCATTCAGGATATCATCAAATTAGAATGAAGACTGAAGATATTCCAAAAAAACAGCATTTCGAACTCATGAGGGTCATTATGAATTTTTGGTCATGCCTTTTGGCCTTACCAATGCACCTTCTACATTTCAAGGGTTGATGAATTCCATTTTCAAACCCTTACTTAGAAAATTTGTGCTAGTATTTTTTGATGATATACTAATCTACAACAGGTCTTGGAAGGATCATGTTGAACATGTTGACAGGGTGCTCAAACTATTGCAGGAGAAACAATTATATGCAAAAAAATCCAAATGTTTCTTTGGAGTACAAAAGGTGGAATATCTGGGTCATATTGTATCTCACGAGGGTGTTAAAGTAGACCCTAACAAAATTAAAGCCATTAAGGAATGGAAAGTCCCCACAACCATAAAGAATTTGCAAGGATTTCTTGGGTTAACAGGGTATTATCGCAAGTTTGTTAAGAATTATGGGATAATAGCAGCACCTCTAACAACATTATTGAAGAAAGATGCATTTTCATGGACTCCTGAAGCAACTAAGGCCTTTGAACATCTTAAAGAAGCAATGTGCCTAGCACCGGTCCTAGCTACGCCAGACTTCACAAAAACTTTTATTGTGGAATGTGATGCCTCAGGAAATGGAATTGGTGCAGTTTTAATGCAGGAAGGAAGACCCATTGCTTTTGAAAGTCGTCCAATCAAAGGAAAGTATTTACAGAAGGAAATGTTAGCAATACTGCATGCACTAAAGAAATGGCGAACTTACCTAATGGGAAGACACTTCAAGGTAAAAACTGATCATGATAGTCTTAAACACTTTTTGGAACAAAGACTATCTTCAGAAGAGCAGCAAAAATGGGTCACAAAGATGTTGGTTATGACTTTGAAATAATCTACAAAAAAGGAAAGCTTAATGTTGTTGCAGATGCACTCTCAAGAAAGAATGAAGAGGTGGAAGCATTTCTTTGTGCCATTTCTATTATCCAACCAGATTAGATAACTAAAGCAAGAGATGAATGGAAGAAGGACAAAGATGTATGGACACTCATTCAAAAGTTGCAGCAAGATCCTAGTACATCTGATACATTTAGTTGGAAAACTGATTCCTTATGGTACAAAGATCGCTTATATCTTTGTAAGAATTCCCAACTAAAACAAAAGATTCTTCTGGAATTGCACACTTCTCCTTTAGGAGGACACTCAGGATTTTTAAAAAACTTACCACAGGGTGAAGAAAGAATTTTTTTGGGATGGCCTTAAATCTGATATTCGAAAGTTTGTGGCGGAATGTTTGGTTTGCCAGCAGAATAAAGTGGAAACAATTAAGACCCCAGGACTTCTACAACCTTTATCCATTCCAAGTCAACGTTGGGAGTAGATTTCAATGGATTTTATCACAGGTTTACCTAAGTCCGAAGGAAAGAGTGTCATCATGGTGTTAGTTGATAGACTTACCAAGTATGCACACTTTTGTGCATTATCTCATCCATTTAAAGCAAGTACAGTTGCTACTACATTTATGGATAGAATTCAAAAGCTACATGGAAGCCCAAGGGTTATTGTGAGCGACAGAGATCCCATTTTTACTGGAAATTTTGGGACGGAGTTATTTTCTTGTTTGGGTACTCAATTAGCTCATAGCTCATCTTATCATCCTCAATCTGATGGTCAAACTGAGATAGTAAATAAATGTTTGGAAGGATATCTTCGTTGTTTTGTATCCGACAAACAAACACAATGGGTCAAGTGGTTACCTCTCGCTGAATGGTGGTATAACACTTCCTTCCATACTGCAGCAAAAATGACGCCATTTATGGCACTTTATGGATATCATCCACCATCCATCACATCATATTTAAGAGAAAATTCGAAGGTTCAAGCAGTGGAAGATCACATCGAGCATCAACAAGAAGTTTTCCAACTCTTAAAGGATAACCTGACTTTGGCACAAAATCGAATGAAACAACAGGCAGATCAACATCGCAGCGAGAGAAGTTTTGATGTAGGAGATTGGGTATTTTTACGGCTACAACCATACAAACAAATGTCTCTCAAGCAAGCTAAGAAGGATAATAAATTATCGCCAAAGTACTATGGTCCTTACAAGGTGTTGCAAAAGATTGGTACTATGGCATACAAATTGGAGCTTCCTGCTTCTTCGCGAGTGCATCCAGTTTTCCGTGTTTCATGCTTAAAGAAGGTTATAGGTGAAAATCTTCCAGTTCAAACAATATTGCCAGAACTTGATGAGGAAGGAAAAATCATATTGGAACCAGAAGCGGTCATGGAAACAAGAACTCGACAACTACGGAATCGATCAATTTCAGAGCATCTCATCAAGTGGAAGAACTTACCCACTGAAGATTCTACATGGGAGGATGAGAATTTTATACAGAAGCACCCAGAGCTACTCAAGCGTTGAGGACAACACTTTTTTGAAGGAGAGGGGCATGTTAGGTCCCTATATTACTAGTATTGTCCCTTATTGTTGTTATTGTAACCCCCTTATTGTTATTATTGTACCCCAGTAACCCCCATATTGTTATTATTGTACCCTTACATTATTATTGTTAGGTCGGCTAGGGTTACATTGTGGCCCCACTAGGATTACATTGTGGCCACATGGACTCCTATATATACAAAGGAGGTTTTGTCATTTATATCATCCAATAATTGTTCATTCATGTAATGTATTGGAGGTTGCCCCCTCGAAGTGGATTATTTCTAAGGCGTTGATATCTCTTTTCTTCTATTTTTGGAGTTGGTTTCCCAACAAGTTTAGACTTAGGGTCTTCATTAAAAATAATAATTATTTTAATATCTCGCACATAAGATGAAATTTATCCAAACACTTTATGGGTTTTGGAGGTGATGTGTTTCTTAGCCCCTCCACAAAGTGTGAGGGCTAGAGCACATCCGATGCTACCCAAATACACAAAATCTCAACACTATGTTGATATGAGGTTATTTTGTCTTTCATTGTCAACAATGAATTGCAACAGAGAACCCTTCACCGACATCTGTGAGTGGAAGAGCTGCTCCCCCTCCTCTGGATCTTCAGGCTCAATTTTCCGTATCTTGCTGGTGGAAACAGTGGCACTGGGCTCTGCATTAAACATGCATATGATTCAGAAGCCTTCAGCTTGTCCACCAATGACTGCTTGGCTTGATACTCACTTGTGTTGTGAGTGGGGATCTTATGAAACTCGCACCATTTCCCTGTGTCCTTATTTGTCTTCCTAGTGTTGTTCTTTTCTTGCGGCTTCGGCGGTTATCCTGGATCACCATGCCTTGGATTTATCCTTTGTTTTTTGGTTTTGGGGCACCTTTCCCTTGCTTTGGATTTGCACATCAAAAGTATTGCTTCTTCTATTTAAACTTCTGCTTAATATTGGTAGCATAGCGGTGTGCTGCACCAAGTGAGATGTCTAGGAACATCATTTCCTCCTTAATGTATTTGTGAAAGCAACTGCAGTACTTTAGAAACAGATGTTTTTCCAATCTTTGCTACACAACTTTGTGTGCATGGTATGGAAAATATTCATCAACTCATGCACATCTTAAAGTCATTGATGTCTCAATGTCGTCAATTGTATGTACTTTTCCTCATAGCTCCCCACGTGGTAATATTGTTCCTTGATGGCATCTTAGAAAGAATTCTAAGTGGGTGTGATCGAAAATAGTGAGGGTTCTCTCTCATCCCTTTGTTCATAGTAGGTTTCTCACCAGTCCTTGACATGGGGGCGACTTTGAGGAGTGAAAAAAGTGATATTTTCACGATTGGAAAAGTCATGAACCGAAAAATATCCTTCCAATAGATTTAACCATCTATATACAATGTATGCATCTATCTCACCTTCAAATATGGGAATGTCAAAGTTGAATTGTACCTTCGAGGGAGTGGCGCCTCCAGAGTGGTTGTGAGATGAAGATGTGTTGCTTGTGGTTAGTCACCGAAGGATATGGGAAAAGTTATGCATCATCATGTTCCTATGTCACTCGAGGGATTCCTCGAGCAATATTTTAAAAGGATCTCGTGCTCCCTCATATTTCTTTTCTTCTGCCATGGGAGGTCGTCGAGGTTTCCGAGGCTGGTCTTGCAAATGTTCAACTAGTTCGAGCCCTAACTCCTTATACCCTGACCTCATTGGTGACATGCAAAGAAAAATAGAGAAAGAGCAGACCATTCTGATACCATTGATCCAGAATTATGCAGGAATGTAATATAATACACATATAAAAATAAACACAAAGATGCAATAGAAATAAATCTTCATTTCATTAATATCAAAAAATTGAAAGATGCCTATAAGCAGAATGGAAATAAACTGGTTCGGGTGATGGTAGCTTATCTTTGAGAATATATATACATGCCTATGAACTGTGTTAGAATGAGGCTCAAGGGCCTTTTTATTATTGATCATCAAAGGGAAACCCTAAACAACTAAAAACTTGACCCTAGGAGATGGAACACCAAGAGTTTGTGGGCCCCATTGGGGTTAGTTGGGCAACCAACTTCCCATGGCCATAACTTGGTGTTGAAGCCCCGAAAATCGGGTCTACAACAAGGGGATACCCACCTGGGGGGGGGCCCCACCTTGGTTAATGTACTCTTTTCCGTTTGGTGTAGTGAGTCTGACTGGGGATAATGGGACCAGTTTCCCAATATGTGTGTGTGTGTTGAGAATTGATATTTCCTTTCTAAAAAAGTTCCTAAGTGAAATGCTTTTATTCTAATTCTAATCTAATAACATGCAAATTGTATTCTAATTAAACAGAAATATCTAATTCTAAACTAACCCGGGATGTAATCTTTTCTTTATGCGATCTAAAATGATTTCAAATAGCAATTGGTAATAAAGATCATTCAACTGTTATAAGAAAAGAATTCAATAAAGATAAACCACTTCGTATAAAAAGTTAGACGAAACAATTGTGAAAAATATATCACATAATAAGCTATTCATACATTAAGCATAAACAAGTGGCTATCACCATACAAAAGTGCCAAATGATAACTCAAACATTCAAGCGTTAATACATAAACAACTGAACATAAATATCACTTTAACACAGAGGCAGAAATAGTTAAGAGATAAAAGTACCACTTATAACTAGTTCTACTCATGAGCTCAAGCAATAATGACTTATCTCTTCTTAATCCACCATCCACTAAGAGTACAGAAGTGCAACATCAGTAACAAATATTAAACGTAGATATCAATAAATCTTATTCCATTCATTCATCAAAACCTCCTCGGAGGGTGAAAAAGTGCATGTTCTGAGGACAAGTTTTTGACAAATTTCAGGACCCTTCTCTAAATGCATGAGAAGGGTTTAAATACTACTAACTAAATCTAAAAATAATTTATTACAAAAATATAGGATACGGTTTAAATGACCGTCCTATTTTTAGGCAAAAAATAAAGCAAAACTAGTACTAAATCTAAAATTAAAATTTAACAACTAACTAAATATGAATGTGTTCTTTGGAATTGCAAGCGTTCAACATTGATTTGAGAAGAATAGGCTGGCTGACTTCAGATTTCAACCGTCCCGTGAAGATGGAATTGGCAAGAGCTGGCACTATCTTTTCGGTAGAATTGATAATACACTCGAGAGTCATGCATTGGCTGTGTGGTTTTACCAGACATGCCCAGTAAGAATCCCAATTTAACTTTGTTAATCCTTTAATCAATTATGCCTTATCTTGGGCTTTTTGTTTCCATTCTGTTTGCAGTAGCTGTGCTTTTGGTAGGTATCCTGGAGTAGTTTCAGAGATCAGATTTTCCTTGTGTAAATTTTCATTTATACAATCAATAATACTGCAAGCTGCTCTGGCTGCTTCTTCTACCGCTTTCTCTGCCTTCCTGATCTGTGCATCCCAATTATTAAAAAGTATTTCTTTGTGATTTTCATTGATTGTAGGTGCACCTGCTCTTTTCCCTTCTTCTGTATTTTTCCAAGCCAAATAGTCATTAACTCTTTTTTCAGTTAAATCATAATCATGTCATAAATCTACGACATGATTAGTGATTTTATCACTTTCTTCACAATAAGAGTTCCATTCTAATATTCTTTGGCATAATATTTCTTGTTGTTGCAGTAGTTAGTCATTCAAGGAAATAGACTCTGTGATAAATTCTGCGAGCTTGGGATCATCTTTGTGCATTTCTTGCATAACCTGTAGTTGTTTCTCTTTTTCGGCCAAACTGTTCTGATATCCAATCTGCATTTGTTGAAAATCTTGCTGTAATTTTTCAAGTTGTTTCTGAGCTTCACTGTTAGCATTGGCTTCTTGCAGTTGTTGTTGCAAGACCTATATCTAATCTTCTTTCTCATTCAATAATTGTTGTACCTCAGATGCTTTGTCAATGGCTGCAGAGGCATAAGCTCCTGTGATCTGAGATAATTTAGTGAGATTTTCAGTTGGATCAGTAGTAGGATCTTTCCATAGAACATCTAGGTGTTCTGCATCATGAGAAGGCACATTTTCTAATTTCCTTTTCTTCCTTTGTCTTCTTACCACTGCCTTGTGTTGTGGACTGTAGAATACATCAAGAGGAGGAATTTCCTCTATCTTGAGCATGAGTTCAGAAGATGGGATTATGGGAATATGTTCTTTTTCTGAGACATTCGTAGTTACTCCTGTGACTATATTTATTGCTGTCTGTACATTTCTCACAGGTGTCTGTGTATTTTGTGCTTCAATATTAATCAAATCATTGAATGTTTCCCATTCCTTATCAAATTCAGTTCTGACTGATGATTGCTGTACAATGAGAGGGGGAATATTTGACTGTGGAGAGGTTGAAATCTGTTGCTGTAAGAGATCTTTAGACTGGGCAATATCTTTTACCGACCCTTCACTCTTAGAATTTTCAGAGGTTTCTCTTCCGGACTTTGACTTAGACCTGTTTGTACCTGAACTTCTACTGAGACTGACACTAGGAGTTGGTCCCCTTACGGGTTCCAAGCACAATTTATCCAGAGGGATAGTAGTTAACCTTCTTTCTCTGTATATTTTGAATTCTTGAAACTCTGCTGGAGGAAACCGTATTTTTCCGAATGTAAAATCTCTTTAAGTGTGCCTTTTTCTTGGAACATGTCATCAAACAAATCTTCTTCTTTAGAAAACACTCTTATCTTGACTGCAGTAGTGAAATTTTTAACAACATCATATGGGTCGAATGGTCTTCTTGGAAACTTGAACAAATGTAAACATGTAATATTGTTTACTTCTTTAAATGCATGACCAACATCAAATAATGAAAAGGCCCCACAGGCCACAGGAAATTGAGGCCAGATAGCCTTCTTATTGTCTTTCAATTCTTTAGTCAAACCTCCTTCTCCGCAGGTTCGATAAGCAATTTCTCGGGCGATGAGTTTATTAGGAACATACAATGGTAAAACATGAGGAGAAGCAAAACTTCCAAAAACCCTAACATATGTAAACAATTCTTCTCCAAACCATCTTGCAACAGGTATAATATCTACCTCTGCTTCAGGAGAAAACCTTGGAGCATCTTTATCATACAATATTCTGTACAGGGGAAACATAATGCCATGGAAAATCTTGTAAAAACAGGGACTGAACTCTGAATCCCATAATTCTTTGTGATAAACATGAATGGGTAGGGGATCTTGAGTTGTCCACTTCCAACCCATTAACGGAAACTTAGAAACATAACAGATTGAATCCATCACATAAGCAGATAAATGAAAAGGAGGATAAATCCTCTGAGAGACATTCCGTTTAGACCGGTAGTTAAAAATAGTCGTGGCTAAGTTATCAGATAATATCTTAGCCCAATCCACAATAGTAGCATTAACAGCAGCACTCAATAACGGAAGCCATTCAGGAGAAAACTTATTAATGTCAAGCTTTCCAAAAAGCTGACAGAGCATAGCAGCAGCAAAGCAATACGAAGAAGTGAGAGAACCAGTACTATACATACTGTATTTATTTTTCTTCAATGTTTCATCTCTCCTGGACCAGTCCTTGGTGCATTCTGCCAGGTTTTCATTTTCTTTGGAAAACTTCTCCATGAACTGTTGTTATAAGTTGCCTGTGGCTCTGGCAAATGATACATGATCTTCAAATCTTATGGAGTGAATGAGCCAATGAGCCCTTGACCCTGAGTCTTAAACTGTCTGTCTGTAATATCAGTACTATCAAGTACCCATTTAATCATGTCCGTGTATGGAAGAATTCTCGGTCTCGCTGCTACTCGGTGCAAGAATGAACAAGCTATCTCTATAAGAGATGCTTCAGAAGACCCATGTGATCCCGCAGTAGCCGTAACCTCCATTACTCTGGGGTTCTCTTCTTCAAATAGATTATACATGCCCTCCCAAGTAGTGATACCAGCGTCTTTGTTACAGGCGGTGTCTATGTATAAGGGCATCATCTCTTTATCTTCAGAACTTGGAGCCTTGTATTTCTTTCCCATTTTATTCTGAATACTGCTTTGTATAGTTCTCAGCTCTTTGCTCCTGCAGTTCACGAATTAAGTGAGAATAATGATAGAAAAAAGGTGACGGAAAATTTTTAAATGTTGAAGACGTATGAAATATACTACCTTACGTGAAATAACTCTTCAATCAGAACGAAACCATTTTTCATTAATGAATGACAATCAATTCATTAATTTAACATTAAAGCGTCTAACGGGGTCTCGATTTATGGAAATATTTTCTTCGTGTAATGAGCCTTTAAAAATCTGCGATAAGGCGATCTGCGATTTGCTTCGCAATATCACAATATCGCAGATCGCAATCTCGTGGAATCAAAATAGCGCAATATTGTAACATCGCGAAATCTCTGTATCGCAATATCGCAAGACATAACATATGACAAACATCCGTTAACATATTTTCTGCGACATGCGATTTGCGACATATGTTATCGCTCATCGGTGATTTGAAGTTTTCATCGTAAGATATAACATTCTAAGCATGCGATGCGATAAACGTAGTTGCGCATCGCGATCTCGCTATTTTTTGTGTTTCGCTTATAAAGAGGCCTTCATTACCTTTTTGTGACGTGATAATCCTCAAAGAATGATTTTATTCTAAGCTATCATAAAACTTAAGTTTTTTAGATTTTCAAAGGAATTTTCTCCTAAGTTTGTGATAGTAAGTTTTATTGAAAAAAGGAAAACAAGCACTAATTTATTTTTTGTATTTTTTCTGACTAAGAGCCCCCACTTATTTAGTATTACCACTAATACTAAATAAGAAGGGGGGGTTGTTGCTGGCCACAACACTATTGGTCATATGATATTTGTTTGGCACATATGATACCTCATTAGAAATATCTCTTTGATTAATACAAGATTTTCGAAATACCTAAGCCTATGGCCATGGGCCTATTGCGGACCTAAAAAAACATCATTTTGGGGGTCAAAACAACTCCAAAAGTTCTGGACCCAAGACTAATAAAAATGTAAATTGTGTTATAAACAAGGAAAATGATGAAATTGACTGGATGTCTAGGTGGAATAGGTGGGTGGCCACCAATATCCACCTGGATTAGTTCTCTCCCCTTGGGAAGTAATGGTCCCCATTACGTGTAGAGCCTCCATGAGGTGAGGAAATTTCTATTGAACCTGGTCCCTGGTGAACCACTTGCCTCGGTGAAGGAGTTGGCCTACTTTGAAAACTCAATATAGATGGATCATATACTGGTGAGTGTTATTTATTTGTGTGTCCATGACCTATCAGTTGTAACATGTTCGATGCATCTTGGGTTGAGCTCTGTCGATGTCAGTTGCCCAACAACGTTGGATGATTCCAATAATGGGGGAAAGTATGGTCGCATCTGGTCCACATTGAATACTAGGTGCATGCAAAGGAACGATGGAATGTTGAGCTTGAAGTAATTTTTCCTACAATGCTGGTGATGGTGTACGACCAATAACAGAGTGGGCGAATCTTGTGGTGGGGCCCAGCGAGGTGCTCCTTCTGCGAATGTAACAAAACTTTTTTGCCCACTCGAAACTTGTTTGGCACCTAATGTTGATCATGCCACTATTATATTTAGGATTGGATTTGTCTAATCTGTCATGGACCTACTGGCGGATGTGATGAATGAGCTCAATGAAGTTGTTAGCCCTGTCAACTTCAGACTTGACATGAGCCAAATCTGCCTTAATAGCTGCAAATGGTATGGCCACATCAATGGGACATAATTGCTAGAATCCCAGCCCCACTTGAAAGGGGTTGTGGCCGGTTGAGCTATGGATACCTCTTTGTTGTAGTTTTTTTGGACATAGGGGAGGCTTTCATCCCATGTGCGTGGATGGTTTGAGTTGTACATGCGCAAAATGTGCACGATCATCCTGTTGAATTGGTATCCAACATCGACCAGAGGCTTGAAAAAAATGTACTCAGGAACCTAATGTCCCGATCTGAGATAATGGAATTGCAGATACCAAATTGTACCCACACTCGTTCAAAGAATAGCTTAGCAGTGGCTTTTGTTGTGATACTCTTCTTGCAAGCCACCAGAATGGCCATCTTAGAGAACCTGTCGAAGACCACAAAAACACAGTCATTGCGATGCTTAGTAGAAGGAAGGCCCGACATGTAATCTATGGAGACATATTCCCAAGGTCAACTAGGAGTATGAAAAGGAGTATATAGGAATTTATTCTTGATTTTTAGTTTCAGAATGGCGCAGGAAGTGCATGATCTAATGTACTTCCCAACATCTTGTCGAAGGTTTGTCCAATAAAAATACTTCTGTAATACTTCCACTATTTTCTCTACTTTGAAATGTCCAGCAACCCGACTATAGTGCGCCTCCAAAATCATCTTGGAATGCTCGCTTGAAGTAACAGAAAGGTGTCCTAGGTGGCATAACAAGGTACCCTGGAGGTGAAAATCTGGAACTTGCTTTCCTTCCAGGAGCACCTGGTATGTTTTGTTGAATTCTGGATCACTCTTGTAAAGATGCGGCCACCCCTATGTCTCGTTTTCGCAAGAGTCGAGCATAGTTGTTAGCACCATGACTGGCGGTCGGTCGATGTAGTATGCAACATTATTGGTGCTTCCCTTATTGTACTTAATGTTCAAAAGGATCTGGTGCAGGTATATGGACTATTTCTGATGTCAATCATTCTACAAATGTCTTTGTATTTGTATGAAATGTAGGGGTCAGTGGTTTGTGTGGATGACCGTTTCCTTCCCCATAATGTAATGCTTCCATTGTCAGCAGGCCTGCACAGTGGAATACATCTCTTTTTCATAGGTGGGGTACTTTTGGACTTTGTCTCAAAGTGTCTCAGTATGATATGCCACTGAATGCCCTTGTTGAGTAAGAACTGTGCCAATAGCATATTCAAAGGCATATATCTCAATCTCAAATGGTTGTTGTAGGTCTGGTAATATGAGCACCAGTGAAAAGCAGAGGAAAAAAGAAATTTTCTTTCGCTCTGCCCTTGGTGACTTGACTCAAAGGCCAAGTGATATGAGAGAAATCCAACATGAACTTATGGTAGAAATTGGTAAGACCTAGAAAGCTGCGGAGCTCTATTAGATTGGTTGGGGCTACCCAATCCCAAATAACTTGTATCTTGGTTGGGTTGACATGCACGCCCCGCACATCAATGATGTACCCCAGATATTAAACCTGGGTCATGCCAAAAGTGCATTTATCCAATTTGGCACACAACTTGTGTTTTAGCAAGGTTTATAGGACCTACTTAATATGGCGTAGTTTCTCTTCCCAACTCTGGTTGAAGATCAGGATGTTGTCAAAATACACTACCACGGATGGGTTGATGAAGGTCGCAAGATGTTGTCCATCAACCTTATGAAGGTTATGAGGGCATTCGTCAACCTGAAATACATGACTAGCCATTCAAAAAGGCCCTCGTTAGATTTGAAGGCAGTCTTCCACACATCAGAGGGTTCGATTGGCACCCGGTGATAACCAAACTTCAAATCAATCTTGTTGAAATATTTGGCCCCCTTGATTTGGTCCAGAAGGTCATCAATCTATGGGATTGGATACCTATTTTGGATGGTTATCTTATTCAACGCTCGATAGTCAATATAGAGTCTCCAGTTGTCTTCTTTCTTTTGTTCCAACACGAATGGGCTCCCACAATGTGATGAACTTGGCTTGATGTTCCCTTTCTACAAAAAATCTTGAATCTGCCTCTTAGTTTCATTATTATCTAGAACAAAGCATCGATATATATGTCTATTGGGTAGCAGCGCACACGGGGCCAGATTGATGGAGTGCTTGACTTGACAGTGCAGGGGTACCCCTGTGGGTAAGGTGAAGATGTCCTTGTACTCCTCCACGACCTTGTCCACCTATTGTTTCCATGTAGAGGAGCTTTGTGTGGAGGATGTGGATGTCGACACAATATTCTTCTTCCCATTCTAGGAAATGATCTTACTACATTTCTTCGCAGAGTTAAATAAATGGTGGTAGGCGGTGCTTTCTCTGGTAACATGTATAACTTATTTCCCAAATAAATAATAACAATGTGAGGCCTAGAATCATACACAACATGACACTTCCACAAGTATGGTTGGCCTAATAATATCGTAAAATTCAAGAGGAGCAACATCACACAATACCTCATTTGTGAAGGGCTTGATGTTGTGGGGAAGGCGACACTGTTAGTTGACGCAGAGATCTCGTCCTTGGTGAAGCCACCAGATGGTGTATGACTGCAGGTGAGGTGTGGTCGGTAGGCCCAACCACTTCACAGAATTTGTTGATATGAGGTTCTTTAAGCTTCCTACTGTCAACAATGAACTATAGCGGAGAACCCTTCACCCACATTTGTGGGTGGAAGAGTCCCCCCCCCCCTTCCCCTAGATCTTTAGGCTCAATCTTCTGGATCTTGGTGGTGACAACTATGGCATTGGGATCTATATCAATAATTTTCTTCTATTTTTCATTCCCCTTGTCAGGTTCTGACTTAGATTCAGAACATGCATATGATTCAGAAGCCTTCATCTCAGGCGCCAGTGATTGCTTGGCTTGACACTCACTTGTGTTGTGAGTGGGGCTCTTATGTAACTCACACCATTTACTTGTGTCCTTATTTGTCTTCCTAGTGTTTTTCTTTGCCTGCGGCTTTAGTGCGTTGTCCTGGGTCACCTCGCCTTGGCTTTGTCCTTTGTTCTGTGGTTTGGGGGTGCCTTTCCCTTGCTTCAGATTCGCAGCTCCAAAGTCTCGCTGCTTCTGTTTAATTTTCTCTCAATTTGGAAGGATAGAGGTATGTTGCACTGAGCAGGGAGATGTCTAGGAAATCCATTTCCTCCAGAATGTATTTGTGCAAGCAATTGCAATACTTGAGCACCAGATGTTTTTTCTAAATATTTGATACCCAACTTTGTGCGCAAAGTATGAAAAAGATTCATCATCTCATGCATATATTGATCCCTTTGCTTCCGCAATGTCGTCCATTTTATTTACTTGTCCTCATAGCTCTCCAGGTGGTAATATTGTTCCTTAATGGCATCTCAGAAATAATTCCAAGTGGGTGTGGTTGAAAATAGTGAGGGTTCTCTCTCATCCCTCTATTCTGAGTAGGTTTCCCACTAGTCCTTGACCTGGGGGATGAATTTGAGGAGTGCAAAAGTTATCTTTTCCCAATTGGAAAAGTCATGAACTGAAAAATATACTTCCAACATATTTAACCATCTATCTACTGTATAAATTATACAACATGCATGTATATCTTGGATTCACCCGATTTAACAATTTACTAATGTTAAATACTGAATCGCTTCTACAAATATTTTGCGGAATTAAAAACACAATTTGCAATCACATGACGCAAAGAAGAATCAAATCACACACAACACAGATAATTTCTCGGGGAAAGCTTGCTGCTCAAAACCCCACTATATTCTATTGTATATTCAACATGGATCATGAAACAATTACATACAAAAATATTCTCACAAGAGTCCTCTAGTACTCAACTAATTGTCTCACATTGTCATACATAAAACTGACCAATACTTAGCCAATTTACTGCCTTCAGACAACCTACCTTGCTTGCGCAATCCCTGATGAATGCAATCCCTAAAAGATAGGAATTATGGCCTTCCTTGACTGCGCAAGTATCATGGGAACTCCAATGGGTGTTTGGTTGCAAGTGTGCAACCCAATAATCCTACAACTGATAGTTAGCTTCCCTTTCACCTAGATCTCAACTGGGTCTCCATTGGATCTGACATGCATGCAACTAATAATAGTAAATCCTCAGTTGCATGTGAGATCACTGATTTTGAATTAATGAATATTTAATTCACTTGATCTCTCACTAGTGTATCTAACAGTTACAACTAGCACAACTGAGTTTAACTCACTTAACTGAGTTAAACTGATTACAACCTGCATTAACTAATGCACCACTGCACTTCGAACTCTGTTACAACTAGAATTACTCTGCATGCCTCACCAACTACGTCTAACTTGAAATCCACTAGCTAACTGAGTTTATCACTCTCAGTTAACTATTACAAGTTATCATTGAGAATATATTATAGTTTATTGTCCATCTTAATTAAGGGATAACTAAAATAGACATGCACCAAAAATAGCACTATGGGCCCCACCCTAGTGTAGGTGCTTAATGCACTAGGCGTGGGTGCTGAAATTTTCTTGTTGAATCTCAACACTCCCTCTCAATAGAAAAGGGATTATCCTTCACCCCGATCCTGTCTATATGGTATTCAAATTTTCTCTTGGTGAGCGCCTTCGTCAGAATATCTTGATCCTGATCTTCCGTGGGAATGTACTGAAGCAACATTATTCTTCTCTGCACACAATCTCTAAGATGATGGTACCAAATATCTATGTGTTTGGACTCTGAGTCACCTAATACGAGGATATGGGGATACGGGGATACGAAGTATCGGACACGGGTACGGTGACCCCGGAACAGGATACTTCTGGGATACGTTACGTTATATATTATATTATATATATATATATATAGTATTTTATTAAAAATATATATATATATTTTAAAATAATATATATATAAATATATATATATATATATATATATATATATATTTAAAACTAGATATTTTTTGCACAAATTCATACAAAATTCATTGATTCAAACATAGATATTAGATATTCATGAGTCATACATCATCATTGATACTATAATACAAATTACAATGAATCATGATACATTGATACACCATACATGATACAATCGTCAAATTTACTCAGAAAGACAAGATTTAAGATAGTAAGATACTGTAGTTTTTTCATTAAGTCATCAGAATCAAAATGTGTTACATAACAAGTTAACAACACTGCCAATGGCAAATAGAAATAGAAAATACAAAATCAACTATAGTCTATAGTCTACAAGACTACAAGCCTGAAGCCTCAATGAGTCAGAGTCATCAATCCTCATAATCAACATCATTGTCGAAATCCTGATCATCATGCTCACCATTTCTCTCCTCTGCCTCTGATGCATCCTCCTCCTCTATCATCTCTGCATCTGCTTGTGTGGAGGATGACCCCTCTAATCCATCATCAAATCTGACAGGCTCTAGCACTGGCGCATTGAGATCCAAGTTGGCCAAGGCCAACTCAACACTGCTGTCCAGACCCATATCATCAGGAAAGACATCCCACATCTTTGTCTTTCCCTTCAACCACTCCTCCCTCTGCCTGTAGATGAGACGAAGGTTGGTGTGCACATACACCATTGTCTCTGCCCTGGACTGCTCAAACCTACTCCTCCTCACACTATACAAATTCCCATATGTGCTCCAATTCCTCTTGCAACAAGAGGATGAAGTCACCTGAGAGAGGAGCCTCATGGCTAACTGCTGTAGAGGAGGGCTTGCTTCCCCATGAGTTGCCCACCAAGAATGGGGCTTCTTAGCCCCCCTGTCTCGAATCAAATCATAGCCTCCAAATCACCCCCTGGCAGTGGAAAAATCTGCAAAGGCATCCTCCACCTCATCAAGGGATGCCCTATCTTGAAAAATCCTCCTCAATGCATCTTTCCTCCCCTGTGAGATTTCAACATCCATGTGAGGAGGGAATCTGCGGGAAGGTCCACCATTCAGCCACTCATGGCTGTAGTATTTTGGGTTCAAGGAGGGAGCCAAACAATGTAAAGGTGTGCAATTCTTGTCCCATCTACTGACAAGAATATCCTGTATGACGGTGAAGAAGGCCTCAGGTGATGTCTCATACTCTGGGCACTGACTCTGTAAAATAATGGTCCTCACAGACTCAATCATGGAATCCCATCCCTCATAAACCTCTCCTAGGATGGGTTGGTCTGTATCTGCAAATCCGAGCAAGGAAATGATAGGCTCCATGATCTGAATAATTAGATCTACCTTCTCCCACCATATATCATCCAACACTATGTCCTTCACCTTCTTTGAGGCTGCTTGATTCGTCTTTCTCCAAAAAGACCAAAACTATGAAATAACCATAGACCCAAGAGCGGTCTTGACCTCCCTCAACCTCTTCAACATGATGAATGAAGAGGCAAACCGTGTATCTGCAATCTTCAACAATGATAGATTGTTGTACTCCTTGTAGATAGTGAGGGCATTTGTATGGTTTGTTACAAAGTTGCAGATATGTCGTGCATCCTCAATAGTGGCTCCAATCCAAAGCACATCAGAAGCACTAGATTTCAGTGCCAAGTTCAATGAATGGACAATGCAAGGTGTCCAAAATACTTGTGGATATTTTGCTTCCACAATCATGCCAGCAGCCTTGCAAACAGGTGCATTATCTGTAATGATCTGCACACAACAATCCACACCTACACTTTCAATAACTTTGAGAAATAACTCACCCATATATTGTGCATCCTTGTACTCTCCAAATGCATCCACTGCTTTCAAGAAAAATGCACCATTCGTGGATGACACCATGAAGTTAATGAGTGGGTGGCGTGCTGGATCTGTCCATCCATCAGAAACAATGCTAACCCCAGATGTTGGCCATACTGATTTAATAGGCTCAAGCATTTTGTCCACCTCTTTCTTTGTCTTTGTCAACAATGTGGTTCTGAGCTTCTCTGACCCAGGAGGCACATAACCTGATGGAGCCCCATGACAAAGAGCTCGACACATCTCAATAAATAGAGGTGACCGTGCAACATTAAAAGATATGAAGTTCTGATAGAAAAAAAATGCAATGGTGAGGTCAAGCTCTTCCCTTTTCTCTTTTTGGAAAATCTTGTCCATTAGACCAACTGCAGTTGCCTTTCTCTTTGCTAATTCTCCCCTGCTAGAAGTCTCAAAAGGGAACTTGCTGCTGCTTTTCCTCAAGAATGGAAGGGGGTCATCAGTCTTGGATTTTTTTGATTTTGTTGCCACATTTGCCTCACCAATACTCGCCTCTTTCTGCAATTTCTTCTTATCTGGCAATTCAATTGCTGTACAACATTTAACGCCACAACCTGGAATACCCAACAAATGAGCTTTCACATGGAAATATGTGCCATTGAAATGGCCATTGCAAAAATTGCATTTCCATGAACAATTTCCTCCCTTTTTTGCTGCCCCTTCCTCTCTTGTCGCATATTTCCACAATGGGTATTTGGGGTCAACAATTTGTTTTCCCTGCACATTTGAAGCTACTGTTGCAGCCCCACTTCCAATGGATGGAATACTTGCAGACCCTGATGAAAGAGGGACAGGAGGGGCATCTCCAATGGAGACATTCTTCCCCTTTCTTTGCCCTTGTCTTGCTGCCTTTGATTGAGCCATAAATACTGTAAAAAATAAACAAAAACAACTAAATATATAAAACATATGCACATGCAAACACTAGCAACAAACTAAATGCAAAATATAGAAGGACAATGCACTTACCGGATGCCCGAATCTCTTCGAAAGAACACACTTGCTCCTTGCTCACACTAGTTCTCACTTCACAAATGAAACAAAAATGAAATAGGTGAGAAAATAAGAAAGAAAAGCCACACTTTATAAAAAAAAATCGCGCGATTTTGGTTGCCGCGGGCCCGGCTTTACCCGGCAGGAGTGGCCACGGCGTGTCCGACGGAGTACGGTCGGGACACGGCGTGTCCCTTTTCGGACACGCCGTGTTCTGACCGTACTCCGTCCGGACACGCCGTGTCCTTCGAATTGGGGCCGAATCCGACACCTAGAGGTGTCCGACATGGGGATACGGGGATACGAGGGCATTTTAGGAGTATCCGGTTACTTAGGTTTGGACCTATCATGAAACATAGGATTAATCAAGAGTTTAATGCAACTCCGATTATCACAATGAATCATTGTCGGATCAATTTGAGAACCAAACAAACCAACCAAGATCTTTCTCATCCAGATAGCCTCACATGCAGCTTGACTTGCTGCTATGTATTCTGCTTCCTTTGAATTGAGTGTCGCGGATCGTTGCTTCCTGCTGTACTAAGAAACTGTTGTTGATCCAATGCTAAAGATCCCTCCTAATCTGATCTTTCTGTCTGATGGACTACCCGCCCTATCTGCATCCGTGATGCATTGAAGCTTCACTCCCTTTGTTTGTATATACCATAGACCATACTCTTATGTGCCTATCAGGTATCTCAGGACATCCTTCCCCGCCTTCCAAAAGATCTTGGTAGGCTTAACCATAGCTTGACTTAGCTGGTTAACTGCATAGCAAATGTCTGGTCTCGTGTTCACCAAACACATTAGTGAACCCACTAACTGCCTGTAGATAGTAGCATCCACTACCTCTTGAGAAGTAGCATCCTCTTTCCTCAAATTTCCTAGAAGAGGAGTATCCATGGGTTTGCAACTCTCCATATTAAACTTACCCAATATCTCCTTTACATACTTGCCTTGAGACACAAAAAGTTCACCATCCCGTTGCCATATTTCCAATACAAGGAAATAATGAAGGAGTCTCATGTCCTTCATTTCGAACTCCCTTGCAACATTCTCCTTGCATGAGTGTATCAACTGCTCATCACCAGTCAAAATTAGATCATCAACATAAATAAAAATAATCAATAGCTTACCCTCAACCATAATCTAGTACGATTTTTCATCTGCTTCACTTTTGGTGAAGCCCAGTTCGATGAAATAGTTGTCTATCCGAGTGTACCAAGCACGGGGTGCTTGCTTTAGCCCATACAGTGCTCTTTTAAGTCAACACACATGCGACTCACTATTGAAGATATCAAAACCTTCACGCTGCTCTATGTACACCTCTTCCTCAATGATCCCATTGAGAAACACAGTTTTCATATCCATCTGATGAATGCGCCAGTCCATCTGCACTGAGAGTGCAAGGATGGATCTAATAGAAGATTACCTTGCAACAGGTGCAAAAGTCTCATCATAATTGATCCCTTTGATCTGTGAGAATCCTCGGGCCACAAATCTGGCCTTGTATTTGTCCACACTCCCATCAACAACTTGCTTTACCTTGTATATCCATCTCGATCCAACCACTGATTTGTAGACCAGTCTTGGGACAATATCCCATGCATTGTTCTTGACAATGGAGTCATACTCCTCCACCATTGCATCAACCCAAGTTAGTTGCTGCACTACTTCCTGAAAGGAAGATGGTTCAGTCACAATACATTTTCTCATAAGAGCCATATATATTGTAAATCGGTTAGGAGACTGTCTCTGTCTGCGCTGTGAAGTAGGGGCTCCTACATTCTCCACAACATCAAGGATCAATATATCAGCTTTCATGGTGTGCCTTCTACCACTTCTGATGGATGGCTCTGCATGAGTGTTTTCCTCCACTCCATGATCCTCTGCATGTGGCTGATCCACATCTTGAGGCTCATCCTTGGGAACCAACAGTTCCTCCTCTGCATGCAAGTCCAACTCCATCTCAAGGAAAAAATGCATGTCTTTCTCCTCATCAAATTTTATATCCCATTGCACAACAATCATTCCGTTGTTTGGAAAATACACACGATAATTATGGGGTGTTTCAGTGCACCCCACAAAATCCAAACCTTAGTTGTTGATTCCAACTTCTTCTTGGAATCTTTGGTCACATGCACATAAATAGATGAGCCAAAAATCTTAAAGTGTGAAACATCAAGTTTCTTACCAGTGAAATCCTCTTTACTTATACTCATGCCAAGTATCCTATGAGGACAACAGTTTTGCACATTTACCGTAGTGTCGCTTGCCTCCGCCCACAGATGCAACGATGGGCCTTGATCATGCAACATCGCTCGTGCTGCACCCACGATAGTTCTGTTATTTCTCTCCACGACCCCATTCTGCTGTGGGTTATGAGGTGCTATGAGTTCTCTTCAAATTCCTTCTTTGCTACAAAAGCTCTTGAATTATTTAGAGATGTATTCTCCACCATTATCGCTCCTAAGAGCCTTCACTTGATTCCTCGAATATTTCTCCACTAGTGCCTTAAACTCAATAAACTTAGAGAATGTTTGATCTTTCTTCTGCATGAAGAAGATCCAAAACTTACGAGAAAAGTCATCAACAAATATTACATAGTACTTATGTTTTGTTGTCGAAGCAACAAAGAATGGTCCACACATGTTTGTATGAACTCTCTCAAGGATCCTTGAAGCTCGGTTCTCCTTCTCATGAAAGGTGGCCTTTACATACTTCCCCATGCTGCATCCCTTGCATGTATCTAACTGAGCAAATGTTCCCATTAGAATTCCAGTAGAAATCTGTTGCATGACTTTCAAGGCTCCATGGTGAAGATGCCCCAATCACCTGTGCCATAATTCACCCTCATCCTGACTAACCACTTTGTCTTCCTTGCCCATCATTGCTGTGCATCCATCTACCTCCAGCTTGTAGAGATTCTTAACTCGAATCCCTATCCTCTTGGCTTGTCCTATTTTTTTATGTCGCAGGAAAGCTTTTCGTTCACTAAAAACAACATCATAGCCTCTATACTCCAACATTGCGACTGAGACTAAATTTTTCTTCAAACCTAGTACATGCATTACATATTTTAATTTAAAGGGTTTACATGACTGACTCTGGAAGGTAATGGTACCAATCCCGCTAGCACTGTACCTCTCGTCATTGCCCATTTCAATATGCATCTGGAGATCTTTCTCCTTAAAGTCACTGAAAAGTTCCTTGTCTCTTGTCATGTGACAGGAAGTGCCACTATCCAAATACCACACAGATCCCAATGCACTTGACACCATGCATGTGATCAATGAGAAGTCAAGCTCAAATTGTGAGGTAAGAGTCTCACCAGCTGCAAATCCAGCAACCTTCTTGTTCTTCTTCTTTTGTGGACAGTTAGTAGCAAAATTCCTATGTTCGTGACAATGAAAATAATTCACCTTGGAAATGTCCTGCTTCTTTCCATTCTTGGACTCGAATTTGGAATGGAATTTCTTCCCCTTCCCCTTCTTCGCCTTGGCAGCCAAAGCAAAATCTTCTTCATCCTCATGCTTAGATGAAAATCCATCTCTGATGTTCTGTATGAAATCCTCCTGCACCAAATTCGACTACAGTTGTTCCTAATCTGGAAATTTTTCCCGTCCATTGACAGAGTCTTCTTTTGTGGACAGTTAGTAGCAAAATTCCTATGTTCGTGACAATGAAAACAATTCACCTTGGACATGTCCTGCTTCTTTCCATTCTTGGACTCGAATTTGGAATGGAATTTCTTCCCCTTCCCCTTCTTCGCCTTGGCAGCCAAAGAAAAATCTTCTTCATCCTCATGCTTAGATGAAAATCCATCTCTGATGTTCCGTATGAAATCCTCCTGCACCAAATTCGACTACAGTTGTTCCTAATCTGGAAATTTTTCCCGTCCATTGACAGAGTCTTCATAACTATGCCAACTCATAGGAATTACTAGAAGAGCCAAGCTCACCAAATCATGATCAATGACTGTTATTCCAACACCCCCTAGTTCATCCTGACATTGGACAAAATTTGTTAGATATTTTGGAATGGTGTCGCCATTTTCAATCTTGATCTTCCTGAGTTTATCTTTGAGCGTAAATTTCCTATAGTATACCATAGTATTTCAACTAGATCCCATCCTGCAATAATTTTTTGGAAAAAATCAGACTTCGTAATGAAGTAGGAACACCTGTGATATTTTTGGTACTCTGCTTTAGATATGTCACTAGATCTGTTCCCCGCATCCTTTGCAAGATCAATTTTCCAGTAAGGGTTTTGATAAAAACATGAAACAAATAATCCAAATCTGTTTATGCACATTTTTTTCTGCCTTGAAATATCCCCTCTATTTGTTTCTCATCTAGATTTGAGTCAGAGAAACCGATCTGGCAGCTGATGAAGGGGGAAATTCATAGATCTTGATGCATGTCACCAATACCATCCCCACAAGTGTTATGTAACTAGATCCGTCCTTTGATAAAGATGAAGAAACTGCGATATGCATCTAGGATACCTTGATGACGTCGATCTACAGGCAAAAAGATAGATCAAATCAAAGTATCACATAAGTGAAAGAAAATATTCATATATGACTTAGTAGAAGAAAATTAGAGCCAATTAACAGAGATGGGAGGATGCGGAGTTTCTGCAATTTATTGAGCCAAGCAGATAGAAAAAATGGCGGCCTTGCTGCCTACGGTTCCATTTTCATGGAAAGCAGAACTGGCTCATTGAATGTTATACCACTTGCTCTGCTTCATTGGGTTAAAATCACGACATTTCGGGAAATTGTAAGTTCCCTCTGTCGGATGTTGGTAAAGGGCGTAAAGAAACAAAACTGTTTCATCCGAACAACTCCTAGCAGGCTTAGCGTATTCCCCAAATCTAACATGAGTGACCACTATGTAGGATTGATCTAGATTTGAAAGGCCAAAAGCTGTGCTCGCCATCATAATTCCCTAGTTCCTATGTTTTTCACTATTATTCCTAATTTATTTAATTTTTTTTAGAATGAAGGTTTTATATTTATTTTGCAAGACAATGGGGGATTTATTTTAGGGTTTTACATCAACATATATGACCAAAAAATTAGGAGAAAATTCAACCCAAAAGAGGTCATTTTTTATTGTAACATGGGTGAAAATCCATAGGGTTTTTCAACTCCCTCTTTGTAGGATCATGAGGTTTCTCTTAGTGGCACAATATTTTCACTTACTGATCTTGGATCATCAATGCTCCTCTTGAGTATGGAATCACTAATGTTTTTATTCAGTATGGAAGCATCGCTGCTTATCTTTAGTACATTAGAAGCATTGATGATTTTAATACATTGAGGCTCTAGACAATAATTTATACTTTTTCTAACTTATCAAAAAAGGAAAAATAAGTACAATATGACTCTTAAAAGGAGGAAAAGGAAAGGGTTTATTTTATTTCACTTGAGAGAATAAGAAGAGGAAGTGTGTTTAGAAGAGGATGAAATAGTCATGCATGTAGAGAAAGACATCATATTTCAACAAGGTAACATTTTTCTCCCTTGCCATTATTCATTGTACCATTATCGATTTAATATTTTTCATCTTCCATTTCTCACTATTGTTCCTTATTTATAAGTTAAATTTTCTATTAAAACAAAATTAATTCAAGGGTTTTACATCTATTTTGCAAGTTAATGGTGGTTTTGTTTTAGAGTTTTACGTTGACTAATATGTGTAGCAAATGAGAGAAAAGTTCAACTAATAAAAGGGCACATTTTTGCAACTTGGATGCATGTTCAAAGAGATTTTCACCTCCATTTCTTTAAAATTTCACAAGGTTTCTCCAACCCGAATGGCGTTCTTATTATTTCTCTTAAGCACTAGTGCCCCCCTTTGGTTTAGGAGCAAAGCTCAATTATGCTTTGCAACACTAGAGAGTTAATAGTGCTCTTCTTTGGTTTGAACACATTGATTCTTCACTTTGGGCATATTACCCCTAGTGGATGAGTGATTCTTCATTTTGGGCATATTACCCCTAGTGGATGAGTGGATTTGGAGTTTTAATAAAACCTTTTTCTTGTAATGATAGAGTGTTTTTTTAATTGGAAGAGATCCATTCATTAAGTGGCTTGAGTGGTTTGGCACTCACCATGGTTTTTTTACGATTGATTTCACTACCCTTACCATATTGTAAAATTAACATTTCAATATTAGTTATTGTAAATTTTCATGATATTATTATTCTATTTAATTCTAATGTTGTATTTGATATGCTTCTAACTCTATCTTTTTTTAATATATTAAAATCAAACTTATAATTTTTAAAATATTCTACAAGTATTTTGAAATGTCTAATTGTAAATAATATATTCACGAAGAATAAAAGGTAAAAAGTAATACTTGGAATTTAAAAAATAAAATATATTCTATCACTACATTTTTTTTTGTAAGCTTGGTGTTACCTCCATTTTCATTAGTTTTAATCAACAAGTTACAAAGAGATGAATATTGTTAGGTGGCCTCAACTTGCCCTGTGCGGGAAACCAAGTCTGTTGGCCACCTGATGGTGTGGTATGCCATCCAAAATCAAATAAGTTATGAGTCTGTCCAACCAAGCTATATACGACTGTATTTTGATACATATTCTATCATCTACTTGCCTATTGACATGACTGAATATGCCGGTAAAATTAAAAGTTATCGACATATAAAAATTAGACACAAAAATTTACAGCAAGAAACATCATAAATATTAATCTGCTTCCTTAGCCAAGGCAGATTCCACCAGTGTCGGGCCTTGAGCAGTGGTTCCTGAGAGTTCAATAGGAGTAAATATGCATGGGAGGCGGTATTTGATGTGTCGGAGGCATCAATCCTGCTTCTGCATCTGGAAATGGATCTTCTCAAATTATTTTATGTAGTCTGGGAAGTCTTGTGTTATCGTAGCCAGGATCATGGATATATGCTCCAGGGCCTTGCCCATAATTATTTTCATGGACCAATAGAGAAAGAGGGCCTTCTTAAACTGCGTTACACGGCAACGAGTTTTCCCAGAGTCGGGAAATAAGGCCCTCCATTCATCTGCTTCTGTCTCCATTGAACCTGCTTGGCAGTTTAGGTATGCCTCCCATTTTTCTATTAGTTTTCATATGTCCTCAGTTGTGTTCTCATGGTATGCCTTCGCAACATCATTAATGATGCTCATAGTGGGTCTTCGACCTCTCGTCTTGCCCGAGAAAGAATTGGGATCCCCTTTGGCATCCTTCCCTTTGTATATTTTGCCGCGTCCTCTCTGAGCAGGTCTCTTGGACCGAGCCATATCAACTTTCTCACAAGCTGGTGAAAGGTGTTGAGGCTGAAAGTTTACTAGAGTGAGTCTGGGCCATAGGTAAGTCAAATTTCGGGCCCTATTTACAATTTTCTCACCTGTCCAAGTATAAAAAAAGGAGTGTATTTTAAAATCTTGAGCAGGGATAACCTTCCAGTCATCGCAAAAAAAATTAACCTTGTTCCTTGAATCAGGCAGGGGGTCTTTCTTTCGAACCCAAGACCAGTACATAACATGCAAAAAAAGAGAGCCTCCCTTATAAGACTGTCGAACGACATGATTGATGTGGTTACACAGGCTTAGCTTTTCCATAATAGCATGGGGAGGACCCAAAAAATACCTCTTTTGATGATCCCAACTAGTTCTAGTGATACTCCCCGACATAAATAGGGGTTCCTCCTCTCGAGGCTCATACCACCCACTACCATTAATACCCTATGTTATCACAAAATTGTACTTGATTGGCTGCTTATCGAACAACTCAGTGTAAATGTTTCAAACCGCTTCTAACTGAAGCTTAGCCTCTTCAGTTTGAGAGGGATCTCTCAAGGGCGTTTTATGATGTTGAATAATGATAGTACTAGATTGCTAACTCTATGGGAAATGCAACTTGTTTTTTTATGTTTGCAGATTGAAAAGAATGCAGACTTGCTACCATTGGGCTTATGGAGTCAACAATCAGTAGTTTCAGTGGCAAGGTTTCTTGACATGGAAGCTGAGGCAGATAGAGGTCTTTAACAAAGGCAAGTCACACATAAAACATAGGAAAACATAGTCATTTCATAACTAAAGGAAGTCAGAACATAAAATTATGAATTCTGAGTAATAGAGATGAAATCTACTGCAAGTGGTAAACATAAATATATAGATCAATAAGACATTAAAAACCTCATGAGAATATCAGGTCTATCAAGAAGAAAGTCACTCTGTATTACTGATATAAGTCAAATACATAAGAGCAGTAGTTTGGTGCAAAAAATCTCCAACCCTTTACTACTTCGATGCTTTGTCTTTAAATAGACATTCCTTTACAACAAGGATGGTTTTCCTGGTCGCTAGACCATCAAATTCTCCTATGAGACATCACATAGCTGAAATACATGACTTCTAAAAGAAAACTGATAGCTACATCTTAAAGAAGACATCTCCTAATAGGACTCTAACTCATATTTATTACATAACTCTACCTTATCCTGTGAAAAATTTACATGACAGTTACAAAATAAGCATGACATGCTCAAAAAAAATATGATAGAGTTCATTACCACTTTACATATTAAAAACGCTCCTAGACTTGTGGAGCATAACCCTAATTTTTAGGAATGCATGACCCTTAGCTTCAAAGCTGCTTTGGCTGATGACCTGTCTTCATAGCACCTCCTTCGAGTCATAGATATTTGATGATAAGTTCCCTTGACATGTTGGAGGAGTCTAACTGTCCAAAACTATCATTAATATGCTCCAAAACCTTTAACAATTGCTCGCTACGAAAACAGGACAATTTCATAGCGAGTTTTGGTAGCGTTGAAAAAGTGGCTTCTGCACCCAATAACTTCGCTCCTTTGTTGTTCCATGATGTCAATTAAATCATGACACATCACCACCATCAATCTTCCTCCTTAAAAATTGAAAAAGTTACTTTAGAAGCAAAAAGGCTGCTATAGGTTTTTTTGTAGCATTTTCCTGGCTTTAAGCCTAGGAAACACTATAAAACTGTGTAAAAACATAGAAATTGCCTATTTCAAAACTGTCTTCACAAAATGAACTCCAGCTGCAAAATCTTGATTTTCTGCATGTAATGAACCCTCTAAAGCATATTCAATCTCAACTTATGGCTTTTGTGGTGTTTCGTCCTCATTTATGATCAGTTGAGCTATGGGCTCCTCAACCATAGTCATCTTTAAACCTTTCTTTTCCAGCTCTTCATGAATCAGTTCCAATTGTTCTTGAAGGTCTTTGTCTTGGTCCTTCAGTGCCCTATTCTTGGATTGCAAATGCAGGTTCATATTTCTGATGTGTTTGACCTCTCCTCTCAATCGTTGAGTCCATTTGATCAATTTCTCTATATTGTCCAAGGTCTTTGAAACACCATGACTTGTTCTTCCCAAATTTCTTTCATTTTTTCAAATTGCACCTTTTGAACCTTGTGATTCCTTGCCTCTTTCTTCAAGACTGATATTTCATCTTTTTCTAGCTTCAACTGCTCCTTAAGGGTTTCAATCTCTAATTTTTCAGTGATTTTCTCTTTACCCTTCCTTTGTTTAATGACTAACTCTTCTTTTGCAGGTGAGGAGAGGTCTATGATTCTTGGTGGTGGCTGAGTAGTTTCATTAACCTTCTGAGCCTCTTTGCTATTTTTCATGACCTTTCTTGCATGCCTAGTAATTGGATTTATAGGTTGAAATAGGAAACCAACATCATCACCTGCAAACTCTAGCTTCTTAGCTGTCTTTCATTTCTTTAATTTTCTTCCTCCCTCTTTAACATCTTTAGCTTGGAAAATGGGAGCTTCTTTAATGTCAATGGCATGCAAGATGTCTTCTAAGTTGCCCTTAGCCACTGTTTGGATCCTAGTAACTCTCTTGCTACCATATTTGCTAACTGTTGGCTTATGTTTTACAGGTGTAGCTTTGGTGTATCAACCTTCTACAAAGGCTTTGTCTCTATGCTCACTGGTTCTAATTGCTCTGCCCTTGTAGGTGATGAAACATCTCTAGGTTTGGGAACTCTTTTAGGAGTGACAACATCTACTTCAAAACTACTTATGAACAAAAAATATAACCAGTCTCTACCTAATATCTTCAAGTCCTCTAACACCAACAACTTAATCAAGCCATGGTGAAAGAGAGAAGTTTCATTTCCTTATTTTTTAACTTGGACCTTATCTGACATTTTAGTTAGACTTCTGTATAAGTAAAAGGGAAAGTCAAGAGACCTCTTACCCACAAAATGCAGCAGAAGCCTAAGGTGGTAGGAGTCTTTCATGTAGCTCCTTGGGATAGCATTTATGAGATCAATTTCACTATGATCTAGCTTGATGAATTCTTTGCAGTCCTACATGGTGAACTTGATGCCTTTGAACCATTGTTCCCCTCCTCTAGGGATTCCTGTTGGTGCTGCAATGGTGTCTTGTGTCACTGTGAGATTTAGAATTCCCACCTTTGAAGTTGTCCAGTAAAACTGATAGCAAACTCCTTAGAGACCTGTAGATGACAACCTTGAAGCCTTTGGTAGAATTGCAAACAACATGTTCTTATGAATACCTCCAGGGCAGTTGGGTCTTCATTTAAAAGTCCATGTCTGTTGGCTCATATCTGAGGCATTGACCACCTTTCTTAGTCTTCTTTCTTGCAGCCATGGTGAATTTATATCTTCTCAGCCTCGCTTGATTAGTGACACCTACAACTTTTGAAAATGCTAACAACCAGCTTGGCTCGGTGAAGCAACTCTCCAGAAACTAAATAACATGTAAGGATAAAGCAGAGAATGAAAAAAAGACTCAATTGGGTAATGTTTTCTGTTTTCTATGACAACTCATGCCCTAATCATGACTCATGCATGCTAAAAACAACAATGATGACCTCAGGCATGACCTTGTACCTTTGAAATAACCCTAAATGACTCAAATGATATCCACCCTATCTCCTCTAATCATGAACTGACACCTTGCATTGGATTTGAAAAGACTGACAGAAAAACCTTTTTTCATAGTGTGGCTAGTAGTTCATTTTCTGACAGTTTCGCTACGAAACAATTAGGTAGTTTCGTAGCGAAAACTGTTGTTTTACTATGTAAAACTCTACGAAAAGAGGAAAAACTGGTCAAAGTGTCCTTTTCATATTTAAACGCTCGGGAGATGGAATCTAACACCTAATGATGACTGATGGGACATGATGTGACCTATATGGAGGTGGGTTTGAACCTTAGGATAAGTTAAAGATGAAAAATTTTAAATTTTCCTATACCAACTTGTGACAAATGAACTCTATGACCATGTCAAATAATGTTTCACTTTTTCTAAGTGATATGACCCTCGACATAGGCCCGACATACTTGCCAGGAAATGGACCCATTTTGGTTAAGACTCCATGAAAGAAATAACATACTTGTATGGGGAGGGATACCCAGAATGCACCCATAGGGCCTGGTTCAGGGAGATTCAATTATAGCAAAATCCGACATAGACAAAGACAAAGTCATCCCTTCCATACCCGACTTGGCCACCTAAGGCTTGGAAGCCCTGAACCCCCCAGAAATATCCCACTGTCTGCCCTATTTCACTCAGGGTTGTATAAGAGCTGAGGGACTAACCACACTAAGGACTAGAATCCACTAGCCAGACCAGACAGATGCAAAAATAATATCAGCCCAATTTATAAGTTTCCTCTTACTGATAGACTCCTGCATTGTTTGGACAAAACCAACACCCACAGAGCCCCTCGACTGCCATTTTGAATGGCCAAATTTGTTTTAACTATAGACAATCATGGAAAAGAGGCAAAAAGGAGGGTAGAACAGGTTACATACCAGTTATTCACCACTGCGGAGCGCTGAAGGTTCATTGGAGCCGACCTTCCACCTTCACTGTGAGATGGAATTTCCACTCTACCACCACCGTAGCGTAACATGCAAACGTGCAGTTGTTCAAGCCTTGAATGGCTTCCTTTTCCATCACTCACCTCCTTATCTCCCATCTGCATGTCGTAGGTCGCGCTGCCAGCCTTGCCACACATATGGAAGGTGGTGGGCATGTACTTCGAGGCATCCACCATTATGCTTTATGGGAGTGTCGTAGATCCGGCACACACCCCGATCGGGGGACTATCACTACATTTTAATAATAATTGAATCAACCAATATTAAGTAATCATACAAATTATTAAGTATAAATCTTTAAAACCAACTAAATATTAACAAATTTTTAAGTATAAATAAATTTTTTGATTATAAATTAGTAATTTATTTATTATTTGATATTAGCATTGGAGCACTCATAATCCTCTTTGATATTGGAGTGATGAAATCAATCCTTCACTTTTCTATAGAAGTATCAATGCTTCTCTTGGTATGGAAGCACACATGCTCCACTTTACTATTGGAGCATCATTGCTCTTATGTCCTTAGAGCACATATGCTTTCAAATATATAACATGCACTAGTTGATATGAAATATTTGTGTGTTGGTGTGCCTTACTATTTTAAGCGCATTGAAAAATAACCTTCATTAAAACATTTGCCTACTTATAATTCTTAGCTACAATAAACATATGTTAAAAACCTTTGTTTCCTTCATCAAGAGGTTTTTGTGGAGTTTTTTTGAGAAATTTCCCAATATTTTAATGCTAAAAATCTTTGTTAAAATCTCCACTAATTGATGCTTTCGTTGTAGTGTCTCAAGCAAAACTATATTTTAAAGTTTAAAATATGGTTCAAAAGTCTTTAAGTAGAGACAATTGGCCCATTCTCCAATATATAAAAGATGAATGAAATCAGGATATTCCTCCACAAGTGGAGTTTTAGGTCTAATATTTCTAAATGACTCCCACAATATTGAATTAAAGGTTGCACTATGGTAAGAGAAAAATAATTATGTTTTACTCCTTTCACTAAAATATATCTTCAAATTGGCTAGACAAAATGGAATATAAAAATTCAAGTGTTTGGTGACTCAATGATTGTAATAGGTTATATGAATGGAAAAACCAAAATGGAAAACCTTGTATTCAATCCATGATTTGATGAATTTAAAGCATCTTTAGTTGTATTTAACTTGGTTTATTTTGAACATGTTTACATAGATTTTAATTTTGAAATAAATTCCTTGTCAAAGGATAGGCTCCAATTGGTTGGTGATACAAGGCTCTAAAGAGAAAACAAGGATGGTGTTATCCTACAAGAACATCATGTCACCATCCTCAACCAAGGACACTGCTGGTAGCTACTATTTCAATGTGGAATGAGATTTATATAGTGAGGATTATGAGCTTTTAGATAAGAATAAATCACGTTACAGACACATTATTGCTAATGTTTGTCTTTTGTAATAGACAGAAATTACGTAGCAATTTTTATGAACAGTTAGTGGAGAATGGTTTTGGAGGTATTCTTTGAAAATTATCTATGTTGAACACCAACTATTGCAGTCCCTTAGCCTTCATACTAGATCTCATTTTTGTTTTTTGTTTTTAGATAAGAAACATATAAGAAACTCTCTCTCTCTCTCTCTCTCTCTCACACACACACACACATATTTTTAAATAGTCTAAAAATAACATTTTTATGTCAAATCAAATGAAACATAAAAAAATTTTCAAAGAAAAAAATATTAGAATATACAACAACTATTTTTAATCAATTAAAAGGGGTGAACTAAGCATCCCCAAATGAGGAAAAAATAATACCAAATACAAACATAATATAACATAAAATATACTAGGCCGTTAAGCAAAATTGTGATCCTAAAATTTTAAGAAAAGGTAGATGAGGGTAAAGTTCAACAACATCCAAGGGAGGAGGGAGATAGCTTTTCTTGTTATTTCATCAATCATTTTTATATCCACAGTGAGTGTCTTGTAAATTATGTCATCTAGTAAGCGGCGTGAGTTGATAGGGTCCTAGGAAGTAATATTAAGTGACATCAAATTGACCCAATTGTTAATGAGATAGAGATCGAAGAAGTGGAAACACTCCTAACATCCTTTGTTAATAAAACCCTAGAGATTATGAGGATAAATTTCTCTCTTCATTCCTCCCCATTGTTGAGTTGGATTAACATATTTTGAACCAAGTATGAGATCGATTCCAAATCTAATCACATTCATGATTTCTACTAGAATTTGAGGATTCATGTTCAAGTTCTTTAGAATTTTCACAAACTTTCAAGGAAAAAAGATCTTATTTATTTGAGCATTTAAATTTGCAAATTTTCTTGTTTGAACCATTTGGTTCTATATTTTATGGAAAACATGTGCAATGGCATGAATGTACTTGAGATTACTGACTCTTAAATCAATTTCTTTTGTGTGCCTTCAAGATTTTTTGAAAATAATTTATGGTTCAACATTGCTATAAAGTATGTCCTCCTATGTAGAGCATGCTCCCTGCATTAATTCCTCCCAATAATGTTTTTACTTTTGTATCAACAAAAATATTATATTTGTGAGGATGCATTCTCATAGAATTTGGAAATGATAGGATCATCAAGAAGGACATGTGAGGGAATTAATGAGGGCTCCACACAAATATAATATAGAAATCCTTATCCATCTCTTTTTCATTCATGTAGATGCTAATGAGTTTCATGAAAATAACAAATGGGATTACATTCAGGCGATATTTATTTACAAACATAGTCTATAATACATCCCATTCGATGATGGTTATTGGTGGTAGAGAATAAAACCATTCATGTTCCTTTCCTTTTAATAAAAACATGAACAAATGGCAAGGCACATGTCTTCCTCCACATGGTAGATATCATAGAAACCATTAAACTTAGCTAAATGATCTTCCACATCTCATGAAATATATCCTGAGAAGAGAGGAAATATTTCCAAAGTAGTAACCAACAAAGGATGTCCCCCTCCTTGCAAATTAAGAGAGATTCTCAAGAATCATTTCTTTCTCTGAGCACACCATTTGCACTAAAACCTCTATAATCTCTCACCAACTTGCTAGAGGACACTAGTGAGTATCATAACATGAAGAAAATTATTTGGTGGAGTAGCCATAATATATTTCTCTTAACCTTGGAAGTTTAACAACAAAATCACCAAGAAAATTTTCTTCAAATATGAAATTTTGATATTGGAGATGTTAAGAGGTCATCCTCTTGGTTATTGGATAGTTTGTAGTTACTATGGATATCATCCTCCCAAACCTTGAAATTCTCTTGGATTAATGGAACTTGTTGTAGCTAATCAAAATCCAAATCACCATGGAAGGAATTTTTAGCACCATTAAGGATCCCTTGAACCAAATTTTTAATAACCCAATTTCTTTAAGAATCATTCTAAACCTTTCTTTTAAAAAGGTTCCTCAATCTCTTGAAAGGAAAATTTTGTTCTTCCAACACTACTTTGTCTTATTGAAAGGAATTAAATTATTTAGAAAACCTTTTACCGAAATATCAACTAGGGATGAAAATAATTTTAATGTGGGGTTTTTTTATGGGTTTTATTCAAAGAAAAATCTATTGCACAGTGTAGAGTTTTGTTTCTCTTCTTTGTAATAACCCTTTTCCAAAAAAATTCCTTTGGAAATAACTTCCTTGAGATCGCTCCAACTCATCTCTACTCCTAATGATATCAATAACCAAATAAAACAATTAAGAGGTGGTGCTTTACTATTCTTCAAAACCAACATGTATGCTTGGCTAGCTATGTTGATGCAAAGTCATTTTAAACTAAAAATTCCTTTTTAAAAATTAAACTAGTAAGATCATAGTATCTCATTGTAAATTAATATTTCTTGGAGTAATTGTTGCCTAATTGAGAATAATTCATCCCAATTGGAGTCGACAAATGTTTATTACTATTTATTAATAGGGAAGAGGATAAATATTGAGGGTAACCTTTGTGACGAGAAAATATAACCCTCCCTTTTTGTAAAAGTGACATTCCTTTTTCATAAGTTCTTGCAACCTAATTTTTTTTTTTCCTATTGATGCATGAAAATGAAAGGATAGTAAATGATAAAATTTCAAATACAACTTGAAACTTCAACAACAAAATGAGGTTCTTGAAGTAACTACATAAACATTCATGCATAAAGTGTTGCCAAAACAAGGAATATAATATTTAACCATTTGTAAAACTGTAATAAAAAAAATATTTATACAAAATGAATTGTTCAAATAAATATGTCCTTACTTCCACTCTAATATGAAAGATAAACCATCAACTTTTTTTTTGGAAGAAGATGAACAAAAATATAACATACACTTATTAGAGAAATTTAAAGGACCATAACATTCATTTAAAAAGGGATAGAATAAGATCATGTGATCAAATATAAACTCAACATTTTCTTAAAACATAGTCATAATATCGGTGTGATACTTGAAATACATCTCAAAGAAGCTTTCAAAATGAATCCCTAGTGTAATTTAAAAAAAAAAAGAAACATCACGGTCCATGGACTTTACTGTAGGTTTTAACCCCGTATAGAAATTAGCTGCAAACGAATCTTAAAAATAGAAAATAGACAATAGCGAGAGCATAAAACATAAAATAGATATACATAGAGATTTTCCCTTGGATCCCAAATCGGGATGAGCAGCTTGATTTTTCATTATATTCCTTTTAGTGTTACAACACATATATATACATGCCGAAGCATACATAAAACCCAATCCATTAACCTTAGATTAGAACATAATCGTAGTTCCCTTGATCGGATTTACAAAATACCAGGGGTTGAAAACCATCATGCCCCAAAACCATGTGAAAACCCATGCACAAAACCATGGGTGGGTCCACCCTCTGGAAAATAAGGACCAAAAAAAAAAATTTCTGGGCGCTGCCCCGGACCCTGACAGGGGGGGCTACCGCCCCCCCTTGTAACTCGCCCATATGTTGCGCCCAGCGCAACGTACAGGGGGGGCTATCGCCCCCCCTATTACCCCCCCACGCGTGACTAGTCGTGGAAAGAATATAACACAAGCCCAACATGTACAAATATCTATTACATAAATAAACAAGAATTGAGAGCATGTTCTCTAGGGATAAGACTCATAGAATTGGAAATGTGTGGTAGATCTTGGAAGAAGAAATAGATAAATACTTAATCAAGGAACTATTCCACTAGTTATAATACAAATCCAAATAAGCTGGCATATTATGAAAGGATAAAAATAGATGAATGGAAAATAACAAGAGTATTTACTTATAACTTATGGAAGCAAATACTCATAATCTCCACTTTGTCTTTCAATACTTTTGAATAAATTTCTCTCTATTCTTCAGGTAATTTCTTTATAAGTTAGGTTTACGGATGGATTATTTGGTGCAAAAAATAACAAATCTTTCCCTTTCTAATTTATCATGGAACTTTGGATTTATTGAAAAATAAACAACTCATTTAATAACATCATAAAGTATTCCTTGATAAAAGTTCACTTAAAATTTCATCTCGACATATATTACCCACTTTGATCTTCATAACATTCATTTAACATGACAATTATATAATAATGGGGCATGAGAATTAACATTGCACCATAGGAAACCATTTATAATATGTTCCTCGTGTCTTTATATTTTCACGATAATGGGAGTTGATGTCACCTCCTCTCAAATTATGGTGGTCAATCATTATAGGTACCAAGAGGCATAACTTTCTCATATGAGCTTTTATTGAGGCAATCCTTGTGCCATTGGAAATGTATCACATGTAGATTATGTAAAGGTAAGACCAAGATAACAATAAGTGGTCATTTAAGGCTTCCAAATGGGTCCTAAATTTTCTCATCTCGATTTTCTAAACTAGGTTTTCCAGTAGAAATGACCTTGTAAGCTGATTTGTCCAAAATTTCCACTTTAAAAGCATTGATATGGAGGAAAAATATTATAATTATATAATCAAATCATATCTCCCCATTTTGGGAGGTTTTTAGTTCCTAAAATATTTTACTGAATGAGATGAGGAAAAATTTCCATTACATTCACCATGGAGTACCATTTAGCCTTGCCAAAAATTTATCCTTACAACTATGCCAAAGGTTGTATTTCCCCTCTCGTGTAGTTATAGACTTTTTTGAAAAATTATATCTTCTATCAACCTTACAAGAGAATATAGTGCTAAATACTCTATGGAAGGTAGGAACTACTCCTATTTTTGACCCAACATGGAAGGCTAATATCGTTTCAGATTTTCCAGATTCACCACTAAGTAAATGTGCATGTATGGGGGTACACTGAGTCTGTAATTATATTCCACATTTTCCAGTATCTTAAAAGGACCATATCACATAGCCTTGATTTTTTTACGAAGACCTTGTAGCCTCTCCTTTTTTAACTGTCAGCATACTCTCTCTCCCACTCTAATGACATCTCTATCATGTGCTGATCATGTATATCCCTGTATCTCTCCTACGACCTATTCAACACTTCCTATGCTTTTAAATGGATCTTCCTAATCTTCTCAACAATTTTTTTACTAGTAAAGAATCAATTATGAGATCCCCCCTCACTCCTCCTTGTTTTCCATATAATACATCCAAAAGTGAAGTTGGAAATTATCCAAAACAAGTCTCAAATGGTGACTTGCAGTTGAAAAGTGGACTACTCTGTTGTAGGATTGTTTTATATAAATGATATTTTTATCCTAGTTCTTTGGATGCTTCTAATTGTAAGCCCTCAAAAGTGTACCAAATTCCTATTGAATACTTATGCTTTCCCATATATCTATGGATGGGATGCTATAAACATCTTCATGTTTGTGTCCATATTCTCCCACAATATAATCCAAAATGAATTGATAAATTTGGTGTCCCTTTCTGAAATGATGCTCCTTGGTATCCCAAAATGAAATTAAATATGTTAAATAAATAAGCTTGCCACTTCTTTCCCTCTAATGTTATTTTTATGGGGCATGGGAATGCACATGTTATTGAAATTGTCAATTACCACGAATAGGTAGCCAAGTCCCTTCCTAGTTTATGGTGAACCTCCCACAAAGTCCATGGAAATTCTTTCCCAAGGACAAATGGGTATACATAAGGGATGATATGGACCCTATTTATTGTTACTAGGCACGTTAATACAACAAAAAATACATCATCTTATGAACTTTGCTACATATTCTTGCTTTTGGGGTAGTCCATATAAATTTATAGATTGGACACTATCTTCCCTACACCAAAATGCCTCGTAACCATGGATGTGTTAGAATCCTTGATTAGTTGTAGTGGATAACTATTAGGAACACATAGCTTGTCCATCTTATATAGTAACTTATTATGGAGATGATAGTCAATAGTGTTATCTCCTTTGTCTACATGATTTTGGATTTGCAACTATTGAAACAATTACTTGAAGTCCTCATACTATATATATGCCTCTTTGTATGCATCATGGGTGAAAGGCTCCATGTGCATCAAAGTTACCAAATATTTGATTTTTAATAGGGTGGCCTTGAAATCATGTTGACCAACTTTTTTGTGCCATCATTCTTATACCTTATCGCTAAATGAAACTATTGGAAGAACCCCATCCAATTGTAGCATTTGGTCTGATATAACTTACCTTGGGCTTATAGGTACTATATTGGTTGGTGATATATGTGGATTATTTTCTTATTTCCCACTAGGATAACGTTTTCACTTTTGACAACTTATACTAAGTCATAGAGCTCCTTTTCATAAGTAGGGTAGTTGAGAATTGTCACATGAAACACTTCAGAATGGTAGCATACATGCCTTCTTCCTTGCATAAAAAATGATTCTATAACATACCCACTCACATTTATCTCCTCTTCAAAGGGTTTTTGTAATTTTGGTAATGAAAGAACCAATGCTTGATTGAATTTCTTCTTTAACTCTTCAAAGGACTTCTACTAACCCTTCCCCCACTAGGAACCCTTTCCACCCACTTTTGTTGTGTGGAGTGGTGCATTTGTTTGAAATGAGGCTACGAATTTCCTTAGGTACTATGCTACCCCCAAAAAAAATCCTAACCTTTGAAACATTTGTAGGCACCAACCACTTCATAATGGCCTCCATCTTCGTAAGATCTACCTTAAGCCGACCTCCACCAATCACATATCCTAAATACACCAAATATTTTTGTGCAAACTCAAACTCCTTGATATTTTACCATAGCTGGTGCTTCCTTAATGTTTGTAACACCTGCGTCAAAATGTGAGATGTGCTCCTTCGAGGTAGCATTGTATACCTGTATATCATCCAAATAAATAATAACAAATGCATCTAGATATGGGTGCAATATATAATCCATTAAAATCATGACCGTAGCAGGGGAATTACATAGACTAAATGGAATGACTAACCACTCATACAAACCTTGCCTGGTTTTGAAGGATTTATTCCATGCATCTTCTTCTTTGACTTAAACCTAGTGACACTCTTAGTTTAAATCTATCTTGGCGAAGTATTTTACTTTCTACAACTGGCCCAATAGGTCATTAAGTATAGGTAGGGGGTACTTACTCTTGAGTGTACTCTTGTTTAACGCTCTATAATCAATGTGAATTCATGGAGTCCCATCCTTCTTTGATATGATTAGGATGGGTGATCCACATGCTGAGATACTTGTTCAAATTACACCTTAAAAAAAAGGTTGTTGCAATTAATTCTTCACTTCCTTTGCTTATATAACATTATGTTTGGAAATAATTTTATTTCATGCTCCACTTCCCTCTTGGGTGATATCCCTTTAGGCTTTTGGAACACTCCATTGTATGATGGTTGTAACTCTTCCAAATTCTCTCTCTGTTCCTTAGTGCACCCGTCCAGGGATTTCTTTGCTATCAATGACTATTTTATAGGTTGATTTTCTCTTAAGAATAATAGAACATACTTTGTACTAGAATTTATCATTTTCTTAGCTTGGTTAGATCTTCCCATTGAAATATTTGACTTACCTTTGTTCTCAGTGATTATGAAGGATTTGTTGTCCTTGATGAGGAGATACTAGTTGGATCTCTACATGTGTTGGAATACGTCACTTTGGAAGGTGACAATGCCTAGGTTATGTCGGAAGAAACTCCAATTTTATGTAAAAAGTTATATCCCATATTTATCATGTAATTAAATACTCTTGTAATAATTTATTACATAAATAGGCAAAATTACATTATCCCACATGTACTATGGGAATGTAATTCCTCAATACCTCTTGGTATACAATATAGGTTAGGAAGTCTCATAAAACACACAAGAAGATATATGATAGTCTTATCATTGTCAAGTGGTGAAACATTTGTGGTGGTGCTCTTTGTAAGATTGGAGATTTCTGAAGATAGTAAAGAAATATTACCTTCCTATGGATGTTTCCTTGGTTAGGGTTTTACCATGTAAAATATGGTGTGTCATCTCCTTTTTTCATCTCTATTCTTTTAATAAATGTTATTGTGTTAGATAGGAGGTTAGATTAGTAATGTTCTGATTTGTTGATTGTTATATGTATCTGCATATTTTCAATATTATAACATGGTATCAAAGTTTCTATATTTTCTAATATTCTAATATTATATATTTGAGATCTTGTTTATGATAATGTTATCTCTTTGGAGTATTGTCCCACTAAACAACAAGCAGTTGATATCTTCATGAAATCCATGATAGAGGAAAGGTTTGTACTACTTCGAAAATTGTCGGGATTATGAAAAGTTTTCATCAAGGGGGAGTGTTGATATAATGGAATATTCCTCCATAAATGTTCCATATCCATAGTCATTATTAAAGGGGAGTGTTGGAATATGTCACTTTGGAAGGTAAAAATGTCTAGGTTATGTTGGAAGAAACTCCAATTTTATGTAAAAGAGGTATATCCCACATTCATCATGTAGTAAAATACCATTGTAATAATTTATTATATAAAGAAGTGAAATTACATTATCCCACATGTATGATGGGATGCAATTTTTCAATACCTATTGGTATATAATATAGGTTATGGAGTCTCATAAAACACACAAGAATATATATGATAGTCTTATCATTATAAAGTGGTGAAACATTCGTGGTGGTTCTCTTTGTAAGATTCGAGATTTATCAAGATAGTAAATACACTATTACATTTTGTGGATGTTTCCCCAGTTGGGGTTTTACCACATTTTTTTGTCTCTATTATTTTATTAAATGTTGTTATGTTAGATAGGAGGTTAGATTAGTAATGTTCTAATTTGTTTATTGTTATATGTATCTACATATTTTCAAGATTCTAACAACATGAAGATTACAATATAATGTAGATATAGGGACTCCTAAACACAACTCCTACGTCAAGTGGCACTACGTCCAATTCTACTTCATCATGTCCAATTCTACTTCATCAATATAATAAACACTAATTGCAAATTTTATTTTACACTACTTTTTTTAACTTGATTTATGTTTCCTTATTTACCCATCCTGATGTATATGGGCTAGGATGCTATTTATCCTCCAATCCTAGTTTTTTGGAAACCTCTATTACAGTTATATTTTTCTATGAACTTGAGTCAAATAGAGCATCAATATTTTTCTTCTTTACTTTTATTTTTATATGGAAAAGTTTGGTCATCTCCTTCTGTTCTTATTGATGAAGGTTATTCAAAGTCAACTCCTTATGCACTGATGTGAAAATAATATTATCATCTATGTTTGACATGATTTGTGCATAATTCCTCAAATATGTGGCTATGAGATTCTTTTCTTCTTCATGCCCTTATTTTGGTTCTTTAGGTTAAGCTTTGGATGCAATTTCTAGTATTTATCCTCTGTGTGATCATTAATATTGTTGTGGTTGCTAGGATCTTTGTATTGGTGTGTTGTGGTGTTTTTCTTCTTATAATTTCCCCCTTTATTATTATTCTTCTCCTTTTCAAAGCTTCATGGTGTTCGTTCTACTTTGAACCACTGGATTACCCTTTCTTCTAGTTTACGCTTTCTAGATAGTGCACCTACACATAATATTCATCTACCATTCTCAATTTGGACATAATTAGCTGCTTTCACAGATGGATGTATAGACCCCATAGATAATTGATTATTACATATTGGTTCTTGGGGTAGATACCCAACATTATGTCCATATTTATAAATTATATGTCATACCCCTATGCACTCTACCCTTGTCTCTGCATATAGTAATGCCACTAGATACACTAGTCCTATACATACCTCACAAGGTAGATTTGGAACTTTATGAGAGTTTTAAAATACTCCCACCTAGTTACTAGAGGACCTCCCTCCAACCTAATGGTTTTTGTATGGATTTCCCACCAGGAGAGAACATAGCCATCTAATTTCAAAACAAAAAATGAATTTTTATGTTCTTCATCTATGTGGTGAACACTGATGTAAACCTCTAATTGCAATGATTTAATTTCAAAGCATTGATATCACCTTGATATGCCTTGATTTAAACCTTTTATTCCATCTTGAATAGAGACTATGAATGGTTCACAACATTTGAATTCAGGTGCTTTTTTTTTTGTTTCTTTAAATCCTTCTCTGGTTCCTCCTAAACCCATGATTTTCCCTTCGATCTGACCGAAGTTAGTTGGAGCCTCATTATTCTTCGATCAACATGAGCTTAATAGTTAGGGAAATTATGAGGAGGTTCATGTTATGATTTATATCCATGACTTGTGCTTCTAGTTGCACAAACCTCTCCTCTGCTATACATCAAGGGTTATCATAACCCAATTCATCAGACATGGCTTAGGTTTTCAAACTTTTTGCTTAAACTAATATGATCCCATACATATTCCCATAGAATACTCAAAGAAAATTTCTTTTATATGAATATGATTTGTAAACTAGCATGGATGTTCCACTAGATAGTTCGTCACAATAGATCAGTGAAAATAAACTAAAATCCATATTATGAAGGGTTAATTCCTTTTAGATTCCATATTTTTTATTATTGTTTTTTTGCTTATGGATACAATAGATAATATGTGAAAAATATGATATAGGTAAATAAAATCACTCAAAAAAAATGAACACCAAGATATGCTCTAAGAAACCCTTCTGGGAGACAATCTAGATGGAAGGCAAGGCTCCTCTGCCCTATTTTATGTAGAATGGAAATGATGAAAGTATAAAGGATAAGACACTCTTTATGCAGTTGCTTGAGACTTGTGGCCTAAGTACTACTACTACAAAAAACCCCGTCTATTATTCTCTTTCTCTATCCAGACTCAATTACACTGCTTTTTTATAGAACATAATGCAAGTTATAATGGAACCCCTTTTCCTCCTAGTGGCTTGGTTATAACACATCCTAATATCCAAATAGCAGTTAGATGTTACCAATTAAACCCTTAACATAAGTTACAACTCAAAACTTTTAGATCCTTATTCATAGTCCCCATGTGGTTAACACCTTTTCCATGAGCAATGGGGGCTAACTTGGCATCCTCTCGAATTGTGGTGGTTAATCATGGTAGGTCAAATTCTGGGAGGGATAACTTTCTCATACGAGCTGTAATTTAGGTGATTCTTGCACAATTGGAAATGTATCAATGTGCAGATTTGGAAAGGTAAGTTCAAGTCCTCAAAAAGTGGTCATTCAAGGCCTCAAAATGGCTCTTGTATTTTTCACCCCCAATTTTCCAAACTAGGAATATCGGTAAAAACTACCTTGAGAGGTTCCTCTAATTTTTTCCACTTTGAAAGCATCGAGATGGATGCAAAATAATATAATGATCCAAGATATATCACCCATTTAGACATATCAATCTCAAGTTATGTGCTTGCGAGCTTTAGGTTTCACCTAATGTTTTATTAGCTTCCAATGCTCATCTTTTAATTTATGAAAACATTCTCCAATACCCATCTTGTAAACCCATATCAAAGTTATTAGTTGCATTCTTATCTTTCCATTGAGGTCTCATTTTCTCAAATTTTACATCCAGAATTTAAGTTATGGGTTTTAGAGGATGGAGACTTAATGACCATTGATTTACCATAATGTAAAATACCACCCCTTGATCAAAATTCAACTTTATTGATCCCACACACATTGTGGGAGATACAACGAAACTAATTACGAGAAAAGGTGATCTCCTCTTACATTATGGGTTGGAATAAAGGTATCCATGGAACCTTATATAAAGTGCACCAAATGTATCTTTTGGTTTCCTAATCATTATAGAGTCACTAACTATTTTCTTGCCAAGTCACCTATCCATGACTTGTCAACCTATGGGTGGATTTACTCTTGTAATGTATCACTCCAAGTGCCTTTGTATGATTGGTGGTCACCATGCGCCATCACTCAATAAATTGAGGGGGCATTAGAGTGCATACCCAAGGGAGTTTCATGCCAATTTTATAATTCCAATTTGGTCACCATCTACCAAGTTCAATGTTTGGCCGTTTACACTAATTTATCCTCATATAAATCAGTATCCCTCATTATTAATATAACCCTTGACTCAAAATATTTTTTTGGTAAATTTTATTTTTTCCCTAAAAATCAAGCGTTGCCTCTCAATTGTAGGTTACCTATTTTGTACCCTCAATCTTGGAGATTATCACACCTATATGCAAAATTCATAATCATCCCTAACTTTTTGGGAGAAAAATATGTAATATTAGGGAGCTTTCAAGTTTTATAGGGGTTGATATGACGTGGCCACTTGTGTGGCTCTCATTCAACTATTTCTAAGAAAATATTTCTCTCATGATACCGCCTTTCTCCCTTATAATGAGGAGGTGATGGGGAGAGAGAAAGGTACTTGACTCTAAGTAGCTTATGTTGTCAAAATCCATTCCTCAACATTTTTTGATCGTTTCTAGGGAGATTATATATTTTTCTCAAACTTTGGAGGATGCATACGGTCTTATGAGGATTGATGTCAAAGGGAAATTAATGGAAAGGAAATCCTTCATTGGGTGAGGACGTTATCATCACATGCATGACAGGTACACAATATTGTAATTTATTTTTTTAATACTAAAGTTCTATATTCCCCCCCCCCCCCCCCCCCCAATATTTTGTGTCTACTATATGATTGAATTTATTTACAAGTCATTGATGTTTAATTAGAGTGTTAATTAAAATCAAGTAAGATAGTTTGGTTGTATTGGTGAAAGTCACTTTGAGCTCATAGTAGCTAAACCATTTCTCTTTTATGGTACTTTAACTGCAATTCTATTAGAGGACTTCTAAGCATCACTTCAAGTGCAATTTTCATGGTCTACTTCATCACCTATACTTTGTAAATTTAAAATTAAATTGAAATGAGAAATTGAGTAATATAGATATTGTCAGGTCGCTATATTACTAGTGTAGTCCCTTATTGTTGTTAGTGTAGCCCCCTTATTGTTATTGTTGTACCCCTGTAGCCCCCATATTGTTATTATTGTGCCCCATAAAGCCACTATTGTTATTGTTGTGCCCTTACATTATTATTGTTAGGTCGGCTAGGATTATATTATGACCCCATGGACTCTTATATATAGAAAGGAGGTTTTGTCATTTGTATCATCCAAGAATTGTTCATTTATGTAATGTAAAGGAGGTTTCCCCATCAAAGTCACTGATTTCTAAGGCATTGATCTCTCTTTTCTTCTATTTTTGGAGATGGTTTCATAACATTTGGTATCAGAGCTTTGGATTCTATGGTTTTGCTGCTTCAAATAGGTCATTGTGGAATTTTTCACTATAATTTTTTTTTTCTACGAAGGTTCATATGCTAAAAAAAAACCCATTTGCAAAGAAATCCTAAAGAAGTTTGTGTAAAAAATTCTAATCTTGGTTAGCAATATTTTCGGAGATATGACCTGTGGAAGTTAGGGTTTTTGCAGGCTCCCAAATTTCATATCAAAGAGGTGACCTTGGGATAATCGTCATAAATATCTCTCTGAGCATCGGATCGGAATTATGTAAAAAGTGGAAGAGAGTACACAGGCTATAGCTTTATGTGTATTAATTTTAGAGTGAGGGAGGAAAAAATGACACATAGCACGCCGTACAAGTTCACTCTACTGAAACAATCCATAATTAGGTCATTGTAGGATATTGGGCATAAATTTTCCTTGAAGAATTCAAATCTGGCCAAACCTGTGGCATTGGAAAGAAGACTCAAAGGGATATTACTGGACTGAAGCTTAAGTATCGAGGATCCAAAATTACAGAGATACATCAGTTTCAATATCGAGCTCCTCAAAATCAAGAAAAATGTGTGCATTTTTTTTTTCAAATTGCACAAGTCTTATTAGTTTGAAGTGATTCCAAGGGAATATTGAAGCATAAATATCACTATTGGGTTATAAAATTCCCCATAAAAGGAATTCAACACCCATTAAGCCTTCATAAGGCTCTACTATGACACATGAAGAGGAAGAAGTGAAACATTATATATAAAAATTACAAAAGCAAGTGCAACAACTTTCGCTCTCGCAAAGAACAACAAAAAATGAAATGGAAGTTTTGAAGAAAGGCATGGAAGCTAATACAGATGGTTTGAAGAAAGGCGTGGAAGCTAATATGGATAGCGTGGAAGATAAGATGGATAGTGTGGAAGCCAAGATAGATAGCGTGGAAGCTAAGATGGATGGGGTGGAAGCTAAGATGGATGGTATAGAAGGCAACATGGATGGTTTGAATAAAGGCATGGAAGCTAAGATGGATGGTTTGAAGAAAGGCGTGGAAGCTAAGATGGATGGTTTGAAGAATGACATGGAAGCTAAGATGGATGAAATGGAAGCTAATATTGATGAAAAAATGAAAGACAACATGGAAGACATGAAGAATGATCTAAATGTAAACATGTAAGGTTTTAAGGAAGGTTTGACAAAGTTGATATAAGAAATGGTTCCTAATGGCGAAAAGGTAGTAGAGGAAACCCACGATGAGAAAAAAATAAATTTTAATCATGATTTCATAAGCTCTAATGTTGGATTTAAGACCCACCATATTTCAAAGATCGATATGAGGAAGTTTGATCAAAAGGATCCCGTAACATGGATACTACAGATGGAGCAATATTTTGATCTCAATAATGTGAAAAAAACACAAAAGGTACGCATTGAAACTTTATATTTAGAACAAAATATATTTGTATCGTATCGATGGCTTTACTCCCGTAAAAAAGTTGTCACTTGGTCATTTTTTACGGAGGAAATGATAGCACATTATGAGGACACAAAGAGAAACACTTCCTTTAGCCAATTAATAAATCTCAAACAAAAGGGTGCAATGGTGGAGCACATTGAGGACTTCCAAAAATTAAATATAAGGGTAGCTGATATTCCAGAGGAACACAAGATTGATGTCTTCATAGGGAATTTAAAGGATAACATCCAAGATGAGGTTCGCCTTTGGGAACCTGATTCATTGGAGAAGGCATTCATGTTGGCAAGAAAAAATGAATGTAAAATTATGGCGACAAGGAATCCTACCACTCACATCTATAAATATGGAAGTGTTGCTACTCCTAGACTTCCACAACCTACAAGGCTAACACCACAAAAATTGGAAGAAAAAAGAGCAAAAGGGATTTTCTACAATTGTGATAGCAAATACGCTAAAGGTCATATGTGTGTAGAGAAGAATTATTTTACATAGATTGTGAAGAGGAGGAATAAAATGAACAAGAAACTTCAAGAGAAGAGGATATACACCAGGAACCAACCCTAAAGAAAGAAGAAATGAGTCCGACCATATCCTGTAATGCATTGGTAGGAATTACCACTCCTCAAACTCTTTTGGTAGAAGGACATATCAAGAAGAAAAAGTTAATAGTGTTGATTGATTTGGGTAGTACTCATAATTTTATTCATTGTAAGGTAGCCAAGGAATTGAATTGCTTCCTATACCCAACACCAGAGTGTCAAGTGATGGTTGCAAATGGAGGAAATATAAATTACTCTAGAAAATGCCATTATATCAAGCTAACCATGGGGGAATATGCATTTAATAGTCCAATGCTTTCCATTCCAATGGAACGTGCCAATGTTATACTAGGAGTACAATGGTTACAATCTTTGGGGACAATAGCTTTTAATTTTCAAGAACTTTTCTTGAAATTTTTTTTGGGATGTAAATGACATTGAATTACGTGGTATCATAGGGAAGCTGGGAAAGATAATAAGCTCTAATGTCATGACAAAGCTTCTCAATAAATAACAATGAGGCATAATTACACAATTATGCTCACTAGAAGTTCCAACATCAAAATAATCTATTTCTCCAGATCTCCAAAAAGTCTTGCAGAATCATTCCAAGGTGTTTGAAACTCCCAAAGGACTCCCACCTATTCGTTATCATGGTCATGCTATTCATTTTATTCTAGTAAGTGTTCCTCCAAACATCAGGCCTAATAGATATCCTTATGTCCAAAAGAGAGAAATTGAACGTATAATTGCATAAATGTTAGAGGCTGGTATAATTCAACCTTGTCAAAGTTCTTTCTCTGCTCCAGTAGTATTGGTGCACAAGAAGGATGAATCATGGTGCATGTTTATGGATTATAGGGAGATCAATAATCTCACTATTAAAGATAAATTTCCCATTCCAGTGATTTATGAATTATTGGATGAATTACATGGAGAAATTTATTTTACCAAGTTGGATCTTAGTTTAGGATATCATCAAATTAGAATGAAGACTGAATATATTCCGAAAACAACATTTCAAACTCATGAGGGTCATTATGAATTTTTGGTCATGCCTTTTGGCCTTACCAATGCACATTTTACATTTCAAGGGTTGATGAATTCCATTTTCAAACCCTTCCTTAGAAAATTTGTGTTAGTATTTTTTGATGATATACTAATATATAACATGTCTTGGAAGGATCACGTTCAACATGTTGACAGGGTTCTCAAACTATTGGAGGAGAAACAATTATATGCAAAAACCTCCAAATGTTTCTTTGGAGTACAAGAGGTGGAATATCTAGGTCATATTTTATCTCAGGAGGGTGTTAAGGTTGACCCTAACAAAATTAAATCCATTAAGGAATGGAAAGTCCCCACAACCATAAAGCAGTTGCCAGGATTTCTCGGGTTAACATGGTATTATCGCAATTTTGTTAAGAATTATGGGAGAATAAAAACACCTCTACCAACATTATTGAAGAAAGATACATTTTCATGGACTCTTGAATCAACTAAGGCATTTTAACATCTTAAAGAGGCAATGTGCCTAGCATCGGTCTTAGCTACGCCAGACTTCACAAAAATATTTATTGTGGAATGTGATGCCTCAGGAAATGGAATTGGTGTTGTTTTAATGCAAGAAGGAAGACCCATTACCTTTGAAATTCGTCCAGTTAAAGGAAAGTATTTCCAAAAAGGTATTTAGGAGAAGGAAATGTTGGCAATACTACATGCACTAAAGAAATGGAGACCTTACCTAATGGGAAGACACTTCAAGGTAGAAACTAATCATGATAGTCTTAAATGCTTTTTGGAACAAAGACTATCTTCATAAGAGCAGAAAAAATGGGTCACGAAGATGTTGGGTTATGACTTTGAAATCATCTACAAAAAAGGGAAGCTAAATGTTGTTGCAGATGCACTCTCAAGAAAGGATGAAGAGGTGGAAGCATTGCTTTGTGCCATTTCTATTATCCAACGAGATTGGATAACCAAAGCAAGGGATGAATGGAAGAATGATGAAGAAGTGTGGACACTCATTCAAAAGCTGCAGCAAGATCCTAGTACATCTGATACATTTAGTTGGAAAAGCGATTCCTTATGGTACAAAGATCGCTTATATCTTTGTAAGAATTCCCAACTAAAACAAAAGATTCTTTTGGAATTGCACACCTCTCCCTTAGGAGGACACTTAGGATTTTTAAAAACTTACGACAGGGTGAAGAAAGATTTTTTTTGGGATGGGCTTAAATATGATATTCAAAAGTTTGTGGCATAATGTTTGCTTTGCCAACACAATAAAGTTGAGACAATTAAGATCCGAGGTCTTCCACAACCTTTATCCATTCCAAGTCAACGTTGGGAGGAGGTTTCAATGAATTTTATCATAGATTTACCTAAGTCCGAAGGAAAGAGTGTAATCATGGTGGTAGTTGATAGAATTACCAAGTATGCACACTTTTGTTAATTATCTCATCCATTTAAAGCAAGTACAATTGCTACTGCGTTTATGGAAACAATTCAAAAGCTACATGGAAACCCAAAGATTATTGTAAGCGATAGAGATCCCATTTTTATTGGAAATTTTTAGACAAAATTATTTTCTTCTCTGGGTACTCAACTAGCTCATAGCTCATCTTATCATCCTCAATCTGATGGGAAAACTGAGATAGTGAAAAAATGTTTGGAAGGATATCTTTGTTGTTTTGTATCTGATAAACAAACACAATGGGTCAAGTGTTTACCGCTGGCTGCATGGTGGTATAACAGTTCCTTCCATACTGCAACAAATATTACCCCATTTATGGCACTTTATGGATATCATCCACCATCCATCACATCATCTTTAAGAGATAATTCTAAGGAGTAGAAGATCACATCGAGCATCAACAAGAAGTTCTCCAACTCTTAAAGTATAACCTAAATTTGGCACAAAATCGAATGAAATAACATGCATATCAACATCACAGTGAGAGAAGTTTTGATGTAGGAGACTGGGTATTTTTACGGCTACAACCATACAAACAAATGTCCCTCAAGCAAGCTAAGAAGGATAATAAATTATCACCAAATTACAATGGTCCTTACAAGGTGTTGAAAAATATTGGTACTACAGCATAAAAATTAGAGCTTCCCACTTCATCTCGAGTGCACCCAGTTTTCCATGTTTCATGCTTAAAGAAGGTTATAGGTGACAAACTTCTAGTTCAAACAATATTGCCAGAACTTTATGAGGAAGGAAAAATCATATTGGAACCTGAAGCAGTCAAGGAAACAAGAACTTGACAGCTACGAAATCGATCAATTTCAGAGTATCTCATCAAGTAGAAGAACTTACCCACTGAAGATTCCAGATGGGAGGATGAGAATTTTTTACAAAAGCATCAAGAGCCCCTCAAGAGTTGAGGACAACACTTTTTTGAAGGAGAGGAACAAGTTAGGTCCCTATATTACTAGTGTAGTCCCTTATTGTTGTTAGTGTGGCCCCCTTATTGTTATTGTTGTACCCCTGTAGCCCCCATATTGTTTTTATTGTGCCCCATAAAAATCCATTATTGTTATTGTTGTGACCTTACATTATTATTTTTAGGTCAACTAGGATTATATTATGACCCCATGGACTCCTATATATAGAAATGAGGTTTTGTCATTTGTATCATCCAAGACTTGTTCATTTATGTAATGTAAAGGAGGTTTCCCCCACAAAGTGGCTGATTTCTAAGGCGTTGATCTCTATTTTCTTCTATTTTTGGAGCTGGTTTCATAACAGATATTAGATCTATAAATATTGTTCAACCAAGTCTCTAGGGAGGTTTCAACATCAATATTTATGAAAATTATTGAAAAATATACAACAAATCACTAGGGAATATTCTCAAGAATGTTGGATTGTTCGTTTTATTTCCTAAACTTAGATTTATTAGATAGGTTCACTGGATGTAGGACATGGATCGCTTAGGTGTAGCAGAATTCCTTATTGATATATATTTTTTTCTAATATCCATAGGAATTTGATCATGATTTTTTTCACATACAATCATGGTGTCATGACATATTTAGTTTCTTAATATCACAACTTGATTACATTGTGTGGTAAATAATCTCATAATCCAATAAAATTTCCGAGTCAATTATTAGAAATGGCACATGTGCACTAAAAATCTCATCTCCTCACTCAATTATAAGGCAAGTTATTTGTTATATATTTTTGTTAATATCTATTTTAAGTAGTTGTCTACAAGCGAGTAATTTAGATGTGTTTTTGTTTTGATTTGTTCATATATATATATATATGGAAATTGAAAAAAATTAGTGTGAATACGAGTTGTTGTTATTTAAGGTGTAATTTCCTGCTTGGTGCTAAAAACATGATTTAAATACAACAATACTTGATTTTTGTAGGTTTTAAACTTGTACAATTGATTGATACTAAAAAATCTTAATAAAACATAAAATATGCAATGGAAATCACAAACACAAACACATATTTTGTATTGGAAACCCAAAACCGAGAAAACTAATAATATTTTTCAATATAAATTCTTCTATATAGTGTAAAATTAGAACATATATATCTCGTGGAATCCACGAACCACCAAAAATTTTACCATAAATTATAAAACAATTGTAGTTACTTAACCAAAACTACAAAACTATGGGCAAACGACCATACACCATAAAATCACTTTTAGCAAAACTACATGACAAAAATTTCCAAAAAACACAAAAAACCACTTATTATTATTTATTTACTTTTGTCGGGGGTCCATCCCTTGAATCCTTGTAGGGGGCATCCATCCCCTGCAAACCCCAAAAATTGGGGGGCTATCTCCTCCCTTGTGACTCCCTCATTGTACATCATGCATTATACAATGAGTGGGGATAACTATGCAAAAAATATCACACATACCCAAAATTCTCCTACTTGTTGTTTTCTTTGCATATAGGGAGTGACAAGAATATATGATCAAGAATCTAGGGCAATATTGCACATTGATTCTCACCCAAGGTCCATATTTTGTGTACCAAACCTTATAATGGTGTTCATATCCATTTTGTAGGAAAATGATTTTGTTTTTAAAGTTTGTGTGATGGTTTGAGACCTGATACATATCTAAAGATATCTAGAAGCATATTTTATAGCATAAGGTCCTAGTTAACCATGTCTAGGACCTTAAGCTTCATATATAGTGTGTAAAAGCTTGAAATAACATCCATATTCAATTTTTATGCTAAATATTTCCTATATGGTAGTTTGGGGCTGCATGCAAGGCTATGAGCTTTATAGACCCATATTTAAGGTTTTAAAAACTTCATTTCACTCATGGACCATAATGAGGGCATACTACTCATCTTTAATATAAACATATTTGCAATAATTCATATATCCTATTTAAAAGTCAAAAAATCCATTTATAAAATTTATGTAGTAATTTAAGAACATATACATAGCTTAATTATCTTAAAAACATATTTTAAAACTTATAACTCTATTATTAATCATGATTATTAACTCTTGAAATATGCTCATAATTCCATCCTTCTCTAGAAAACCTCTTATTATTACCATATACAAATGATGGGAAAATATTTCATTTTCATAGCCCATAAGCATGGGCTACGGATAGTTTAGGGCCCAAATTCCTTGCTTACACTCATCCTTGGATCATGCTAGTTGCTTATACTTTAGAGTCTATGTAAAGTGTTGTATAATTTTTACTACATGATGAGAAATAATGCAAGGTTATACTAAAAGGTTGTTTTTAAAATTCACATATGAGATTGTCTCGTGGGACACCTCGATGGATTAGTCATTCTATATGGTATATATTTCACAAAAACCCATTTCCATAAAATATTGTATTTCAAAAAAATAAAACATATATATTTTGTTAAAGTTTAGATTTTCATACAATATGTAGCATTGAGCATGATGCAGAAATGTCAAAACAAATAAATGCGGGTCACAAATGCGTTTCTTGGCCATGTATAAACATAATAGTATTTTATATTTTATTTTATTTTTTCTATGTGCTTCATGGATTTTGGAGATCGGTGACCACTATGTTTACTGGATATTTTTATCAGGTAGATCCACCTGAAGGGGTCACTTCCTTCTAGCTCAACCACGAAGCCTAACCCCGAAGTGTGTCGAGAGAATCAAACTTGCGACCTCTCAATAACAAAGGTGCTTTAACGACAAGGAATCGATTAGTTGAGCTAACCCTCAAAGATTATACAGTATTATGTTTTATAGTGTATGATTAGGAAAATTGAAATAAATAATTATGGTTTTGAATGTTTTATATAGATTTTAATTAGTGTATATTAATATAGATTATGAAAAATGATATATATAAAGATAAGGAAAAAAATAGATAGAAGAGATAATAATTTAAAAATATTTTAGCATGTAGATTTTCATAGTTAAAAACATCATGTTGATAGCTTGTGGAGCATTGTGTGATCTCATTGAGGTGTCTAATGTTTCAGGTGAACACTTCACCCATCTTCAGGAACTGTAAAATTATTGTGCAGAAAATCTCCTCTGCAGACAGAGGCGATCCCTCTAGCCCTAAGGTGGGTGTAGAAACAGGGGAACACACTGAATTCCTAAATTCCTAGTTTGTAAATGAAATATGGACTGGAACAGATATCCTACCTCGGTCCATTTCTTTGTCGTGGCACGTTGCAATGATCCTTTGGTCTCTGTCTTTAGGCCTTGCTCTCCGTTGATGACAACGTTAATACACCTGTACAAAGATCAAACAAACACTCACAACATACAACCATATACATTCATCTACAACTATCCAACTAGTCAAGGAGAGTTAGACACTTTGGATATAAATAGAAACAAAGTTGGAACCATGAACGATTCATGTATTATTAATAGGTGAAAAAGAAGTTTACAACTTGCGCCTTGACGTTGTAGACCTCCTCCAATGGGATCAACAGAGCACGTCTCCAAGCATTCGTTCGTCGTTCGGCTCAATGAGGCGGTGGGCTTCAACTCTCTCTCTCAACAATGAGCACTTCTCTACTTCAACACACCAGCTATATCTATTGACTGCTAAGCTAGCTGAATCATTGTGAGGAAGAAGAATTTATAGGAGAGGAGGAGGAATTTTGGGATCCATATAAGGTGGAGGAGAGGCCTATCCCTTTGGGAGGTTTCACAATTGTAAGAACTAATAGGCCAAAGGGAGAAACTCGACTTGATCCAGTCGAACAAACAACCATGACTCTGCCCACGAAGCTGTTAGATCATGGGAGCTTCTTTTCTATTTAAAAAAAATTCTAAAAGTAGCTCGGCATGGGTGCTCTTAAGGGACAGAGTGCCCATCAGCTCTAGGCTTAGTGCAATTTTGACCATGTGCGTGAGGAAAAAACTACCTACCAACGCCGACCCAAAAGTATAGGTTTTTGAGGGTATTCTCAAGGAATGAGCAACAAATATTGTGTTCCAAACATGCAAAGGGATGCAATGACATTCTTATAAATTTATGATAATACACAGAGGTCATTGAAATGGTCCTCCAATATTCGGAATGGGGATTGTAGGGACAATGAAAAAATACTGTGTAACAGGTACCCCCTAAAGCATGAAGTTCAAGAGAGAGGGAGGGGTGAAATTCTTTATGAAAACATGCCCAAACCAAAATGCCATCGTCGGAAGACCTGCAAGATCAAGTACGACTAATATCTCTGATACTTGAATACAAGGTATGGGCACAACCATCCATAATAGAGAATATATAACAGGATCCATGGCATGGACACAACCATCCAATGAGAAGGATAATAAAATAGACTCAGGTATGGTCACAACCATCCAATCATAAGAGTCATGAATATACAATCATGATAAACCAGCACGTCTCGCAGCCTGGATTTTATCAGACAAAACCCAGGGTCTTGCACTCCGTCCCGACTTGAACGAGTACAAATTCAAGCATGTGAATACATGAGCTGAAGTCAAAATAAAATCGCCTGATTACCAACCAATGATGGGAGATATTAACAGGTGCGAGAGAAACCACCAATAATGAAAATGGCTCTCAAGGTACTACTAGTACAATCCACGGAATGTGAAACATGAGCTTGAGTCGAATACCCGTGAAATCACTCGATCGAAGGCCAATAATGAGAACCTATTGTTGAATGTAAAGAACTTACCATTGAGGTATGAAAGATCTAAGGTAACAGAAGGGAGTCTTTGGATCAACTTCCTGGAGAATGAGTTGAAGTCGACAGGAAGAGATCAGTCAAAGGAGGGCCATAATGTTTCCCACAACATCGACACGAGACAGAGGAATAAGATGGTAGTGAATCAAGATTGAACAAAGGATCAGGGGTTGAAAACTGCAGAAGGACTTCTCTTGAACATATGGCGACACGACTTCATAACCTGGCAGTATTTTACATCAAAGGATCTGAGGTCATGATGAAAAGGCAAAGAGCAGATGAGAGGTAAAAAGAGATAACCCAAACCCATGGAAGAAAAATGATGAATATGGGATGTCCCCAACCCGACGCGAACTGTAGACAAGTTTCATGTTCAAGAGTGACATACTGCGTACACGACTAAGAACTAGTTCCATTTTCCCCCACCATTCCTGGCGAGTACCCAAATTATTTTTGGAAACAAGCTTGAAGGGCATATCATATGCTTGTCATATAAGTTTGTCCTTCAGACAACTCCATCCTAGTACATTTCATGAGCCCTAGGAAGGAGGGACTTGGTAACATCATGTTGACGACATCCGATGTCACTTAATTTTAACGAGTCTGACAAAAGAAGAACTTGACATATTTTCATGTTTAGAGAGGTTGAAAAGAAGCAGAAAAGAAAACTCCACTAGGTCCCTTTTCGTAGGTAGTCTGACAAATCCGAAAAGGTAGAAAACGATATCTGAGAGAACCTCTTAGTCATGTTCGACTAAGGTATTCCTTTTTCGTAAATAATATGTCCCAGCTCGAAAATGGGGTATACGTATACTGGGTAGATGATGTTTCACAACCTTTAGCGAGTTCAAAACAACAAGAGTCTCGACAATCTTTTCATGTTTTGGGAGTTAGAAAAAAGCTGAAAGATAGGTCCAGGGGGTGAATTTTTTGTGTTTTTACCGAGTCCGAAAAAGTAATAAAATACAACTCGATTATGCATCGTCACCAGTATTTAGTACCTATTTTTGCACAAGAAACAAATGTAAAACCTATTTTTCATAAAAAATATTAAAAAATAATAAAAAATGTGTCAAAAAACATAATTAGGTTTGAAAAGGCTATAAAACAATGTAAAGGGTAAACATTTTTTACTTTTTACCTTTTCACCCTCGTGTGAGCTTTTTTTACCGATTTCCATTGCGAATTTGCGGAGCTGATCTTATGCAATCCATGAGGTCATTTCTGAATCCGTTTTTCCTAGGTAAGAGCTCTGAACTCCATCTGCAATCTAAGCCATTTTTAAAATTGTTTTTTAGGGTTTTTATGTATTTGTGGAGGAATTTGAAAAAAACAAGGTCACGGTGGTCGACGCTGGTTCTGGGAATGGAGCCGTGCCCAACCCTGAAAATTTTGAACAGGATGATGCTGATGGGTGCTACTATTGAAAAAACAACAACGCAGAATGCCGCGCCCAACATTTTAAATATTTCCTCGAAAAATAACTAATTTAAAATGATCCCAATCTCAAGTAAAGGATATTAGAATCTTATTTATTGGTTTGCAGGAAAAATCCATGACTAAAATTGTCATAGAGTGGAAAGAAGGAGAGCATGGGGAAGAGGATGAACTAGCCATGGGAAGTGATGCATACATGGATTCCCTAAGAAACTGTGGGCTCTTGAAATTCTTCATTGGCCCCATGTTTGAGAGCTCAGGTAGAGCTGTTACAGTACTTGATTGGTGTGTGGGACACTGATCGAGAGAGATTCATGATTCACGACCAAGAATTGGAGATAGAGGTCTCCGACATCTATTTTCATAACTGGATTGTCACAGAGGGGAGAGAAACCATTGCTGACAGGTACCCAGGCCCTTGGAGAGAGCATGGGCATGCTGATAGACAGAGTCTGTCCTGGAGCAAATAAAGGATCTAAGAGTGGAAAAGTAGACATACCAACAGTGCCTAACTTGGAATTGAGGGTAGTGCTACATACTCTAACTCGGGCCACCGCATCTCAGGCTCCCCATGAAGCTACACATACACAACTTCAACTTTCCGTAGATTGCATGGCTTCAACCATCTTCAATTGGGCGGAAGTAGTGACAATAAACCTAAAACGTGAGCTAACCAAACAAAAAAAGGGTACGCTGAAATAGTTTGGATACGGGTCCATATTAATACCATTCATCTTGGAACAATTGTCGATATTCCAGCACCAGGAGGGGGCAGTACCTATTCCACCAGCATGAGAGCCACAGATGATCCGTTGGGCAGAGTTGATGCCTCGATCAGGAGGTGGACAATAGATGTCATGGAGATCAGAATTCTTCGACTGGCTATGTCGATAACTCATCATGGTAGAGGACTGGTCGTACATTGGCATTGATTTCAGAGGTGATTAAGACCTTCCACTCCCGGAAGGGGATGATCGGGATGAGGATTTAGGTATAAGCTCATTTTTTGAATTTTATGAGTATTATGGTTTTTTTGCATATGTGTTCTGATATTTACTCATGTACTGTAGAAGTTGGACGGGAGAGACTTGCGGGGATGTCTCCCATAGCACAGAGGGTCCCACAAGATTTCGAAGCGACCCCTCATGGTAAGGAAAGCGACGAGGAAGAAATCACACACAAATTGGAAGGACTCACGAGTGGGATCCCAAGCTATGAAATATTCGAGGATGTTCCTTGTGCTTATCAAAGGCACACCGCATGAGTATCTAACCGTATCCATCGACTACTAAGACATGTCGTGCGGGCAGTAATGTACTATCATGAGCACCTTGCGGATTAGACGTCTAGGCTTTATTTCTGCATATTTTTTGAGAGACATGATGTCTCAGGATGTAACCAAAACACATATATGTTTTGAACTATGATGTTACACGTGGATGAAAACACGATATATATACATATATGCTTATTTTCCTGTTTTTAAATCTTACCATGTAATGATGATTGCTTTTACAAATTGCGCAAATGTCTATCTAATACATGATTAGCTACTGCATCAGTTAACGTATTTCTTCTCCTAGGAATATGATGATATGTGATATAATCAAAATTTCTTTCCAACAGACCAACACGTAAAAACATCATTAAAATATGAGGGTTTTTGACAGACTAACGTCCATTGAGCTGTAGAACAACAAGATGCGAGTCTAGGTTTACGATTAATTCACGAATGCCAAGTGTAATAGATTCAGTTAGAAGTTCAATAACTACACTGTATTCAATGACATTGTTCATTGTAAATCCTAGAAAAATGCCTTGGAGGTCTATTAACTCACCATTCGGATCATAAATTACCCAAGCCGCGGAAGATAGGTTTCGGGTACAGCGGGAGTTACCGTCAGCGAAACCGACAAAAGGAGTGACAAACATTTGCATAGTAAGCAAATACATAATAAGCAAGAAAAAACTGCTCGCAAAGCACACCAAGCCAAAACTGTACAAAAATGAAAAACACACTTATGTACATAAGAAACGCATGAGAAAACTCATGCATAATATTTTTTAAGATACAACCCATTTCTGGGCTGGTCCAAGGGATGGCCTTCATAATCAATAAGCTCATAGGCCCCTTTTATCAAAACACGTTTGATTATGTAGGGCCCATGCCAGATGGGTTCAAATTTTCCTGCCCCCATCTTATCATGGGCTTGGTCATACAAGAGGACCAAGTCTCCTTCTACAAAGGTACAAGGTGAAATTGTCTGATCAAAGTGGGCTTTGACCCGCTTTTTTTGTGCTTCTATGACTAGAGCGGCGAAGCGACGAGTTTCATCAAGCCTCTACATATATATAAGATGTTCTTCCTCCGAAGAAGTATTGGGTAGTAACTCGACAACTATCTTGAGCAAAGGAATTTCACATTAAATCAGCAGGGTAGCTTCTAGACCATAAACAAGCTGAAATGGTGTGAATCTAGTTACATCCTTTACCGAGGTTAGGTAATCCCAGAGAGCTGAGAACAACATGAGATGCCAATTGGACTTGTGCATCCCAAGCGTACGTTGAAGCATAGTGACTAAAAATTTGTTCACGGATTCAACTTGGCCATTGGCTCGGGGGTAGTACGATGTTGAGCTGTCGTGATGCAGACCCAACTTAGTAGCCACGTCAGCCATCATATAATGGAAAAATGGGAGCCATGATTTGTGACAATGGCCTAAGGGAATCCAAACCTGGTAATCATGTGATTGAAAAGAAACTGGGCGGCCATCTTACCGTCGACTGTGAGTGTAGGCATTGCTTCGGCCCATGTTGTGAAGTAGTCAACGACTATGATAATATAAGAATTCCCCCCGGCTGAGCGAGGCTTACACATCACAAAATCGATACCCCACTTCGCAAAAGGTCCAACGGTAATGACAGGATGGAGGTGAGAAGGTGGCGCACGCATCTTGCGATGGTATATTTGGCACTCGTGACATTTACGGACAACGAGAATACAATCTTTGAAAATTGTGGGAAAAAAATACCCTGCGCGAAGAATATTATTAGCAATATCATACCCAGACATGTGACCGCCACATGCGCTAGAGTGGCAGTCATTAAGAAATTTCTCAGCTTCCTCGAGCATCAAACACCGATGGAGAACAGAATCGGCTCCAATGTGGTATAAAGTATCTCCGACTATGCGATAAGGTTGCGAATGATGGCAGATACGCTGATGAGCATCTTTCTTCAAGTCGGACAGGAAAGTGGAGGTTTGGAGATACACGATGATATCACCATACCATGGATCGAGGGTGCTAATCAGAAAGAGGGTGTTGTCTGGAATGCATTCCTCAAAACCAGCAGGAGCAGAGGCAGAAGATAAGGAGCATATCAACTTGGATAGAACGAATGATTTCTTCGACTTGGCAGCAGTGAACTCCAATTCAAATTCTTGGAGGATAACTATTCGCTTCGAGTACTTGCCCCCCAGCAACTGTCGAGTTAAAATATAGGTCATGGGGTTGCAATCAGAAATCACGATGGCAGTACAAAGTAGAATATAGTGACAAAAATGTTGGATGACTTAAACAACTGCCAATGCTAATTTCTCGACATGAGCATAACGCATTTCGGTATCGAGAAGACTACGACTGAAATAATAAATGACGTGCTCATTACCATCGTCATCGTCTTGTATGAGAACCATGGAGATAGTACTAAAATAAGTAGCAAAATAGAGTAAATAATCACGATGATAATTTGGGGGACGCATAAGAGGAGCATTGACAAGAATATTCTTCAATGCATCGAAATATTTTTGGGCAATCTCGTCCCATAAGAACGGGATGCCGTGCTTAAGAATTCATGTGTAACCTTTGGCCACTTCAGCATAGTTTGGTATAAAACGATGCACGGAATTAGCTTTCCTTGCAAAATTTGCAATTGGTGTAAAGAGGAAGGGGAGGGGAGATTAATAGTGGCCTCGAATTTGAGAGGATCGAGATGAATATCGTCTTTAGAAACAAAAAAACCTAATAATTCTGCAAGAGTCGACACAGAAGACACACTTATAAGGATTGAGCCAAATGTTCTATCGTCTGCAATGAAGAAAAATCTGACGGAGATGGTTCGGGTGGTCTTGACGCTTAGCGGAATGAGCCGGAAGGTCATCCAGGAAAGGTTGGACAATGTGCTTAATATCACGAAAAGCCTAGGAAATTTCCCATTGGAATGTGGCCCCAAAATTTTTCAGGTCAAAAGGGAGCTTTTTATATGCAAAAGTGCCCCATGGACAGATGAAGGCGGTTTTATGTTGATCAACCGGTAGTATGTTAATCTGGTTGTAACCAGAGAATTCGTCCATAAGGGAAAAAATCTCACTCCCGACACAGTCATCAATTATTTGGTCGATGAAGGGAGTAGGATAGTAATCCTTAGGACATGCATGAATGTTATCGCGGTAATCCACACAAACGAAAATGGTACTCTGCTTTTTATTCACAGGGACAATATTAGAGACCCAATCTGTCAATGGGATCGGATAAATGAAGCCAGCTTTGAGAAGTTTTTCAACTTCAGCCTTTATAGCAGCCGCCTTTCTAGGGTGCATGGGATGAAGGTGCTGGCGAACAGGTTTCGCATCAGGGTATGTATGTATCTTGTGCACTACTATACTTGGATCAATGTTGGGCATTTATTCATAAGACCAAGCGAATATGTCTCGAAATTCACGAAAAAGGCTAGTATAGGCCTGAATCTCATCAGGAGAACAAGTCACCCCAATGTGGATGTTCTCGAAAACCCTTGGTTTAATAGAGATGTCAATAGGCATAGTTTGAGTGATATTTCTCATGTTTCCTTCTGCAGAGACTTCATGTGTCAAAATAGGCGTTTGAAGTGGTTGGGAAGGAGCTTGGGAAGAAAAATTCTCAAGATAGGTAGACATTGCCCCAAGACTAGGTAAGAAGGAGGAACGATGATGAGTATCATTCCAGGGAGGGTCCTCAAGAGACATAGTTTCCAAAATAGCTTCATCAGTTGGAAATGTCTCATCCAAGGGTCGGGAGAATCCAAAGGACCGAGCCAAGGGGATTGAGAATATGAGTCGAGAGGCATACTCAAAGAAGTATGATCAAAAGGGGATGCCGAAGCCGAGATGATCACACAATAATCAATTTCTATTGGGCTTAGCGGCATCACGTCACTAAACGAATCAACCTGATCAGGCAAAGGGATGATCCAAGGATCAGAAACAATGGAGATCATATTGACTTGAGCTGTGTTGGGCGGAGGAAGAGGAAAAATACCCATGAGGGCGAGATCTTTGAAAAGTGCTGGCCCCACACTTTCATAAGGTGTGGGAATTTGATTGACATACGATACATTTCTCTCCGAAAAGGTGGAAGTGAAAAAGGACAATTGATCCATAGTGATAATCTTTCCTTCGTGCAGAAAACAAAGAACACGAAAGAGAGTGGATGGTACACATAGCATGGTGGGAGTCCAACTGCGACTGAGGAGGAGATTATAGTTGAGTTTGGCATCAATGAATTCAACCTCTACATTAACCATTTTTCCTTCCAACATTATAGGTAAGCTGGTGAGGATAGCAAGAGGGAAATATTCCCTTCCATCGAAGGCTTCTAAGGCGTTTGGAGACTGGTGAAAGGCTGGAGAGCCAATGGCTTTCCAACATGCAATGGACATAATGCAAGTAGACACACCTTCGTCCACGTTTTCCTGATAGATATTCTTACCATTAATCCCAACTTGGATAATCAAATCAAGTTGGTTAGGGAGGCACGGGACGAAAATTTCCAGATCAAAAGTGATAAGGCTCGAGTCGGCAGAATCAACTCCTCCGATAACGGATAACAAAGCTTTCCGTTGTGACAGAAAACTATGAAGAACCTCTAACGCAGACATAGCGGACGGTGCCTGAGCCAAATCCTCAACAATACTGTAATGCTGAGTGGCACGAGTGTTCGGATTATAGGAGGACTTACGGAGCACACCCATGGAGAGGAACATGTTAGGTCCCTATATTACTAGTGTAGTCCCTTATTGTTGTTAGTGTGGCCCCATTATTGTTATTGTTGTACCCCTGTAGCCCCCATATTTTTTTTATTGTGCCCCATAAAAAGCCATTATTGTTATTGTTGTGCCCTTACATTATTATTGTTAGGTCAACTAGGATTATATTATGACCCCATGGACTCCTATATATAGAAAGGAGGTTTTTTCATTTGTATCATCCGAGACTTGTTCATCTATGTAATGTAAAGGAGGTTTCCCCCTCAAAGTGGCTGATTTCTAAGGCGTTGATATCTATTTTCTTCTATTTTTGGAGTTGCTTTCATAACAGATATTAGATCTATAAATATTGTTCAACCAAGTCTCTAGGGGGGTTTCAACATCAATATTTATGAAAATTATTGCAAAATATACGACAAATCACTAGGGAATATTCTCAAGAATGTTGGTTGGTTCGTTTATTTCCTAAACTTAGATTTATTAGATAGGTTCACTGGATGTAGGACATGGATCGCTTAGCTGTAGCAGAATTCCTTATTGATATATATTTTTTTCTAACATCCATAGGAATTTGATCATGATTTTTTCACATACAATCATGTGTCATTACATATTTAGTTTCTTAATATCACAACTTGATTACATTGTGTGGTAAATAATCTCATAATCCAATAAAATTCTGAGTCAATTATTAGAAATGGCACATGTGCACTAAAAATCTCATCTCCTCACTCAATTATAAGGCAAGTTATTTGTTATATATTTTTGTTAATATCTATTTTAAGTAGTTGTCTACAAGCGAGTAATTTAGATGTGTTTTTGTTTTGATTTGTTCTAATATATATATATATATATATATGGAAATTGAAAAAATTTAGTGTGAATATGAGTTGTTGTTATTTAAGGTGTAATTTCCTACTTGGTGCTAAAAACATGATTTAAATACAACAATACTTGATTTTTGTAGGTTTTAAACTTGTACAATTGATTGATACTAAAAAATTCTTAATAAAACATAAAATATGCAATGGAAATCACAAACACAAACATAAATATTTTATATTGGAAACCCAAAACCGAGAAAACTAATAATATTTTTCAATATAAATTCTTCTATATAGTGTCAAATTAGAACATATATATCTCGTGGAATCCATGAACCACCAATAAATTTACCCTAAATTATAAAACAATTGTAGTTACTTAACCAAAACTACAAAACTATGAGCAAACGACCATACACCATAAAATCTCTTTTAGCAAAACTACATGCCAAAAATTTCCAAAAAACGCAAAAAACCACTTATTATTATTTATTTACTTTTGTTGGGGGTCCATCCCTTGAACCCTTGTAGGGGGCATCCATCCCTTGCAAACCCCAAAAATTGGGGGGCTATCGCCCCCCTTGTGATGCCCTCACTGTACATCATGCATTATACATTGAGTGGGGATAACTGTGCAAAAAATATCACACATAGCCAAAATTCTCCTACTTGTTGTTTTCTTTGCACATAGGGAGTGACAAGAGTATATGATCAAGAATCTAGGGAAATATTGCACATTGACTCTCACCCAAGGTCCATATTTTGTGTACCTAACCTTATAATGGCGTTCATATCCATTTTGTAGGAAAATGATTTTGTTTATAAAGTTTGTGTGATGGTTTGAGACCCGATACATATCTAATGATATCTAGAAGTATATTTTATAGCATAAGGTCCTAATTAACCATGTATAGGACCTTAAGCTTCATATATAGTGTGTAAATCCTTGAAATAACGACCATATTCAATTTTTATGCTAAATATTTCCTATATGGTAGTTTGGGGCTGCATGCAAGGCTATGAGCTTTATAGACCCATATTTAAGGTTTTAAAAACTTCATTTCACTCATGGACCATAATGAGGGCATAATACTCATCTTTAATATAAACATATTTGCAATAATTTGACATATATCCTATTTCAAAGTCAAAAAATCCATTTACAAAATTTATGTAGTAATTTAAGAACATATACATAACTTAATTATCTTAAAAACATATTTTAAAACTTATAACTCTATTATTAATCATGATTATTAACTCTTAAAATAAGCTCATAATTCCATCCTTCTTTAGAAAACCTCTTATTATTACCATATACAAATGATGGGAAAATATTTCATTTTCATAGCCCATAAGCATGGGCTACAGATAGTTTAGGGCCCAAATTCCTTGCTTACACTCATCCTCGGATCATGCTAGTTGCTTATACTTTAGAGTCTATGTAAAGTGTTGTATAATTTTTACTACATGATGAGAAATAATGTAAGGTTATATTATAAGGTTGTTTTTAAAATTTACATATGAGATTGTCTCGTGGGATACCTTGATTGATTAGTCATTCTATATGGTATATATTTCACAAAAACCCATTTCCATAAATTATTGTATTTCAAAAAAATAAAGCATATATATTTTGTTAAAGTTTAGATTTTCATACAATATGTAGCATTGAGCATGATACAAAAATGTCAAAACAAATAAATGCGGGTCACAAATGCGTTTCTTGGCCATGTATAAACCTAATAGTATTTTATATTTTATTTTATTTTTTCTATGTGGTTCATGGATTTTGGAGATCAGTGACCACTATGTTTACTGGATATTTTTATCAGGTAGATCCACCCGAAGGGGTCACTTCCTTCTAGCTCAACCACGAAGCCTAACCCCGAAGGGTGTCGAGAGAATCAAACTCGTGACCTCTCAATAACAAAGGTGCTTTAACGACAAGGACTCAATTAGTTGAGCTAACCCTCAAAGATTATACGGTCTTATGTTTTATAGTGTATGATTAGGAAAATTGAAACAAATAATTATGGTTTTGAATTTTTTATATAGATTTTAATTAGTGTATATTAATATAGATTATGAAAAATGAGACAATAATTTAAAAATATTTTAGCATGTAGATTTTCATAGTTAAAAACATCATGTTGATAGCTTGTGGAGCATTGTGTGATCTTGTTGAGGTGTCTAATGTTTCAGGTGAAAACTTCACCCATCTTCAGGAACTGTAAAATTAATGTGCAGAAAATCCCCTCTGCAGACAAAGGTGATCCCTCTAGCCCTAAGGTGGGTCTAGAAACAAGGGAACACACTGAATTCCTAAATTCCTAGTTTGTAAATGAAATATGGACTGGAACAGATATCCTACCTCGGTCCAATGCTTTTTCATGGCACGTTGCAATGATCCTTTGGTATTTGTGTTTAGGCCTTGCTCTCTATTGATGACAACGTTAATACACCTGTACAAAGATCAAGCAAACACCGACAACATACAACCATATACATTCATCTACAACTATCCAACTAGTCAAGGAAAGTTAGACACTTTGGATATAAATAGAAACAAAGTTGGAACCAGGAACGAGTCATGTATTATTAATAGGTGAAAAATAAGTTTACATCTTGCGCCTTGACGTTGTAGACCTCCTCCAATGGGTTCAGCAGAGCACGTCCGCAAGCATTCGTTCGTCGTTCGGCTCAATGAGGCGATGGGCTTCAACTCTTTCTCTCAACAATGGGCACTTCTCTACTTCAACACACCAGCTATATCTATTGACTGCTAAGCTAGCTGAATCAATGTGAGGAAGAATAATTTATAGGAGAGGAGGAGGAATTTTGGGATCCATATAAGGTGGAGAAGAGGCCTATCCCTTTGGGAGGTTTCACAATTGTAAGAAATAATAGGCCAAAGGGAGAAACTCGATTTGATTTAGTCGAACAAACAACCATGACTCCGCCCACGAAGCTGTTAGATCATGGAAGCTTCTTTTCTATTTAAAAAAAATTCTAAAAGCAGCTCGGCATGGGTGCTCTTAAGAGACAAAGTTCCCATCAGTGCTAGGCTTAGTGCAATTTTGACCATGTGCGTGAGGACAAAAATACCTACCAACGCCGACCCAAAAGTATAGGTTTTTGAGGGTATGCTCAAGGAATGAGCAACAAATATTGTGTTCCAAACATGCAAAGGGATGCAATGACATTCTTAGAAATTTATGATAATACACAGAGGTCACTGAAATGGCCCTCCAATATTCAGAATGGAGATTGTAGGGACGATGAAAAAATACTGTGTAACAGGTGCCCCTTAAAGCATGAAGTTCAAGAGAGAGGGAGGGGTGAAATTCTTAAAGAGAACATGCCCAAACCAAAATGCCATCGTCGGAAGACCTACAAGATCAAGTACAACTAATATCTCTGATACTTGAATACAAGGTATGGGCACAAACATACATAATAGAGAATATATAACAGGATCCATGGCATGGACACAACCATCCAATGAGAAGGATAATAAAATAGACTCAGGTATGGTCACAACCATCCAATCAGAAGATTTATGAATATACAATCATGATAAACCAGCACGTCCCGTAGCCTGGATTTTATCAGACAAAACCCAGGGTCTTACACTCCCCCCCGACCTGAACAAGTACAAATTCAAGCATGCGAATACATGAGCTGAAGTCGAACATACAAGAAAATCGCCTAATTACCAACCAATGATGGGAGCTGTTAACAGGCACGAGAGAAACCACCGATAATGAAAATGGCTCTCAAGGTACTACTAGTACAATCCATGGAATGTGAAACATGAGCTTGAGTCGAATACCCTTGAAATCACCTGATCGAAGGCCAATAATGAGAACCTGTCATTGAATGCGAAGAACTTACCCTTGAGGTACGAAAGCTCTAAGGTAACAGAAGGGAGTCTTTGGATCAACTTCTTGGAGAATGAGCTGAAGTCAACAGGAAGAGATCGGTCGAAGGAGGGTCATAATGTTTCCCACAACATCGACACGAGATAGAGGAATAAGATGGTAGTGAATCAAGATTGAACAAAGGATCAGGGGTTGAAAACTGCAGAAGGACTTCTCTTGAACATATGGCGACACGACTTCATAACCTGGCAGTATTTTACATCAATGGATATGAGGTCATGATGACAAGGCAAAGAGAAGATGAGAGGTAAAAAGAGATAACCCAAACCCATGGAAGAAAAATGATGAATATGGGATGTCCCCAACCCGATCCGAACTGTAGACAAGTGTCATGTTCAAGAGTGACGTATTGCTGACACGATTGGAAACTAGTTCCATTTTCCCCTACCATTCTTGGCAAGTACCCCAATTATTTTTGGAAACAAGCTTGAAGGGGATATCATATGCTTGTCATATAAGTTTTTCCTTTAGACAAATCCATCCTAGTACATTTCACGAGCCCTAGGAAGGAGGAACTCGGTAACATCATGTTGACGACATCCGATGTCATTTAATTTTAATGAGTCTGACAAGGGAAGAACTTGACATATTTTCATGTTTAGAGAGGTTGAAAAGAAGCAGAAAATAAAACTCCATCAGGTCCCTTTTCCTACGTAGTCTCACAGATCCGAAAAGGTAGAAAATGATATCTAAGAGAACCTCTTATTCATGTTCGACTAAGGCATTACTTTTTCGTAAATAATATGTCCCAGCTCGAAAAAGGGGTAAACGTATACTGGGCAGATGACGTTTCACAACCTTTAGCGAGTTCAAAACGACAAGAGTCTCGACAATCTTTTCATGTTTTGGGAGTTAGAAAAGAGCTGAAAGATAGGTCCAGGGGGTGAATTTTTTGTGTTTTTACCGAGTTCGAAAAAGTAATAAAATACAACTCGATTCTGCATTGTCACCAATATTTAGGACCTGTTTTTTCCCAAGAAACAAACGTAAAACCCATTTTTCATAAAAAATATTAAAAAATAATAATAATGTGTCCAAAAACATAATTAGGGTTGAAAAGGCTATAAAACAATGCAAAGGGTAAAAAAAAATTACTTTTTACCTTTTCACCCTCGTGTGAGCTTTTTTTACTGGTTTCCATTGCGAATTTGCGGAGCTGATCTTATGGAATCCAGGAGGTCATTTCTGAATATGTTTTTCCCAGGTAAGAGCTCTGAATTCCATCTACAATCTAAGCCATTTTTTAAACTTTTTTTTAGGGTTTTTATGTATTTGTGGAGGAATTTGAAAAAAAAAGGTCGTGGTGGTTGACGCTGGTTATGGGCACGGAGCCATGCCCAACCTTGAAAATTTTGAACAGGATGACGCCGATGGGCTCTGCTATTGGAAAAACAACAATGCCGAACGCTGCGCCCAAAATTTTAAATATTTCCTTGAAAAATAACTATTTTAAAATGATCCCAATCTCAAGTAAATGATATTAAAATCTTATTTATTGGTTTGCAGGAAGAATCAACGACTAAAATTGTCATAGTGTGGAAAGAAGGAGAGCATGGGGAAGGGGATGAACTAGCCATGGGAAGTGATGCATACATGGATTACCTAAGAAACTGCGGGCTCCTGAAATTCTTCATTTTCCCCATGTTTGAGAGCTCAACTAGAGTTGTTATAGTACTTGATTAGTGTGTGGGACACTGATCGAGAGAGATTCATGATTCATGACCAAGAATTGGAGATAGCGGTCTCTGACATCTATTTCATAACTGGATTGTCACGGAAGGGAGAGAAACCATTGCTGACAGGTACCCAGGCCCTTGGAGAGTGCATGGGCATGTTGATAGACAGAGTCTGTCCTAGAGGAAATAAAGGATCTAAGAGCGGAAAAGTGGAAATTTAGACAGTGCCTAAATTGGAATTGAGGGTAGTGCTACATACTATAACTCGGGCCACCGGATCTCAGGCTCCCCATGAAGCTACACAGACACAACTTCAACTTGCCATAGATTGCATTGCTCCAACCATCTTCAATTGGGCGGAAGCAGTGACAATCAACTTAAAACGTGAGTTAACCAAAAACAAAAATGGTACGCTGAAACCGTTTGGATATGGGTCCATTTTAATACCATTCATCCTGGAACAATTGCCGATATTCCAGCACCAGGAGGTGGCAGTACCTATGCCACCAGCACGAGAGCCACCAATGATCCGTTGGGCAGAGTTGATGCCTCGATTAGGAGGTGGACAACAGATGTCATGGAGATCAGAATTATTCGACTGGATACGCCGATAACTCATCGTGGTAGAGGACTAGACGTACACTGGCATCGATTTCAGGGGTGATCCGGACCTTCCACTCCTAGAAGGGGATGACCGGGATGAGGATTTAGGTATAAACTCATTTTTTGAATTTTATGAGTATTATGGTTTTTTTGCATATGTGTTCTGATATTTAATCATGTACTGTAGAATTTGGACTGGAGAGACCTGTGGGGATGTCTCCCATAGCACAGAGGGTCCCACGAGATTTCAAAGTGACCCCTCATGGTGATGAAAGCGATGAGGAAGAAATCACGTGCAACTTGGAAGGACTCACGAGTGGGATCCCAGGCTATGAAATATTCGAGGATGTTCCTTGTGCTTATCAAAGGCACACCGCATGAGTATCTAACCACATCCACCAACTACTAAGACATGTCGTGCAGGCATTAATGTGCTATCATGAGCACCTTGCAGATTAGACATCTAGGCTTTATTTCTACATATTTTTTGAGAGACATGATATCTCAAGATGTAACCAAAACTCATATATGTTTTGAACTATGATGTTACACATGGATGAAAACACTCGATATATATACATATATGCTTATTTTCCTGTTTTTAAATCTTACTATGTAATGATGATTTCTTTTAAAAATTGCGCAAATGTCTATCTAATACATGATTAGCTACTGCATCAGTTAACGTATTCATTCTCATAGGAATATGCTGCTATGTGATATAATCAAAATTTATTTCCAACAGACCAACACGTGAAAAATCCTTAAAATATGAGGGTTTTTGACAGACTAACGTCTATTGAGCTGGAGAACAACAAAATGTGAGTCTAGGTTTACAATTAATTCACGAATGCCAAGTGTAATAGATTCAGTTAGAAGTTCAATAACTTCATTGTATTCAATGACATTGTTCATTGTAAATCCTAGAAAAATTCCTTGGAGGTCTATTAACTCATCATTAAGATCATAAATAACCCAAGCCGCGGAAGATAGGTTTCGGGTACTGCGGGAGTTACCGTCAGCGAAACCGACAAAAGGAGTGACAAACATTTGCAAAGTAAGCAAATACATAATAAGCAGGAAAAAACTGCTCGCAAAGCACACCAAGCCAAAAATTTACAAAAATGGAAAACACACTTATGTACATAAGAAACGCATGAGAAAACTCATGCATAATATTTTTTAAGATACAACCCATTTCTGGGCTAGTCCAAGGGATGGCCTTCATAATCAATAAGCTCATAGGCCCCTTTTTTCAAAACGCGTTTGATGATGTAGGGCCCATACAACATGCGTTTGAATTTTCCTGCCCCCGTCTTATCATGGGCTTGTTCATACAAGAGGACCAAGTCTCCTTCTACAAAGGTAAAAGGTGAAACCGTTTGATCAAAGTGGGCTTTGACCCGATTTTTCTGTGCTTCTATGACTAGAGCGGCGAAGCGGCGAGTTTCATCAAGCCTCTACATATATATAAGACGTTCTTCCTCTGAAGAAGTATTGGACAGTAACTCGAAAACTATCTTGAGCGAAGGAATTTCACAATAAATCAGCAGGGTAGCTTCTAGACCATAAACAAGCTGAAATTGTATGAATACAGTTACATCCTTTACCAAGGTTAGGTAATCCTAGAGAGCTGAGAAAAACATGAGATGCCAATTGGACTTGTGCATCCCAGTCGTACGTTGAAGCATAGTGACTAAAAATTTGTTCACGGCTTCAACCTGGCCATTGGCCCGGGGGTAGTACGACGTTGAGCTATCGTGATGCAGACCCAACTTAGTAGCCACGTAAACCATCATATAATGGCGAAAATGGGATCCATGATTTGTGACAATGGCCTAAGGGACTCCAAACTTGGTAATCACATGATTGAAAAGAAACTGGGCGGCCATCTTACCGTTGATTGTGAGTGTAGGCATTGCGTCAGCCCATTTTGTGAAGTAGTCAACGACTATAATAATATAAGAATTCCCCCCGGCCGAGCAAGGGTTACATGTCACAAAATCGATACCCCACTTCAGAAAAGGTCCAACGGTAATGACAGGATGGAGGTGAGAAGGTGGCGCACGCATCTTGCGATGGTATATTTGGCACTCGCGATATTTACGGACAACGAGAATACAATCTTTGAAAATTGTGGGAAAAAAATACCTTGCGCGAAGAATATTATGAGCAGTATCATACCCAGACATGTGACCGCCACATGCACCAGAGTGGCAGTCATTAAGAAATTTCTCAGCTTCCTCGAGCATCATACACCAACGAAGAACATAATCGACTCCAATGTGGTATAAAGTATCTTCGATTATGTGATAGGGTTGCGAATGATGGCGGATATGCCGATGAGTATCTTTCATCACGTCGGACAGGAAAGTGGAGGTCTGGAGATACACGATGATATCACCATACCATGGATTGACGGTGCTAATCAGAAAGAGGGTGTTGTCTGGAATGCGTTCCTCAGTGTAATATTCCAAAATTTGCATGCGGCAAATTGGAATATTAACTTTTGCTAATTTCACTTAGGAGGTGAATAAAAATGGTTAAAAGGCCCATGAGTAGGAATATGATCCTTCATAGTGTGAAAAGGATCAATGGAGCATCTTATTTTGCACCTTCCAGTACGAAAAGGGGCAAGATGCATGAGGACAAGGTCAAGTTTGACAAAGTCAACAACACTGCCTAAAGAGGTGTACTTTGCATGAGAAGACAACACAGTTTTGGAGGGAAAAAGATTCCTTGTGGATTAAACCCTAACAAGTGGGGTCCATGGAAAAGAGGCATTCACTTGTATAAGAAGAGGAGGAGCTAGCCATAGTGGATCATCTTGGATCATTTTGATATTTGTCTATTCAGACAATTTGCAGTCTCCAGCTGTTCAGCTGAGTTGCAGTGCTGCTTAGCACGAGGGATTCTTGTTTAGGATTTCCTCTCCTTCTTGAGAGGCCTCTTGGAGGATTTCACTTCATCATCTCCACATCTTGGCTCAAGGCCAAATCCATTCTTCAGATACTGCGTTATTTCTGGTCAAGTATAACACAGTGTTGTTGGCGCATTGCAGTGGAGGGTTCCACCATACTTCTCTCTGGCTTATCTTTCAGAGGAGGGAGTTTCTCTTGCTCCGGGAGGTTAGTAAAGAGGATTTCAGAGCTGATTGACACATCTTGGCATCAAGGCTAACATCTCCCATCATAGATGGCACAGTCCAATGCGTTGATTGCATTATTCTAGAGTGCATCTACAGTGAGAGGTTGCACCGGCATTTTGGAGGGCAAGATTTTCAGTATTAGGATCAGCATTGTACTAGGAAATCCATTGGAGGAGGTTTGCTGTATCTTGGATCTCATATTCAGCCATCTCCATATTGTATCAGTTTGAGTTGCAGCTGCTGCCCAGCAACTCCGGAATTTCTGCAGAATTTCCATTTGTACATGTATTGCAGCTAATCCTCCTAAGGATTGTGTATTGGTGTTGTATTAGCATTTTCAGGGGTTGAGAGCTTGCTCCCCTCTTTATTTGAGCTGATATTTGTATATCATTGTATTTACATTTTGTATGTTTCAGTCTCCATTCATAACTGTGTAGTCATAGCTAGGGCATAACTACATAGCAGTGTTTTGTCACATTTCATGTACTTGTCTTGTTGAGGCTTTCATTGCTAAGCTTGAGTGATTGGATCCTCAAAGCATTGTACACATTTACTACTATATTATTCATTGGTCAGCTATTTAACTCTTCATGTGCCATGGCTCGGTAAAATAATGCTATCTATCCATTTGTATGTTTATACATTGCTGCAGTCCCTCACTGGGCATTTTTTGAGGACATCTAAGTGTGGTAGATCTGTTTAACCACCTTAGAAGGATTTATTTGGAGCCTCCTCTTGGATTTAGCACTTAGACACATTGTTCTAAGGCATCCAGGTTCTAGTTTCAAATCCTGCTGCCTCCATTTCTGGAAAATGTGTTTTCCAGCCATGGATTGCTAGCCATTCTATATTTGGAATATTACAGTGGTACCAGAGCTGCTTTCTTGGCTCAACCTGTGAGTCTAAGCCCAATAAGATCAGAAGATTGAAGAGGATGAGTTTAATCTCATCATATTTCAGATCCATGAAGAACCTCCCCAAGGAGGATATGCAGAAAGAAGAGGAAGAGCCCTGCACTTCCTATTCTCATCAAGAAGACAAAGAAATAAGCAGAAGAAAGACTCAATCTTTTGGAAAACAAAAACAAAAAGGGGATAAGATTACAAAGCTTCTTCCTAAATCTGTACATATGATCCATGGAGAGTATGAGGAGATCTGGTGGAAGTATAGAGAATCTCCTAGAGGGTTTGATTCAAAAGCAAACTCTAGATTGGAGGAGTGTGAGCATGTAGCTACACACCATCTTGTACAGTGCAGTCACATGCCCAAGATTGCCGGAAGAGAGATGGGAAGAGAAGAAGGAGTTGCTAGGAGGGAAACCCTTAGTGATTTCTTGAATGAGTATGAGTTTCAAACTCAGAAATTTCGAGATCATCTTAGTTTTTCAGTGTTTTGCAAGATGAAGGTGGAAGGAAGAGAGCAGCAAGATAGATTTCATATATCTACCTTTGAGGGTTCACCTACATGTTCAGCCAAATCTTGGGTGGAAGAATTAGAGGCCTTCTTGCAGCAGCATCAAATGCCGGAGGATGAAGCCATAAAAGTTGTAGCATTTGAGAGGTAAGGCTTTTACCTGGTGGATTTTTGAATCTTTTTCTTTGAGGAATTTAAACATTGCATCTTGTGCAAATTTCACTAAGGAATTAGTGAAAAGATTTGATGAAAAGATTCATGAGACACCCATGGTGGAGGTAAACAAGAAAACTCAGATAAAACCCTTGCACAAGAACGCAGTACCATTTCAGAAAATAATGGGGAAGGCTGAAAACTTGCACCATTCTTTTCCGGAAGAAAGGTTTTCATCTCACACCTTTGAGCAAAGGAGCATGGAGATCTCTTTTCCAAAAAGGGGGTCCAATCATTGGAGAGTTTCCCATACATGTTGCAGATATTGAGGGCAACAATGCTGTTAGATTTGGAGTTGATCTAGCACCTCATGCAGAGGAAGGAGGAGCCCTTGCTCCAAATAGAGGGATGCTTTCATCTTTGCAAAGTAGTCCCCAGGATCTCATGTGTGGAGATCAAGGCACAACTCATGTTTTACATGTGCCATTGTTGAGGAGGTGTATAACTAGAGAGATACAAAGAGGAGGTAGGGAGAAGACACAACATCATGAGATGAGGAGTACACATCCATATTCATCTATGGAGGTTGATGCACCTAAGAATGTGATTGGATTGCGCAGTGGAAGCATGGAGAGCTTTCTTTATTCATACTTCCAGTCATCTCTGGATGATGATGTCTCATTGCATGGAGACATTTTGCTGTAGAGACCACTGGATCTGTAGAGGAGGATGGTTGCTTCATCAGTTGAGGCACCACTCAATGATTTCAGAGGAGTGGGAACCTTGGGAGAGCTTGATATAGCACTGGGAGTCTGGGGTAGACTCAAGGAGAGAGGGAGCATTCCCTCAACATCATATTTACCCACTTCCATTTCAGATTCTGCATTGTGGCAGAAGCAGCAGGGGAAGGATAGCAGCCTTCCAACTTGCATCTTTGGAATGGGATATGTCAAAGAGGAGGATGACCATATGACATATGCTCTTCATGAGAGATCATCAGCGCTGTCAATATGGAGGTTAGATCCATATTGGAGCTCCCAGCTGTTGGTGGAGTATTGCAAGGATCTTTTCACTTGCATGATCTTGGATGACCAATTGCATGAGGAGGGATATTCAGTCAGAGATGGGGTAATCTTCTATCATGGTAGGATCTTCTTTCCTAGAGCTTCCAAGCTCAAGGAGAAGTTGCTACAAGCAACACATATGGATTTCCTTTTCAGCCACACACATTTTATGAGAGCATACCACACCATCATGGAGGGGTATTTTTGGATGGGCTTTGAGGAGGAGATATATCAGCATATGACGAGATGCATGGATTGCATAGATATGGAGGAGTTAGCACCACCACCTCTATTCTCTTTGAGGATGAGAGGGGACTCATTTATGAGCCACTCCATTTGTATTAGCAGAAAATATGGTAAGGGTATTCATTGTTGTTTACATGATCATTTGTATAATGTATATATGCATCCCTTAACCATACATGTGCAGGATGGTGCTCCAAGGAAAAGCATTATTTTTTCTAGACCATATGGTTTAGATGAGGCCATAAGCATGATTGATGGCCATTCCCTAGGAGGAATTGGGGAAGAGATATGTTATGGAGGACATGCTCATTGTACACCTTACATTATTCACTTCCTCCATACTTATGAGGAGATTGGAGCAGCAGGAAAGTGTTTGAGAAGCCACTCATTTTATCAGTCTCTATTGCATTTGAGGGACCATTTTCTTTCTCATTTGTTGCATATGGTAGCAAGCATGATTCTCATTTTTTCTCCCTATGGTTCTATTGTTGCTGTCTTTATGAGGAGAATGCTTGGGAGAGAGACACATTGTGTGGATGTGTCCTTTGAGGGAGAAATTCCTCACACTTTTTGCACTACATGTTCTAAGGGGAACATGGGACATGATATGGTTACCTTAACAACACATTTGTCTCTTTATGAGGTGAGCCATATGATGGAGGAGATGCCATATGATGATGACTTCCAACTCATCATATATGGAGATACTTGGGCCAACTTGATTTGCAGCGTTGGGGGAGAGATCTTTGGAGATATAGTACTCATTTTGCCACTTGAGGGAAAACTTATTGCAGCCCATAGACATCCAACACTCTACACTTATCATAAGTGGAGAGATGGACAATGTGGGGTAGGCTACATTGCTTACCATGGGCAGATTTTCATCCCACCTACTTTGCCAGAGCCAAAGGTGGATGACAACTTCCAGGAGTTGCCTAGTAGGGAGGTGACTCATTTTGCATGGCTTATAGCTTGGAGATGGAGGATCCATATGGGAAATATAGTTCCCATTTTATTTCATATCCCATTCTTCAAATGGACCTCTAGACATCACTTTTCTATCCTCTTGAGTATTTCACCTTTACATGATGATGTCTGAATAGCTGACTTGCATGCTGAGGAGGAGCAATGTGGAGATTTGATTGATGAGATAGCATCAATTTCCTTGGATGAGATCATCATACAAGGATGCTACAGGGAGAGGAGAAGAGAGATCAGTCTATCCTTGCACTTGCTTGAGGACAAGCAATCTTTGAGAGGGGAGGACTGTAATATTCCAAAATTTGCATGCAACAAATTGGAATATTAACTTTTTCTAATTTCACTTAGGAGGTGAATAAAAATGGGTAAAAGGCCCATGAGTAGGAATAATATCCTTCATAGTGTGAAAAGGATCAATGGGGCAGCTTATTTTTCACCTTCCAGTATGAAAAGGGGCAAGATGCATGAGGACAAGGTCAAGTTTTACCAAGTCAACAACGCTACCTAAAGAGGTGTAGCTTGCATGAGAAGACAACGCAATTTTGGAGGGAGAAAGATTCCTTGTGGATGAAACCCTAACGAGTGGGGTCCATGGAAAAGAGGCATTCACTTGTATAAGAAGAGGAGGAGGCAGCCATAGTGGATCATCTTGGATCATTTTGATATTTGTCTATTTAGACAATTTGTAGTCTCCAGCTGTTCAGCTGAGTTGCAGTGCTGCTTAGCACGAGGGATTCCTATTTAGGATTTCCTCTCCTTCTTGAGAGGCCTCTTGGAGGATTGCACTTCATCATCTCCACATCCTTGCTCAAGGCCAAAGCCATTCTTCAGATATTGCGTTATTTCTTCTCAAGTATAATGCAGTGTTGCTGGGGCATTGCAATGGAGGGTTCCACCACACTTCTCTTTGGCTTATCTTTCAGAGGAAGGAGTTTCTCTTGCTCTGGGAGGTCAGTAAAGAGGATTTCAAAGTTGATTGACACATCTTGGCATCAAGGCTAACATCTCCCATCATAGACAGCATAGTCCAGTGCCTTGACTGCGTTATTCTAGAGTGCATATGCAGTGAGAGGTTGCACCGGAATTTTGGAGGGTAAGATTTCCAGTATTAGGATCAAACTTGTACTAGGAAATCCATTGGAGGAGGTTTGATGTATCTTGGATATCATATTCAGCCATATCCATATTGTATCAGTTTGAGTTGTAGCTACTGCCCAACAAATCTGGCATTTCTGCAGAATTGCCATTTGTACATGTATTGCAGCCAATCCTCCTAAGGATTGTGTATTGGTGTTGTATTAGCATTTTTAGGGGTTGAGAGCTTGCTGCCCCTCTTTATTTGAGCTGATATTGGTATGTCATTGTATTTACATTTTGTATGTTGCAATCTCCATTCATAACTGCGCAGTCATAGCTAGGGCATAACTACATAGCAGTGTTTTGTCACATTTCATGTACTTATCTTGTTGAGGCTTTCATTACCAAGCCTGAGTGATTGGATCCTGAAAGCATTGTACACATTTACTGCTATATTATTAATTGGTCAGCTATTTACTTCTTCATGTTCCATGGCTCAGTAAAATAACGCTATCTGTCCATTTGTATGTTCATACATTCCTGCAGTCCATCACCAGGCATTTTCTGAGGACATCTAAGTGTGGTAGATCTGTTTAACCACCTTAGAAGGATTTATTTGGAGCCTCCTCTTGGATTTAGCACTTAGACACATTGTTCTAAGGCATCCAGGCTCTGGTTTCAAATCCTGCTGCCTCCATTTCTGGAAAATGTGTTTTCCAGCCATGGATTGCTAGCCATTCCATATTTGGAATATTACACTCATAACCAGCAGGAGCAGAGGCACAAGATAAGGAGCATATCAACTTGGCTAGAACGAATGATTTCTTCGAATTGGCAGCAGTGAACTCCAAATCGAATTCTTGGAGGATAAATATTCACTTCGAGTACTTTCCCCCCAGCAACTGTCGAGTTAAAATATAGGTCATGGGGTTGCAATTAGAAATCACGTTGGCAGTATGAAGTAGAATATAGCGATGAAAATTTTGGACGACTTGAATTACTACCAACGCCAATTTCTTGACATGAGCATAACGCGTTTCAGTATCAGGAAGATTGTGGCTGAAATAATAAATGACGTGCTCATTACCATCGTCATCGTCTTGTATGAGAACCATGGAGATAGTAATAAAATCAGTAGCCAAATAGAGTAAATAATCACGATGATAATTTGGGGGACGCATACGAGGAGCATTGAAAAGAATATTCTTCAATGCATCAAAATATTTTTGGGCAATCTCGTCCCATAAGAATGGGATTCTGTGCTTAAGAATTCATGTGTAACCTTTGGCCACTTCAGCGTAGTTCGGTATAAAACGATGCAGGAAATTAGCTTTCCTTGCAAACTTTGCAATTGGTGTAAATAGGAAGGGGAGGGGAGATTAATAGTGGCCTCTAATTTGAGAGGATTGAGACGAATACCATCTTTAGAAACAAAAAATCCCAAGAAGTCTGCAAGAGTCGACGCAGAAGATGCAGTTATGAGGATTGAGCCAAATGTTCTATCGTCTGCAATGAATAAAAATATGACAAAGATGGTTTGGGTGGTCTTGACGCTTAGCGAAATGAGCCGGAAGGTGATCCAGGAAAGGTTGGGCAATGTGCTTAATATCATGAAAAGCCTAGGAAATTTTCCGTTGGAATGTGGCTCCAATGGAAAAAATATCGGTAGTATGTTAATCTGGTTGTAACCAGAGAATTCGTCCATAAGGGAAAAAATATCACTCTCGACATAGTCATCAATGATATAGTCGATGAAGGGAGTAGGATAGTTATCCTTAGGACATGCACGAATGATATCGCGGTAATCCACACAAACGAAAATGGAACCCTGCTTTTTATTCACAGGGACAATGTTAGAGACCCAATCTGTTAATGGGATCAGATAAATGAAGCCATCTTTGAGAAGTTTTTCAACTTCAGCCTTTATAGCAGCCGCCTTTCTAGGGTGCATGGGACGAAGGTGCTGGCGAACAGGTTTCGCATCAGGGTATGCAGGTATCTCGTGCACTACTATACTAGGATCAATGCTGCGAATTTCTTCATAAGACCAAGCGAATATGTCTCGAAATTCACAGCAAAGGCTAGTATAGGCCTGAATCTCATCAGGAGAACAAGTCACCCCAATATGGATGTTCTTGACAACCCCCAGTTTAATAGAGATGTCAATAGGCATAGTTTGAGTGATATTCCCATGTTGCCTTCCGCAGAGACTTCATGTGTCAAAATAGGCATTTGAAGTGGTTGGGAAGGAGCTTGGGAAGAAAAATTCTCAAGATAGGTAGACATTGCCCCAAGACTAGGTAAGAAGGAGGAACGATGATGAGTATCATTCCAGGGAGGATCCTCAAGAGACATAGTTTCCACAATAGCTTCATCAGTTGGAAATGTCTTATCCAAGGGATCGGGAGAATCTGAAGGACTGAGCCAAGGGGATTGAGAATATGAGTCGAGAGGCATAATCAAATAAGTATGATCAAAAGGGGATGCCGAAGCCGAGATGATCTCACAATAATAAATTTCTATTCGGCTTAGCGGCATCACGTCCCTAAACGAATCAACCTGATCAGGCGAAGGGATGATCCAGGGATTAGAAACAATGGAGATCATATTGAATTGAGGAGTGTTGGGCGGAGGAAGAGGAAAAATACCCATGAGGGCGAGATCTTTGAAAAGTCCTGGCCCCACCCTTTATAAGATTTGGGAATTTGATTGACATACAATACATTGCTCTCCGAAAAGGTGGAAGTGAAAAAGGACAATTGATCCATAGTGATAATCTTTCCTTCGTGCAGAAAACAAACAACACGAAAGAGAGTGGATGGTACACATAGCATGGCGTGAGTCCAACTATGACCGAGGAGGAGATTATAGTTGAGTTTGGCATCAACGACTTCAACCTCGACATTAACCATTTTTCCTTCCAACGTGATAGGTATGCTGGTGAGGATACCAAGAGGGCAAGATTCCTTTCCATCGAAGGCTTCTAAGGTGTTTGGAGACTTGTTAAAGGCTGGAGAGCCAATGGATTTCCAACATGCAATGGACATGATGCAAGTAGACGCATCTTCGTCCACGACTGCCTGATGGATATTCTTACCATTAATCCCAACTTGGATAATAAAATCAAGTTGGTTAGGGTGGCGCGGGACGAAAATTTCCAGATAAAAAGTGATAAGGCTCGAGTCGGCATGATCAACTCCTCCGATAACGGATAACAAAGCTTTCCTTTATGACAGACAACTATGAAGAACCTCCACAACAGACATAGCGGATGGTGCCTGAGCCAAATCCTCAACAATACTATAATGCTGAGTGGCACGGGTGTTCGGATTATAGGAGGAATTACGGAGCACACCCATGGAAGGTGGTTGTACAAAGGGCTCAGAATTAGGCCTTTCAATGTGATGAGGGCCAGAAGCCGGCGGGGGAGGAGGACCATCGACAATCTCTTTCCCCGCTGCTTGACGCGGTTCAGTATAATCTTTTGATTTGGTAGCATTAGATATGAGTGCAGCACCATTCACCATGAAAAATTGAGAGCCAAAAGGAGTGGAGGATAGAGGTTGATCCACCATCTGAGTCCGCTGGGATGGGAAAGGCTATTTGAGGACAGTCGGGGTCCCCTGAGTACCTTTAAGTAATCGAATCACTTTAGACCGCCGAGGACAATATTTAGTGAAGTGATCATCATCACATATAAGACAAGGGTACTTAGGTTTGCGCTTTGAACCATCATCAACATCAGTATTAGGAGAATCTTGTTTTGGGGTATTGGCTTTGGCCTTGCCTTTACCCTTATTCGTACCTTTGGAAGTTTTATCCGCCGAGGTAGACTGAACGACATTCACTTGCGCAGTTTTACCAGGATTAGAAGGTGGCTGGGAAGAAGTATCAATAGAAGAGGTATATTTCTACTTCGCAAGATTAGAAGAATACTTACAGGAAGTCTGAGATACAGAACCAATGATACCATCTACAAATGGTGTCTCCAGTGCTTTGGAAGTTCCCAACCGTGGAGCCTCAGGCAAGAGTTCATAAATTTTGCCAGACTGGGAGTAAACCAGATCAAGGTATTGAGCACGAGCGATAACTTGTTCTTCAGTGACACATGCGCCCATAGCAATGTCTTTGGCTATCAGATCGAAAAAAGAGGTAGTGAACCAGTCATTTAGAAGTTGATCAGGGATTTCAAACTTGATCAAGCAGCAGCACCATATTGATTCATGAATGTGATCATAGATGTGCGTGGCTCAATTTTATTTCAAAGATTTAAGGATGTGCGTTTCTGTTTCATAGCGAACCGACAACTGAAAGTGTGTGAGAAACGCCATTGAAAGAGTGTTGAAATCTTGAAAGACTCCACGAGAAATTTCAATGTACCACTTCGCAGCGACACCATTGAGAGTCCTTTGGAAAATATGTAAACGAATAGAATCATCCAACCAGGAGTTAGAGGAGCACCACAGGTGGTACGTCATAACATGCGCTTGGGGGTCTTCTTTGAAATTGCCCTCGAACTTGGGACAATCGCCAAGAATCTTGGTGGGAACTGGAGGCCAATATGGATTGTCAAGAATAGGGTCATTAGTTAACTTCGACACATCGAAAAGTTCCAATGTAGCAAGAAATGGAAATTGTGGGTTAATTGCAGACCTTTATTAAGGACCTGTGGTAAGGTTCCAGCTAGGTTGGGAGAAATTATGAGCCCATATGTTTTGTCCTGGAGGATTTTGTCCATAGGGGTTTTAAATTTGATAATTCTGCCCAGGGGCTTCGGTATTGATTTTGAGCAAACCATTGAGGCCCAGTTTGAGCAACGTATGGATTTTATTGCGAAATGAAAGGCATGCCTTGGGGCTGGCCTTGTGACATCAAAGTTTGAACTTGAGGAATATAAGGTTGGCCTTGATAATGACTAGGCTGTCCCTGGGGTACAGGTTGGCCCGCATTTTGAAGCTGACCAGGCTACCCCTGGGGTACAGGGTTGCTTGGATGTTGACATTGAACAGGATATCCCTGGGGTATAGGTTGACCTGGATGTTGAGAAACAAGCTATCCCTGAAAACCAGGTTGGCCCGATAGTTGAGATGATCCAGGTTGCCCTTGAAGACCAGGTTGGCTCGGTTGACCAGCGGAGGGTTGACCTTGTTGTACAAAAGGCGAGCCTTGCTGAACGTAAGACCGGTTCTGTTGCCCGAAAGGTTGTCCCTGAGGTGGATAAGTTTTCCCCTGTGGAACATAAGATCTCCCTGTTGCACATAAGGTTGACCAGTAGCACCGTAAGGTTGTCCCTGCTGGACCGAAGGTTGACCCTATAAATGAGAGGGTTGTCCCTATTGGTACATGAACTGATTTGGGTAAATCGGAGCTTCAGTTGTTTTAACATACAATGGGACTTATGGAAGAGGCCCATGGTAATATAAATGATTCCCATTCTCATCATAGTAATGTGGCAGGTTAACCGGTGTGGGAAACTACTGAGAACCCTGCGGGAGATAGTTCTGATGTTGAAGAGCCATCATATATTGGTCGTACGACAAACCTCCTGGAATGGGATAGAGGATATAGGTGTACTACCAACAAGTTGATGGACTCTCGAGACGTGAGGCTGTGATCCACTCACATCGGGTTCAATAGGTATCGTGGAAGCATTAGGATGCACTCCATGAATAGTAGAAATTGGCAGCAACGATGGAACCACACTAACAGATGGCGCAAAAGAAGCCACAAAAATAGTGGGCTGAGTCCGGACAGTCGTGAAAATTGTATGAATGATAGGAATCGAAGAAGACAAACCCAAAACAAATGATCCTAAAGAAGGAGCCACAATACTTGATCATATCGGGTTTTGATACAAAGATGCAGCACCAGAAATTATCTGTCCCAAAGAACGATAACAGATCGGAAGGGAGGACGGCTGAGAGGAGCGCTGAGTTGTCACATAAGGACAAATTTCAGGAGGGAATTGATACTCTCTAGTGGATTTGAGAGTCTCTTCACTACTAATAGGACTCGAAGCATCCATGTCAGATGAAGACATCCTATCAAGGAAAAGCTGGTGAATGGTAGAGGGAAAGCACCTGACAACGAAGTCGCAGGTGAATCTGAACGCTGAGGGGGATCTTCTCTCTAAAAGAAAAAGGAATTCGAGGGCTGGCAGTGTTAGGGTCCCGTGATTTGGAAAATTGGCAAGCCAAGTAACAGGGTAACATCAAACCAACTTTGGAGCCCTAGGACCTAGCCTTCTTGGACTCAGAGAGGGCTCTCTCTATTTGTGTAAAGGATGTGAGCTTCTTTGCTTAGTTTGTTTTTAGATTTTAGGCTAGTTGTGAAGTGTGTTTTTAGTTTGTTTTGGTTGTTTGAGGGAAAACTGACTGAAAGGATAAATAGATATGGAGATGTCAAAACAATTGGGCTATGGGGTCAAATGAGGTCGAGATTTCCTTAATGATGGATAAGGTATGACTGCAGGGCCGATTTGGTAGATATGAACAGATTCTTTGGGTGAAAGTGAAATGGGATGAACAATAAGTTTGTGAATAACGAAGAGATTTTAAACATGAATAGTTAATCAGCAAGCATTCATAATTTAGGGCTAACCATGGTCCTCTATGAACGAAACTTATGAATAATCAATGCATAAAATAAAAATTCCAGTGATGCATAGAAATATAAGACTTTCTAACTTTGGGAAATCACCTTCAGACTTTGGGAAAAACAAATAAGATGGACAAACAACTCAATATACGAAGAGGGAACTCCTAGACATCATATTTTGAGCTATTGGGAACTTTGAAAGCAGAATGCAAAGTTTTAGGCAAAGGGCAAGATCAAAACAAGACCTCGTTGGTTCAACTAAGACAATCAACCATTCAAAGAGAGATTTCAGAGATGGAGCTTGGACTAGCCATGAGTAAGCAGGGCGTACCGTGAATCATACTTAGCTTGCATAAAAACCATTAATAAAATAAGTAAACTAGTTCTTTAGTGATCAAAGAGCAGTGAAGAATTATTTGATATGACTAAGAAAGAAGAAAATATAGAAGCTGTAAATGAATCAGGAAATTTGAGGTGCCTCTATGGGCATGTCTCAAACTTATCTTTATTGAACTACATCAAGAAAGAAGCATGGAAACATATGTGGAAACTGAGAAAACATAACAAAATAAGAACACTATACCATTCACCAAGCCATGTAATCCTACATGCAATCCATCTCCACCATCCAAGTCAAGCAAGAGATCATCAACATCACAAGACAAGTGTTTCTTCAAAGGTCATAGTGCTATTGTATTTCTCTTCTAACATCAAGTTCAGCCTTGTTTACAATGAAATCTCTTGGAATATATAGGCCAAAGTGAAGGAGAACCTCTTGGTGCAACTAGCAAGCTCATTGGCCCATCACAAATATTTGATTTTGTCCTTGAGGCTTTGCAAAGCCCAAGGCACAAAATATCTATAAAAATATCCTAAAAATGATAAAAAAGGAAATTAAATTGACTTTTCCCAGCTGACAATGGTCAAAAAAGGCTAAACGCACATTTGGAAAAGCCACTTCAGAAAATTGCATTTTTGACAAAAATGCTTCAGAAATATAGTAGCAGAAAATTCCCTGTCATGTGGGAAACTTTTGGAGGACTTCCTGATGTCAAAACGAGGCCTGTGATAGCTTGTTGGAAAGCCCTGGATGTCTAGTTTCTGAAAATAATTTTTTTCCCCAAACTGATCACTAGAAGCCTATGAAAAACTGACCTGTGTGGAAAAACCCATAAATTAGCCTTTGCTGATATGTGAGGCAGAGTGTTGAAAAAGTGACTATTTTTCACCACTTTGGGGGACCAAAACATCTTCAATTGATCTGAAATTTTCTGAGTAGATGCCCCTGAAATTAATGCATCCAATGATACCACTTTCAACCTTTGAGTATGCTTCAAACTAAAATGGCGATGCCCATGAGTTTCTGCAAAAAGCCCAAAAATGTCAAAAAACAAAATCTTGTCGAATTATGCCCAATTTTGGTGAGCATAACCCTCATGGGTTTTCAGAAACATGCTGAGAAGAAGAGGCCAAAATTTCAAGCCTTGATATGCCTTTCTTCACTTTTTGTACCGAGCGCCTCTTTCGGGCCACCTTGAGCTTTTCTTGTGTAACCTTCAATTTTTTTCGGGCAAATTGATTTAGCTTCTTATAGTGCCCGGTCATTTTCCTTTGAAGGCTTAAGTCTCTATTAGCTCTTTCTAACTTATCCTCCAAGTGTTTATTCACCCTTTCAAGCCATGCTTCTCTATTTTTTTCTATTTCTTGGGTGAATAAAGTAGTAAGAGGAAAAGATCGGAAAAGGGCTGCCTCTTCCTCTTTCTGTTTCTCCAAAGCTCTTTTGAGTCCCATAGTCCTAGGCCTCTTCCTCCTTGGTTGTTCTTATTCTTCAGTGTCATTGAATTCGCCCATAAGTTCTTCCAACTTGATTTACGCTTTGGAGGCTTCCCTTTGGTACTTGATAGCCCGTGCCACATAAACTTCCATGTGGACATTCACTTGCTTGTTTTGTGTTTGCAGAAAATGTATGAGGTCTTTGGACCTTTCTAGATCAGCTCTTAGGTCATGAATTTGTTCTTCTCTATTTTGCAAGGGGACTCAAGGATTCTAGACTCATTGTCACTGTCATCACTGTTTATCTGAATTATATCAAAATCCCTTTCTTTCTCATGGCTACTTTCCTCCTTCTCTTTTCCCTTGCTTTGGGTGGCCTTCTTGGTTCTCCTCTTATTTGGTAATTCAACAATGGATTTCTTGGGCAACTTGCCTTTGCTTCAGAGTGCTCTAGTAACATTTGGAGTTACAATTTGAGCCAGTTTCTTTCTTGATGTTCGGGGCTTTGTTACCTTTGGAGAAGAAAGCATGGCCCCTTGCCTAGGAGAGGTAGCTAGCACATGCTCTATTTGGTCTTTAACCTTACTGCTCCCCTCATCATCTTTGTCACTGTTTTCCTCCTTTTGAAGGCTGCCTTGTTGGTCTTTATCACTGCTATGCTCATGGTAGCTGATTTGGCCCTTTTGTTCTATGCTGCCTTCTTTAGAATGCTCATTTCTATAAGTTTTCTTGTCATCATCCTTGCTGGCTGGTGGGCTTTCCCGTTTTTCATCATAAATGTCCCTTTAAGGACTGTCTTGACCCTCCTCATAAGTGCCTTGGCTATCACCTTGTATGTTTCCTTGAGGGCTGCCTTGTTCACTTTTGTCCCTGTGTTCTTCAAGACTGTTAGGCTCTGTATCCTCACTTTTTTGTGCCTCATAACCATCATGCTGACTGCTGTGTGGGCTGCCAACAATTTCCTCTTTGTGACTGCTGTGTTCTTCATCAACTTGTTCCAGATCTTCATCATTTTCCTCTTTATGCTTACTGTCATGTTTGGATTCTTCATTTTATCTTTCCTCATCACTTGTTTGCCTCCTTTCACTTTGCTCTTCTTCACTGTTTTTCTCTTTATCACTTTCAATCATAGGATATTTTTGTTTCTTAGGAGTGGATTTACTAGAAGAAGGAGAAACATGATGAGTGGATGGTGAGGGAGGCGCATGGGATGAAGAAGCAGTGGCGAAATCGGGATGTGAAATGAAAGAGTCCCAAGAAACTCCCTTTTTCTCAAGTTGATGGAGGATGACCATCTTGATAAGGGAATGATGAAAAAGAAAAGCTTGCTGCTGAGAGGAAGGCTTATTTTGAACAGTAGAAGCCATCTTGTCAATGCTTCTATAGAGGAAAAAGGGTAGGTTTAGCAATTGAGTTCTTGTGAAGTGCATGAGTAGCCTGATATGATAAGCATAAACCTGGGAAAACCTCCCTTTGCATGTGAAATACTTCATGATGATTTTCATGAGAGGAGCATAGCTAGTCAACAAACAGGAAAAAGCAAAAATAGATGGGCATGCATCCCGATGCTCTGGTTTCAAGAAGGGTTTGTATTGATCTGAATCTAGGTAGGTTTGCTTAAACCATTTTTCTCTGATATATGGAATTTTGGTAGCTTTGGAGATAGTTCTAGGAGAGAGCTTGAAGTCTAAACCTGCTAGATGAACATGCTTCCCTTGCAGCCTTAAAGCAAACAAATGTGTCAAGGGAAGATAAATTTTCACTTCTTGAACCCTTTGGAAAAATTTCAAGCATCCTACTTGATGAAAGTTAAAGAGCACTGAAGGGGTTGCATTCACTTCTTTAGTTGAAAAAGGCTCATACCTTTTGTGAGGACCACTCCTGCTATCTTGCTTAGGAGGCATTTTGCTTCTCAGATCCTTTGCTGACTTACCCAGGCAAACTTGTTTAAGTGATCACTGAACTAAGTCTTCAATCAATACACCCTTTACTCTTTGAGAAAAACCAAGTCTGTCCTTAGTTAACTAACAAACTTGTTCAAATGAAACCAACTCTTTCTGACCTTGACAATATGAATTCCTCTCCCTTAATTCACTATTTTCTGTAGTTCATTTGAAACAAGAAAAAGGTTCCCTTGAAAAACACTGTCTCTTTTGGTAACACTATTTTAATGGACTGATTTAAAACATATATTGTACCCTTTAGCAAACACTGTGTTCTGCTTTGGAATGAAACTGCCCTTCTGTAGATGATTATTGTTTTTCTAGAATAAAAAAAACCCCCTGGTTACTGAGTAATAAACCTTTATAAAAAAAAACTCTGTTTTATATGGCACGGACATTGTGAATATTTAGCTATTTCTAGGACAAAAATTCTTTCAATATTGGCACCTTTAGCCCTTTCCTTTAACCACTGTTCATCTCTTAAATTACAGTGAGAAAAACTTCTCTAAACTGACACAAAAGCTTCACTATTTCACAGCATGAGAAAAACTCCCTTTCTTTGATAATTTATGACTTAAAACCCTCCTCGAAATCAAACTTCAGCAAAGAGGCAAGAAATACCTTTAAACATGAGTTTTTGGATCTCTTTGATCGTTGGTGCAGCGTACAAGGAAGATCGTTCAAAGCATATGGATGGGTGGACGTTTAGCGTTGAACGCGCCGCACAGAAGGGTGTCGGGTCAGCCTCATGCACTCAGTGACCGCCGGCATAGGCGTGCTGCACGAGGTTACAGGCGCGCCACGCCTCAGTGTAATTTCTTCAGTCGGGCACTCACAGGCACGCCATGTAGAGCTTTTGAGCTAAAAATCTTCAAAATCGCTCGAACAATGCTTCTTTCTTCGATGAGGATGCCAATGACTGCTTGTTTTGAGTCTTCAAATTTGGTGACGGCTTTTTAAAAGGCCTTTTCCTCCTTGCTAAAAAACGAAAACACTCTTGTGCTTTTGCAGCCCTATAGAGGGGTTTTATGCTTCTTTGAAAAGGTTTTCATAAAAATATCAATCATTATAGCCTTAAAACCCTATGTTCATATTATTTGAAGTGAGGAGGTTCCTTTAAGCTGAGATTGGACCCACTGCTGTTTAATCAAGGCTGGTGAATTTTCAAAAACCTATCAATGCAACTTCTTAAAATTATATAAAAAACAACAGTGTTTGTCCTAATTCATATCAGAGTTTTCTTTGACACTGTGATGTGTTTTATCTCCTTGAAGGTTATTTTGAAACTTGGAACACCATGTCAAGGCCCTCCTTATCCTTACTGCCTCTTTGTATGCATATGCAGAAGTTATTGTCAAACCCAGCTAGCTCTACCTTTTTTTAGCCATTTAGATGAAGCTGTCCTTAGCCCAAGTTTCACCCTTATTACAGTTTGAAGGAGGCCTTTATAAATAGAGGAAATAGAGACTTTTTAACACTAGAATGCCATTCTTTTGCTTGATGTGAAATAGGTTTTCAACCTATGAACCTTTATTTCTTTATCACTATTTTTCAAACCTGTCTTTCAAATAAGAAAATTGCTCACACATCATTTGAAAACACTACTGATGCATCTTTTGCCCATCTCTTGGAAGGAGGTGGTTCACAATTTCTGAAATCACTTTGACACCTTAACCCTCTGCTTTTTTAAATGAAGGAGGTTCTCACTGTGCCTTTAACCACCTACTTTTAATGAAGGATGTTACACTGGGCTTCTAACCATCCACCTTTAATGAAGGAGGTTACACTGGGCTTCTAACCATCTGCTTTTAATGAAGGAGATTACACTGGGCTTCTAACCATCTACTCTTTTAAAGGAGGAGGTCCTTACTGTAAATATGTCATTTCATCTATTTCAAAACTTTATCATCTTTTTGCAGACCATGTGTCTTTGCTTGGTATTGTGTCAAATAAGCAACAATTTGCTTTATGAGATGTGTTATGAGATATGTATTCTTTGTAAAAGATCCTCGGGAACCCTTAGACTAGAAATCATATGACTTGTGTATGTAGAGTAGTTTCTTGCTAGACATAGTTGTCTGACTTCCCTTAACTTTGTTTGTAGAGGCATGCTGAAATTGATTTTTTGGAGGAGATGCTGAAACACTGCTGAGCAGCACAACATCAACTTTTTGCTTTTATATGACTTGGAGGCTGCTCTCTGTTCTTTAGGCACTTTGGCTCTTAGATTACACCCATTAGTAGCCCTTCACTTACTGTATTTCATTTTTTTTACTGATGGCAAGCTAATACAGCATGCAGGACCCTTTTGACTTTGTCCCTTTTCTCTTTTGCACATTGATCATTATTGCAATCACACCCCTACAGAGATGTAAAAACATATGAATTTGAACTCTGAAGAGCTTCCTTGGTGTCTTATGGAGATTTTTCCTGACCTAAGCATGTTCTTTTTAGATAGTGAACATACTTATCTACTTCTGTTTTGGATCTTTGTTGAAATTCTACCGGACTGAGACAGAATGACCTCTTAGTGGCGTGACCTATGGATGGATCAAGATTTGTTTTTGCAGATTAGGTGCTAACTCAGGGCTGGATGGTACTGAACATAGGCTTTTGGCTCAAGATGTTTTTGCCAAGGAAAGGATTCCCTAGCACACCACTATCTAACTTAGGGGCGATCTTGACATATTATCAGCGTTTCCTTGGGTATGATTAGATTTTCAAATGACAGATGACCAAAGATAAGGTTTCATATATTTTTTCAACAGTTGGATAATGAATGGCTTGGGGAATAAGGATAAATGACAGCAGATAGCCTTCAGCTATGGCAACTATGGGCATGATTATTTGATTGAAACCAGATAGGTCTTGACAAATGGGTTTTTTCTCATCATAGGCTGATTGGAAGGGGTAGGAGGACAAAAATTGTTTTGGGGTGTTTTCTAGATGATAGATTTGACAGTTTGGAGATCAGCTTATAGAAAAATTAGCTTAAGAAACTAGTCATCATCAGCAGGTGAAAAATACTGATGAATAACATGTAGTTAAGGTTAAACGGCTCCTCAGCAGGAGACCGAGTGGCGAGAGGTTGGACACTTGGAAGGATAGCCTTCTCAAGGTCTTGGGTCCCAACAGACTGAGGTGTCTTAGAAGAGACTCTGGGGGGAGACTCTTCACTACGAGATAATGAAGAGAATGATGAAATAGGTGGTTCCACAAGGATGACTTTGTCTAAAAAAGCGAGAGAGAAAAAGAAGGTTAATTCGGGGCTTAAACAACAATCACTAAGGAATTACTCATGAAATAGCCAAGAAAAAATCTTAACGGGTGTATAATTGTGGGCAATAAATTTTATAACATTGAAACAAGAATCTACCTTTTCATATTTTAAGAGTCGAGAAAAGGACAAAAGGTGACTCTAGTCACTTTCACTTTGAACGAGCTCGAAAGGACAAGTGCTCGATGATATTTTCAAATTGTAAAGAGTCACGAAAAGATCAAAATGAAAACTTAAGAATTCTAGGCAAGAGGGTGAACCAAGCTTTCCTGAACTGCAATATACACCTTGGTGATCAAATGAAAGAGAAATGACTAAGGACTTAATGTACGTGTAGGCAGTCTCCCCGAATGATGTTTTTGGTGTATCACGGTTATAGGGCGGTAGACTTGGCTTCCTATGGATAAAGGATTGCAACCTATGAGGGTATCTCTTTATATACGCGACGATATGGGGAGCACAAGTCCATACTAGCACTGTCTAATGCAAGATTGTGAGCGACAACTATTAGGTTTAATGATGCCAGAACATGTCACTAGCCCAGACCTCTAAGTGTGAGCGTTAAGTTTCAATGCTTCCTTAGGTTGATTGAATTAATTTTATGGTTTATCTTGAAATTATGTTTCAGTTTCAAGGCCTTACCGAATGTAATCTCAAATTCCTAGTGCACAACTATATGTGAGAGTGAACACCATTTCAATTCAATGAAAATATAGCTAAGTGAAGGATAGAGGTTTGCAACAAAGAAAAAACTAATCGAATGTAAGAATGATACTTTTCTTTATGCTACTACCATAGCCAAAGCATAAAATGAAAAATCTTCTCTTGTTTTTCACTTTCCAATGAAGAAGAAACCTGCTAATGCAAAAGAGTACTTTTCATTTTCAAAACAAAAGGAAGAATGAAAATTTTGTTCTTTTTGTAAGCGATGAGCTTTCAATGCAATTCTATTCTACAAAAAACAAATACTAGCTTTGAGTACTCGAGGGAGATCATCTAAACATGAAGAGATGAAATTCAAGAATGCAAACATACACTCAAAACCAGGCATGCATTTCTTCATGCAAAATGAAGGGCTCTAAATTTGACTCAACGAGCAATGTGATCTATGCTCGGGGTGGCAGAAGGAGAGTAAAAAAAACACCAAATGATAGCTCGACAATCCTACAACACGTAGAGTCGACATAAAAGACCAAGCAACCAGCCAACAGGGTAAAAAGATGAACAACTAAACTGAGTCATAAACGGTTCAGAGACTCAGCGATCATGCGACCCAACGAATGATTCGAGGCAGCTAGAAACCCTAGGATGGAAAATCCACACTGATTGGATAAGAGATGAAATGAATGAGACTAAAAAGTAAAAAAACAATCCAAATGGATCAATCCAGGGAGAAAAAACTCAATTAAGAGGTTAAGACACATTGGACACTCAAGAAAGAAGCCCAAAATCAACCCTACAGGAATTGGCATGACTATTTAGTTGTATTCCGTGCTGAACAGGGGAAAGCGCACTTGTGCCAAAGACAACCCACGCCAATGGGCACGACTATCCGACAAAAAACAGAGCTGATCTAGAAATAAAAGGGAAAAAAGTAAGGGTAGCTGAGAAAATCCATGCTTATCACTCTAAGAAGAGTCCAATCAGCTAAAAGTAGTCAAACAAGCAAAAAAAATCAAAGAAATGATAATATGATGAAATTTGAACAGACAAGCTAAACTTTGAAATGACCAAAGACAGACGACCAACATACTGATCCCTAGTATGGTCGCCAACTTGTTGTGCAGGAAAATCCCCTCTGCGGACAGAGGCAATCCCTCTAGCCCTAGGGTGGGTCTAGCAACATGGGAACACACTGAATTCCTAAATTCCTAGTTTGTAAATCTAATATGGACTGGAACACATATCCTACCTCGGTCTAATGCTTTGTCACGACACGTTGCAGCGATCCTTTGGTCTTTGTATTCAGGCCTTGCGCTTCATTGATGACAACGTTAATACACCTGTACAAAGGTCAAACAAACACTGACATCATACAAACATATACATTCATCTACAACTATCCAACTAGTCAAGGAGAGTTAGACACTTTGAATATAAATAGAAACAAAGTTAGAACCAGGAACCAGTCATGTATTATTAATAGATGAAAAAGAAGTTTAAAAAATTCTCCTTGACGTTGTAGACCTCCTCTGACGGGTTCAGCAGAGCACGTCTCCAAGAATTCATTCATCGTTTAGCTCAATGAGGTGATGGGATTCAACTCTCTCTCTCTCTCAACAATGGACACTTCTCTACTTCAACACACCAACTATATCTATTGATTTCTAAGCTAGCTGAATCAATGTGAGGAAGAAGAATTTATAGGAGAGGAGGAGGAAGTTTGGGATCCACATAAGGTGGAGGAGAGGCTTATCCCTTTTGGAGGTTGCATAATTTTATGAACTAATAGGCCAAAGGGAGAAACTCGACTTGATCCAGTCGAACAAACAACCATGACTCCACCCACAAAGATGTTAAATCATGGAAGATTATTTTCTGTTTAAAAAAATTTCCAAAAGTAGCTCGACACGGGTGCTATTAAGAGACAAAGTGCCCATTGGTGCTAGGCTTAGTGAAATTTTGACCATGGGCATGAGGTCTGAAATACCAACCAGCTCCGACCCAAAAGTATAGGTTTTTGAGGGTTTTCTCAAGGAATGATCAATAGATATTGTGTTCTAGACATGCAAAGGGATGCAATGACATTCTTGGAAATGTATGACAGTACACAGAGGTCACTGAAATGGTCCTCCAATATTTAGAATGGGGATTGCAGGGATGGTGACAAAATACTGTGTAACAGATATATATAAATATAAGGAGAAAAATAGATTGAAGAGAAAACAATAGTAAAAATATTTTAGCATGTAGATTTTCATAGTTAAAAACATCATGTTGATAGCTTGTGGAGCACTGTGTGATCTCGTTGAGATGTCTAATGTTTCAGGTGAATACTTCACCCATCTTCAGGAACTATAAAATAAAATAATTTAAAAATACAATAATGGAGAATGCTTTTTTGGGTTTGAATCTATATTTTTTTTTAACATTCAAGGATTCAAAACAATACATAAAAGGCTTGAGGTTATGAAAGTTATTGAATTGATGAAATTTCACAAGTTTACCGTACGAGATTGGGAGTTGGGCATGGGGTTTATTTTTATTGTAGTGTTAGAGGATGAGAAAAAATATTAATAGCTTCAACACAAAATAATCACTGCCTCTACCACTAATTAATTTATTAAGGTTATGCTTCGTTCTGCGCGGCCTAAATTTTCTTGTTATTAAAGAATGCCACATTTTTGCAATCTGTCGTTATTTACGCGTTTTCATCTCCGCATTACACACAATGAAATCCACCTTTGCATAGGTTTCATCCGCACCTTCGTATTCTGCATATTGAAAACCATCTTTAGATAACTTCATCCATTCCTCCAATTGCACTAGGAGATGCAGAGATAAATTTTATTTTGGGTATGAAGTTTTCAGTGTGCATAATTCCGCATATATTGAATCATCCTTTGTGATCGTAATTGTGAATCTTGGTATTGGAGGTTAAACAACTAAGTTGCGCGTGGGGGGGGAGCTAAACAGATATGCAGAGGAAGGAGAAAGAGTGTGCGGAAAGTGAAGAGTGCGCATGGACAATGAATGTTTTCTTTGTGTAGAGTGAAAGGGTGGAGTTGAAGTTTTTATTGTGAGAAGTGGTTCTCCGCACGTACCACTTCTCTGCATACAATTTCTCCGCACACCCTTTCTCTATCACTTCCCGCAAGCTCCCCCACCCCCGCTCTCCCCCTCTCTTATATAAGGCACTTGGAACCCTTGTCAACTTTCGTATAATTAGATAGGGTAGTAGCAATATTAAGAATAATAGTGTCAAAGCAATCACTTTCGAAAAAATTAGCATTTTTTTTATCCACGCCTCTACTCTGCATACTATATTAGCTTTATGAACATTGCGGAGGAAAAAGGATTGAATCTATATAGTCTCTGCTCCTTAACAAACTCCCTTGCACTCAATTTCTTTGCACAACCTTTTTTCCGCACTTCCCCCGCAACTTTTATCCTTCCTTCACATATCAAAAAATTATCCCTTTTTATTGATACCTCGACTATGCATACTAAATTATCCTTATGCAGAGTGCAGAGGAAGAAAACTTGACTATATAGTCCCCGCTCTTTAACTAAATTCCCTGCACACACCCTTTCTCTGCACAACAAAATAGTAGCGGTTATCCCCCCAAGATTTGGCATCATTGGGTAGTAAAATGTCCTGAAAATAATTGATACTCAACATAATTTGACCACAAGGTATAAAAATAAATAAATAATTAGATGCTTTTGGATTCTATTTCCTACAAAACAGTTGGAATTTGCACAACTCATTTTTCCTTGTAGGTTTTTTACTTAGGTTTTTGTCTCACTTTTCTAAGTTCATCTATCAATTTAGATATTGTTGAATCCTCTCAATCCTAAAATCTAGAACTGAACTGATCCCTTTGTAACGATCCTGCACAAATAGGTAGGTAAAGTGATACTAGAAGAATCTTTCATTGTGCCAACTATATAACTTTCCTTATAGACGTAGTACTCTAGCTCTTACACAAAATTTCAATCCCGCACAATGAAAGCCACTTTTTCATAGCTTTCCTTCGCATATTCGTATCTTGCATGATGAAAGGCATCCTCACATAGCTTCGTTCAAACTTTCACACTCCACAATGAAAGCTTGATCCGCATCTCTGTATTTTGAATGTTTGCATTTCTGACAACTAACAAAATGGAAACTTAGCATAACACATAGAAAATCACTTTGGAAAAAACCATTCGTAATAGGCCGCCTCGAAAACTAATCGATTATGCGTTGGAAACGTGTATTTCAAAAAATGCATGATGAAAAACAGGCTAATGAAATTACATATACATTACTTGTTAAAATTCCATTAAGTTATCCATGCTAATTTGGATTTATGTTCATGAAAGCTTAATAAAATTATAGATTTGAGGCTTCTGCGATGAGTATTTTGTGTAGAGAATTTTTCCGGATTAATCGCATCCATTCTTGGTAATTTCGACGTTTCGAACCCAACCAACGAGGTTCATCTTCAGGAAAAGATCCATGGGTAAGACTGATCTCACATATAAGGTATAAATAGGATAGTGATGGAAGACGAGTGGGGAAGAAAGTAAGGCCGACATAAATTAAAAAAAAATAAATTAAATAAATAGTTGATTAAATATTGAGATATGTATAAACTTTAATATTTTTATTCCATTCTAATTAATTATTTAATTAATTTTTATAAAAGTTAATAGTAATGATTTTCAAATCATTTCTAATGATGGTGAAGAAAGATTTATTTAATTCAAAATCTATATTTGTTTGTTTATTAATTAGAGGAGATGAATAATAATTTGTTTAGAGGTTATTAACTATGACTTATATATTTATTAATAGTATTAATTATAAAATTCATTCTTGTGTCAAGATTTCACTTATAATTGAATTTGAATTTTATTTATATAATTATTTTATTTTTATTTGTTTATTTATTTATTAATTGAATTTTAATTTTTAAGCTTAAGTTTAGAGTTAGTTAAAGAATTAGGAGGGTGAAGGTAATAATGATTTATGATGATAAAATTGATTAAGATTAATATGTGATGGAAGAATTAATGGAGTTCCAAGCAAAGGGGGGAGAGAGGGAGGGAGTAATACCGGAAAAAATGATGAGAAAGACGGGGGAAAGGGAAAACAAAGGGGGAGAAGGGTAGGAGGCGTAACATGGTTAGGGAGAGAGATGAAAGACAGGGAAGGGACCGAATTAGGTATGGGTGCGAATGTTATTTAAGGTTGGAATCCAATTATCACTTATTTTCCATCCATCATCATGGTTAAGGTTATCAGGATGCTTCCCAATTTCAATGGCTTCCCTAAATTTCCCGTGGTAATAGTGATCAATTTTAGCCAAAACCCGAGAATTTTCAATACAGATGTGATGATTGGTTTTGCTGGAATGCTCTGCTAAAGATGATGTTTTGAGGCTTTTATGTTTGATTTTAGCAACATGTTCTTGAATTCTGGTTAAGATGGATTGCCCAGTTTCTCCAATGTACGGTTTACCACATGAACACGAAATTAAGTAAACCCCTTTGTGGCATCTAGGATCAATCGGATCTTTGACCGATTTGAGATAATTATTAATGGTGTTTAAAGGTTTAAAATATGTTCTAATATTGTTCTTTCTTAGAATGTGAGATATTTTGTCTGTGATGCCTGCTATGTAGGGTAAGTGAACCTTGCCCATTATATCGTCCATTTTTAACTTGTTTTTTGGATAATTTTCCGCATTGTTGAAGGCTTTGATTATCTAGTTTCTATTATACCTATTCTTCTAAAAAACTCTCATGAGATGGTTTTTCTCTTGTTCAAAGTGATCTTGATCTGATATGCGCACAACTCTGGTTGCTAATGTGTTGAAAACCCCAAGTTTTTGAGTCGGATGATGATGGGAGTTGGCATGCAGGTATTGTTCAATGTGGGTTTTCTTTCGATAGACCTAGTGTGAAATAGAGCCATCCTGGTTCCTGGTGATAAGAATGTCAAGAAAAGGAATACTGTTATTTTCTTCTACCTCCATGGTAAACTTGATAGAATCAAAGAGATTACTCAAGTGTTTTAAGAAAATGTCCAATTTTTCTTTTCCATGTGGCCAGATAATGAAGGTATCATCCACTTATCTTTTCCAAAGTTTTGGTTTAAGAGGGGCGGATTTAATAGCTTTGTCTTCAAAGTCTTCCATGAAGAGATTGGCAATGATAGGGGATAAAGGGGAATCCATAGCAACACCACAATTTTTTTCATAAACTTCACCTTTGAAACTGAAAAAGGTTGATTTGAGACAAATTTCAATTAAGCTCGTTGTTTGCTGATCAACGATCTTGTGAACCACCTTCATGGCTTCTTCAATGGGAATGTTGGTGTAAAGAGATTTCACATCAAAGCTCACAAGGATGTCATATTTATCTAGGTGTAATTGTTTGATTTCATTAATGAAGTGAGAGGAATCTTTGACAAAGGAAGTGGTGTTACCAACTAGGGGTTTGAGTTTTTTAGCGAGGTGTTTGGCAAGATGGTAAGTAGGACCCCCAATGGTGTTGGCAATGGGTCTTAAGGGGATACCATCCTTATGTATCTTGGGGGCTCCATAGATGCGGGGGGTGAAGGGGTTATTTTCTAAGAGATTTTTGATGTTAGGCACATCACAAGATTTAAGTAGGTTTTGAACATTTTTAGAGATTCTTTTTATAGGGTTATTTTTTAATTTAATGTAACAACCCGAGTTATTGAGGTGGTCTAGAATCTTATTGTCATAATCTATCGAGTTCATGATGACAATACCTCCACCTTTGTCTGCTTTCAAGACCACAATATTAGGTTTTTTATTTAAAGATTTGAGAGCTGTAAATTCTTGTTTGGAAATATTGCTTCTAGGAGGTTTGGCTTTTCTCATTATGATGGAGTAGTCTTGCCTTATGATTTCTTTTAAGTTATCCGAGAATTATTTTATACCATATTCAATGCTGCAAATAATATCATCCTTGGGAATGTTGCGAGGTGAAATGGCAAAATTAAGTCCTTTTTCAAGACTTATATTTCTTTGAGAATTTATGAATTGAACAGTTATTTTCCAACATTAAATGACATGTATTTTTAATATGTGATTTGTGTGGGAGAACAAGTGTGCGCAATAACAAACACAAATTTTCTTCCGTAATTTTCTGCACTTTTTCATGCATTCTCTCTCCGCAAACTTCTCCTGCACACCTTCCTTCCACAAAATACTAGTTTTTAAATTATTGAAGTCACTGAAAGTGCATGTCATACCAAAACACATTAGCACATCTCTCAAAGTGAATATTGTCGAGACAAAGAACTGCAATATTGTGTGGAGATTTATTTCTACAAATCTTACAATGAAAGCTTTCATTGTGCGAAGGAAGATTACTTCACACTCCATATTTGTATGAGGCTCTTCACATTATCAAATGAATTAAATTTTGAATATGGTAATTTCACATAGTGTGTTATTAAGGCTATTTCTCTTTACTAATCGAAGAATTAGTGCAAATGTTTATCCGATTAACACATGTGTGGCTATCAGAGTGACCGAATGCAAGCATGTTGTCCATATTATTTGTACACATCAAACCATATACTGATAGAACTAAGGATTACTGGCAAACATTAGCGTTTATAACATATTATATTACACAATATTTGTAATGATAACAAGTAACGTACAAACTGTTGTAAGCATTTAGTACTAGAGTATGCGAGAAAGGAAAAGTATGCGAGGAATCCATATATGGAAAAATTGTGTCGAGATGAAAATGTTTGCGAAGATGCAAGGACCTGCAATGACGAATATTGACTACATGCAAAAGAATCCACACTTAACATTGAATAATTAATTGATGATTAACAATACTATTAATATATATTCATAAAATCGATACACAATCATGTCATGACTCATGTGCTTAATAAAATTTACTCTGATGCATTGTGTAATGCTTACTAAAAACAAACATATCAATAAAATCGTATTTCTTGATATTATAAAATACTATTTTCAGCATTTATTTAGTGAATTGATGCGTAATCAACACGTTGTTCGAGTGCTTAATATAATTTAGTATTTGTAAAAAAATAATGAGTATGCACATGCCTCCACAACCAATATCCATCATAGAAAATTGAAATGACGTGCGAATATCCTTCACACCCTTCTATTCACATATTTCTTTCGTACAATGGAAGCTTCCTCCGCATCTTCGAACTCTGCACATGTATAATGATTCTTTTTCGTAAACATATAAAGAATATTGTGTTTATCGATATCATAAAATAGTGTTTTTCCATTTATTCGGCGAATAGACACGTAATTGGAACACTTGTTAACAATTCAAGAAGATGCACACGGCTCTGCATCCAATATCCATTATAGCAGATTGAAACGATATGATTCATACACTTCTTACACACATTGTATTGTTTTCCGACAACATTTTGGCAATTATCAGATATAAAATAATAATCAATATGTAATAAAGACATCGTAAAAACCTAATTAAGGTTTAATTCTATGATTAAAAAATATATTTTTTAGATATTAATGGAAAGTACTATTGAGATCATAAGAATTTGTAGCAGAGTGATTGTAAACTCATTATATATTTTTAGCTTGCGCAAATTCAAACCTATTGAATTTTGCTAATGGTTCTTGTTTATTCGTGCTACATAATCATCACATTTTTACGTTGTTTAGAGTAAGAGGAAATTGTAATGGACACCTCTTGTCTAAAGTTTTTCCAGGTCAGAACTAATAGGGGAACAAAAATTAATGAAATATGGACAATTGTTAAGAATATAAAAATGAAATGGAGGATGAAGTTTAAGTACTATTTCTTAAACATTGAAAAAGGTATCATGGCATAGTATACATCACTCAATAAACCCATAATATTTACGATATCAAGGAGCAAAGTTAAATATACATAAAGGAATAAAGAAAAACGTATAATTGATATTTATAAGAAACTCACAACTTATAGATGTACTCTTTATGACAAGAGAATTTATAGTACTTGTTGGAGGGGCTAGTAGACTCAGTTGACTAGCCCAGTCGAGTCAGACAACATATAATGTAAAGTCGACTGTTAAGATAACTAAAGTTGGATTACGTAAGAGTCTGGTTGGACCATTATATTACTGTAACTAACCTAACACAATATATATATTTTTCTATGTACCAATGTATTGATTATACTTAGATTTTAAGAGACATAATATGAAGTTTGTTTCTGTTGGTTCTCCCTTAAATGTATCTCTTCTCTTTCTATTGGTATGTGCTTTGCTATGTGAATACTTGATGTCTATTCTACTGGTAATTATGTGCACTTTTCCCTAGATTACAACATTATTTATGTTGCTGGTAGCTTGGACTTGAGTCATGAAAATGTAAGCATAAATGTTAACATTGGAAGAGATACAATTGTGGTGGGAGACAAAAATAAATAAATACTTGAAAAAATATGTGTGAAGAAACTGATTGTCTTTAGCAGAAGACAATGCCAATTTTTTACTGAAGTGCACAAGATGTTCATCAAAGGTACCCTGATGGAAATTAAGAAATTCCTCGATCAAGTATCTCATGATTTTGGGTGTGTTTTATATTATTTCCATGACTAGCCCCAGGCGAGAAGCAGGGGGTAAGAGGGGGGTGGGAAGTCCCCCTACGCTTGCGTCGGGCGTAACCCCCCTTGTTAGGGGTTTTTCGAGGGGCAACAAAACCCCCTCCACGGGGTCTGGGGCATCTCCTCGACAATTTTTTTTTTGGATCCTATAGTAGGTGGGAGGACCTGCCTATGGTTTGTTGCATGGGTCTGCACATGGTTTTGGGAATGATGGTTTTCTGCCCATTATATTTTGTAGATCCGATCAAGGGAACTAGAATCATGTTCTAATCCAGGGTTAATGGATTGGTGTTTATGAATGATTCAATATGTATATATATGTGGTGTAACATTGAAAGGAAAATAATGAAAAATCAAGTTGGTAGTCCCGATTTTGGGATCCAGGGGGAAATCTCTATGTATATCTGTTTTATGTTTTATTCTCTCACTATTGTTTTATTTTATTTTTTAAGATTTCATTTTTAGATAATTTCTGTACAGGTTTAAAAACTACATTTGGTATTAGAGTTGTTTCGGCTTCAAGGGGACGCCTTTGTTGCTGAGGGGTTTTTTTCTTGGGCCTGTGGTAGACCTTGTTCAGTGGGAGATTTGTGGGATTGATTTTTATGGCGGAAGAATATTGCAAGAAGTGGAAATATAGAGATCAATAAATTTAATGGTTAGAGTTTTGAGTTTTGTAAGCTCAAGATGGAGGATCTGCTAGTGGATAAAGATCAGTGGATCGCTGTAGAGTTGGGTACTAAACCAACAACAATGTCAGATGAAGACTGGGGGAAGTTGGATCGGAAGGGAAAGAGCACAATACGGTTGTGTATCTAAGATTTGGTATTTTTGAATGTATTTGGGGAAGCTACGATGTAGGATTTGTAGGAAAAGTTAGGGACTCTGTACCAATCTAAGTCTCCGGTGACATTGTTCTTGCGGAAAAAGTTGTATAACCTGAGGATGAAGGATGGACACTCAATGATGAGAATTTGAACACCTTCAATACAGTGGTAAGTCAATTGTTATCTGTTGATATTAAAATCTCAGATGAAGATAAGTGCATCTTTTTTCTATGTTCTCCACCAGATTCGTGGGACAGTTTGGTTGTTGCAATAGGTAGCAATACAACTACCTTGAAGCTTGATGAATTTTTCTCAACCTCGTTGTCGGAGGAAATGAGACGGAAAAATATGGAGGGCTAGAATGGAGATGCCTTGTCTGTATGAGGACAGTCCCAGAACATAAAAAAAAATAAGTTCTCAAGTGGGAGATCTAAATCTAGAGGGGGATCTAAATCTCCAGGAAACTCTGTAAAGGTGTGATGGAAATGCGGAAAGGAAGGGCACTTAAAAAAGGACTATACATCTAAAGCTCTTGAGAAAGGAAAGGGATCTGATGATGCTCCTTCTATAGAGACGAAAACCACCACAGAAGAAGGTGGGGATGTGTATTTGACTTCTTCTTCAAATACACATGTAGATCATGAGGTATGGTTGGTTGAATCAATTACATCTTTTCACTTCAGTCCCTATAAGGAGTGGTTATGAGAGTATGAGAAATATGATGGTGGTGATGTATTCCTAGGGGATGAAAAGAAGACCATAATTGTTAGACGTGGAAAAGTCAATTTGAAGCTCCAAGGTGGAAGGGTTAGAACACTTCCTGGTGTTCTGCATATTCCCGCGTTGGCCAAAAATATGATTTTTGTAAGCAAGATGGATGATTTAGGTGTAAAAAAAATGTTCGATAAAGATACTTGCAAGATGGTTAAGGGAGCACTGATATTGATGTGGGGAGTTCAGATTGGAACTCTGTACAAGCTTCTAGGTAGAATTGTTATTGATGGTTGCAACAGTTCTATGGTTCTTGAAAGTGGAGCAGAAAGCCTAACAGTCCCTGAAACTAATCTATACTCAACATAATTTGACCGTGAGGTATTAAAATAAATAAAAAATTGGATGCTTTGATTATTTTGAATTATATTTCCTACAAAAGAATTGGAATTGACACAACTCATTTTGCCTTGTAGGTTTTTTACGTATGTTTTTGTCTCACTTTTTTGAGTTCATATATCAATTTAGATATTGTTGAATCCTTTGAATCTTAAAATCTTGAACTAAACTTTTCCCTTTGTAAGGATCCCACACAAAGAGGTAGGTAAAATGATAGTGGAATAATCTTTCATTGTGCTGAGTGTGAAGCTTTCCTTATAGACGCGGTACTCTAGCTCTTACAAAAAATCTCAATCCCGCACAATGAAAGCCACTTTTGCATAGATTTCCTTTGCATATTCATATCTTGCATGATGACAAGCATCCTCACATAGCTTCATGCAGAATTGCACACTCCACAATGAAAGCTTGATCAAGATCTCAAATATTTCAAATGTCTGCATTTTTGACAACTAGCAAAATGACAACTTAGCAGAGCACACATAAAATCACTTTGGAAAAAACCATTCGTAACAAGCCCACTCGAAAACTAATCAAATATGCGTTGGAACGTGTATTTCAAAAAATTCATGATGAAAAACGGGCTAATGCAACTACATATACATTACTTGTTAAAATTCCATTATGTTATCCATGCTAATTTGGATTTATGTTCATGAATGTTTAATAAAACTTATATTTCTTTGAGAATTTGTGAATGGAACACTTATTTTCCAACATTAATGACATGTATTTTTAATTTGTGATTTGTGTGGGAGAAAAAGTGTGTGCAATAACAAACATAAATTTCCTTACGTAATGTTCCACACTTCTGCATGCATTCTCTCTCCGCACAGTTCTTCTGCACACCTTCCTTCCACATAATAATAGTTTTTAAATTATTGAAGCCACAGAAACTGCATGTCATGTCAAAACACATTAACACATCTCTCAAAGTGAATATTGTTGATACAAAGAGCTCCAGTATTGTGTGGTGCTTTCTTTCTGCAAAGCTTACAATGAAAGCTTTCGTTGTGCGAAGGAAGCTTACTTCACACTCCACATTTGTATGAGGCTCTTCACATTATCAAATGCACTAAATTTTTAATACCGTACTTCCGCATAGTGTTTTATTAAGGCTATATATCTTTATTAATTGAAGAATTAGTGCAGATGTTTATTCAATTAACACATGTGTGACTATTAGAGTGACCAGATGCAAGCATGTTGTCCATATCATTTGTACACATCAAACCATATAATGATAAAACTAAGGATTACTAGTAAAAATTAGTGTTTATAACATATTACATTACATAATATTTATAATTATAACAAGTAACATACAAAATGTTGAAAGCATTTAGTACTAGAGTATGCAAGAAAGGACAAGTATTAGAGGAATCCATAAATGGAAAAACTGTGTCGAGATGAAAATGTTTGCGAAGATGTGGGAACCTGCAATGATGAATATTGACTACAATGCAAATGAATCTACAATTAGCATTGAATAATTAATTATGGATTAACAATACTATTAATATATATTCATAAAAACGATACACAATCATGTTATCACTCATGTGCTTAATAAAATTTACTCTGATGCATTGTGTAATGCTTACTGGCAGCAAACATATCAATAAAATCGTATCTATCGATATTATAAAATATTATTTCCAGCATTTATTTAGTGAATTGACGCGTAATCAAAAACATTGTTCGAGTGCTTAATAACATTTACTGTTTGCAAACAATTAACAAGTATGCATAGGCCTCCGCAACCAATATGCATCGTAGAAAATTGAAACAGTGTGTGGATATCCTTCGCACACTTCTATTCACATATTTCTTCCGTACAATAGAAGGCTTCCTCCGCATATTTGAACTTTGCACATGTATAATGATTCTTTTTCATAAACATATCAAGAAGATTGTTTTTATCGATATTATAAAATGGTGTTTTCGCCTTTTATTCGACGAATCCACACGTAATTGGAACACTTGTTAACAATTCATGAAGATGCACATGGCTCTACATCCAATATCCATTATAGAATATTGAAACGATATGCTTCACACACTTCTTACGCACATTGTATCGTTTTCTGACAACATTTTGGAAATTATCAGATATAAAATAATAATCAATATGTAATTAGGACATCATAAAAACCTAATTAAGGTTTAATTCTACGATTAACAAATATATTTTCAAATATTAATGGAAAGTACTATTGAGATCATAAGCATTTGTAATAGAGTAATTGTAAAATCATTATATATTTAGAGGTTTTGAAAATTCAAGCCTATTGAATTTTGCTAATGGTTCTTGTTTATTCGTGCTACATAATTGTTGCATTTTTACGTTGTTTAGAGTAAGAACAAATTGTAATAGATACCTCTTGTATGAATGTTTTCTAGGTCATAACTGATAGGGGAACAAAAATGAATGAAATATGGATAGTTGTTAAGAATATAAAAATGAAATGGAGGATGAAGTTTAAGTATTCTTGCTTCAACATTGAAAAAAGTATCATGGCATAGTATACATCACTCAATAAACCCATAATATTTATGATATCAAGGAGAAAAGTTCAATATACATAAAGGAATGAAGCAAAACGCATAATTGACATTTCTAATAAACTCACAACTTATAGATGTACTCTTTATGGAAAGAGAATTTATAGTACTTGTTGGAGGAGCTAGTCGACTCAGTTGACTTGCCAAGTCAAGTTGGACAAAATATAATGTAAAGTCAACTGTTAAGATAACTAAATTTGGATTAGTTACGAGTCTGGTTGGACAGTTATATTGTTGTAACTAACCTAACATGATATATATATTTTTCTATGTACCAATGCATTGATTATACTTGTCTTTTAAGAGACATAATATGAAGTTTGATTCTGCTGGTTCTCCCTTAAATGTATCTCTTCTCTTTCTATCGGTTATGTGCTTTGCGATGTGAATACTTGATGTCTATTCTATTGGTAGCTATGTGCAATTTTCCCTAGATTACAACATTAGTTATGTTGCTAGTAGCTTGGAATTGAGTCATGAAAATGCAAGCATAAATGTTAACATTGGAAGAAATACAATTTTGGTGAGAGACAAAAATAAATAATTTCCTGAAGAACTATGCGCAAAGAAACCAATTGTATTTAGTAGAAGCCAATGCCAATTTATTTATTGAAGTGCACAAACAGTTCATTAAAGGTGCCCTGATGGAAATCAAGAAATTCCTTGATCAAGTCTCTCATGATGTTGGGTGTGTGTTATATTCTTTCCACGGCTAGCCCCAGGCAAGAAGCGGGGGATAAGAGGGGGGCCGGAAATCTCCCTAGGCTTGCGTCGGGCGTAGCCCCCCCTGTCAGGGGGTTTACAGAGAGGCGACAACCCCCCTGCATTGGTTCTGGGGCAGCACCCTGTGGAATTTTTTTTGGACCCTATATTAGGTGGGAGGACCTGCCTATGGTTTTGTGCATGGGTTTGCACATGGTTTTGGGCATGACCGTTTTCTGCCCATGGTATTTTGTAGATCCAGTCAAGGGAACTATGATTATGTTCTAATCCAGGGTTAATGGATTGGTTTTTATGAATGCTTCGACATGTATATATATATATGTGTGTGTGTGTGTGTGTGTGTGTGTTGTAACATTGAAAGGAATATAATGAAAAATCAAGCTGGTAGTCCCGGTTTTGGGATCTAGGGGGAAATCTCTGTGTATATCTATTTTTTGTTTTATATTCTCACTATTCTTTTATTTTCTATTTTAAGAGTTCATTTTCAGATAATTTTTGTACTGGGTTAAAACCTACATTTGGTATAAGAGCTGTTTCGGCTTCAAGGGGATGCCTTTGCTGCTGAGGGGTTTTATTCCTGGGCTTGTGGTAGACCTTGTTCAGTGGGAGATCTATGGGATTGATTCTTGTGGTGAAAGAATATGATGAGAAGTGGAAAGATAGAGATCAAGAAATTTAATGGTCAGAGTTTTGAGTTTTGGAAGCTCAAGATGGAGGATCTGCTGGTGGATAAAGATCAGTGGATAGCGGTAGATTTAGGTACTAAACCAACGACAATATCAGATGAAGACTGGGCGAAGTTGGATCGGAAGGGAAATAGCACAATACAGTTGTGTATCTAAGATTCTGTATTGTTGAATGTATTTGGGGAAGCTACAACGAAGGCTTTGTAGGACAAGTTAGGGACATTGTACCAATCTAAGTCTCGTGTGAATAAATTGTTCCTACGGAAAAAACTGTATAACCTGAGGATGAAGGATGGAGATTCGGTGACAGAGAATTTGAACACCTTCAATACTGTGGTAAGTCAATTTTTATTTGTTGATATTAAAATCTCAAATGAAGACAAGTGCATCAGTTTGTTGTTTTCTCCACTAGATTCGTGGGACAATCTAGTTGTTGCAATAGGTAGCAATACAACTACCTTGAAGTTTGATGAAATTGTCTCAGCCTTGTTGTCGGAGGAAATGAGATAGAAAAATATGGAGGGCCAGAATGGAGATGCTTTGTCTGTATGAGGACACTCCTAGAACATAAAGAAAAATATGTTCTTGAGTGGGAGATCTAAACCTGTAGGAAAGCCTTTAAAGGTGTGTTGGAAATGTGGAAAGGAAGGGCACTTCAAAAATCACTATAGATCAAAAGCTCCTGAGAAAGGAAAGGGATCTGATTATGCTTCTTATATAGAGAATAAAACCACCTCATATGAAGGTGGGGATGTGTATTTGGCTTCTTCTTCAAATACACATGTAGATCATGAGGTATGGTTGATTGACTCAGGTGCATCCTTTCACTTCACTTCCGATAGGGAGTGGTTCTTCGAGTATGAGAAATATGATGGCGGTTATGTTTTCCTAGGGGATGAGTGGAAGGTCATAATTGTCGGACATGGAAAAGGCAATTTGAAGATGCAAGGTGAAAGGACTATAACACTTCCTGGTGTTCTCCATATTCATGCATTGGCCATAAATATATTTTTTGTAAGCAAGATGGATGATTCAGGTGTACAAAAAGTGTTCGAGAAAGATATTTGCAAGATGGCTCGGGGAGCACTGGTATTGATGCGGGCAGTTTGGATTGGAACTCTGTTCAAGCTTCTGGCTAGCATTGTTATTGATGGTTGCAACAGTTCCGTGGTTCCTGAAAGTGGAGCAGAAAGCCTAAAAGTTCCTGAAACTAATCGATACTCAACATAATTTGACCTGAGGTATAAAAATAAATAAATAATTGGATGCTTTGATGCTTTTGGATTCTATTTCCTACAAAACAATTGGAATTGACACAACTCATTTTTCCTTGTAGGTTTTTTACTTAGGTTTTTTTCTCACTTTTCTGAGTTCATCTAAGATATTGTTGAATCCTTTGAATCCTAAAATATCGAATTGAACTTGTCCCTTTTAAGGATCCCACCCAAAGAGGTAGGTAAAATGATAGTGGAAGAATATTTCATTGTCCTGAGTGCGGAGCTTTCCTTATAGACGTGATACTCTAGCTCCTACATAAAATCTCAATCCACCACAATGAAAGCCACTTTTGCATAGCTTTCCTCCGCATATTCATATCTTGCATGATGAAAGTCATCCTCACATAATGTCGTGCAGACTTGCACTATCCACAATGAAAGCTTGATCTGCATCTCCGCATTTCGAATGTCTGCATTTTCGAAAACTAGAAAAATGACAACTTAGCAAAGCACATAAAAAATAACTTTGGAAAAAGCCATTCGTAACAAGCCCCCTTGAAAACTAATTGAGTATATGTTGGAAATGTGTATTTCAAAAAATGCATGATGAACAACAGGCTAATGCAACTACATATGCATACTTGTTAAAATTCCATTGAGTTCTCCATGCTAATTTGGATTTATGTTCATGAAAGCTTAATAAAACTTATATTTCTTTGATAATTTGTGAATTGAACACTTATTTTACAACATTAAATGACATGTATTTTTAATTTGCGATTTGTGTGGGAGAACAAGTGTGCGCAATAACAAACACAAATTTTCTTACGTAATGTTTTGCATTTTTGCATGCATTCTCTCTCTGCAAAGTTCTCCTGCACACCTTACTTCCACATAGTAATAGTTTTTAAATGATTGAAGCCACCAAAATGACATGTCATGTCAAAAAAAATTAGCACATCTCTCAAAGTGAATAGTGTCAAGACAAAGAACTCCAGTACTGTGTGGAGATTTATTTTTTCAAAGCTTACAATGAAAGCTTTCCTTGTGCGAAGGAAGCTTACTTCACACTCCACATTTGTATGAGGCTATTCGAATTATCAAATGCACTAAATGTTGAATACCGTACTTCCACATAGTGTGTTATTAAGGCTATATCTCTTTATTAATTGAAGAATTTGTTAGATGTTTATCTGATTAACACATGTGTGACTACCAGAGTGAGAAAATGAAAGCATGTTGTCCATATCATTTGTACACATCAAACCATATACTGATAAAACTAAGGATTAATGGTAAACATTAGTGTTTATAACATATTATACTACACAATATTTGCAACGATAAAAAGTAATGTACAAACTGTTGAAAGCATTTAGTAGTAGAGTATGTGAGAAAGGACAAGTATGCGAGGAATCCATATATGGAAAAATTATGTTGAGATGAAAATGTTTGCGAAGATGAGAGAACCCGCAATGACAAATATTTATTATAGTGAAAATGACTCTGCACTTAACATTGAATAATTAATTAAGGCTTAACAATACTATTAATATATATTCATAAAATCGATACACAATCATGTCATCACTCATGTGATTAATAACATTTACTCTGATGCATTGTGTAATGCTTACCGGCAGCAAACATATAAATAAAACTGTATCTATCGATATTATAAAATACCATTTTTATCATTTATTTAATGAATTAAATATTTGTAAACAATTAACAAGTATGCACATAAACAAAAATAAGTTCTCGAGTGGGAGATCTAAATCTCTAGGAAAGCCTGTAAGGTGTGCTGGAAATGCGAAAAGGAAGGCAACTTCAAAAAGGACTGTAGATTTAAAGCTCCTGACAAAGGAAAGGATCTGATGGTGCTCATTTTATAGAGGTGAAAACCACCTTAGATGAAGGTGGGGATGTGTATTTGGCTTCTTCTTCAAATACACATTTAGATCGTGAGGCATGGTTGATTGACTCAGGTGCATCCTTTCACTTCACTCGTCATAGGGAGTGGTTTTGCGACTATGAGAAATATGATGCTGGTGATGTATTCCTAGGGGATGAGAGGAAGGCCATAATTTTCGGACGTGGAAAATTCAAGTTGAAGCTGCAAGGTGGAAGGATTAGAACACTTTCTGGTGTTCTGCATATTCCTGCATTGGCCAGAAATTTGATTTTTGTAAGAAAGATGGATGATGCAGGTGTAAAAACAGTGTTCGAGAAACATACCTGCAAGATAGATCGGGGAGCACTGGTATTGATGCGGGGAGTTTAGATTGGAACTATGTACAAGCTTCTGAGTAGCACTGTTATTGATGGTTGCAACAATTCTGTGGTTCCTGAAAGTGGAGAAGAAAACCTAGCGGTTGTTGGGAAAAATACTGAAGCGGGGGGGGGGCCAATCAGTATTTAGAGCTTACTGATAGATTTTGACTTTTCTTTACTGAATTCCATACGTGGCTTTGATGAACCCAACTCGCGTATACACGTGCATATACCAAAAGAAACTAGCGTATACCGATATGATTTTATTGTTTATAAAAGCTTTTCAGAAACAATCTTTAACTCAAATTATCAATCATGCATCTGTTAGATAATTAGTAAATATGTGTAGTAACAATAGAATAAATAATCATGCAAAAGCAACACGCATGAACACCAAGATTTAAGGTGGAAACCTAATTCGGGAGAAAACCACCATTGTTGTCGTCTCTATTTTCAATATTTATTATATGGAAAACTGCTTACAATATTTTGTATTGATGCTGACTTAAATCAGTATGTAAGAATCTACCTGTAAAAGGCTGCTACCTTCTCTCGTTCTCCAGCTACTACTGGAAGGGAGCTACAAACCCCTAATCTCGTTTACCAGCCACTACTGGAAGGGAGCTTCAACCCCCTTGATCGGAACACCGGCTTCTACTGGCAGGAAGCTTCTACTTCCATACAGAAGGCTTCAGCCCTCAGAACCACAGTAGACCACGTTTCATCAATTTTCATACTAGATCCCACAACTTCAACTCAACTCATCATAAAGATCATCAATAATAAACTTAACCCAAACTTCAATCAGAACAGTGAGAACACTGTAACCAAAACATAGAAATAACCTAGACTTCAGAATAAGTATGCAGAATCAAACTCAACCCTGAACATTCATCAAATTAAAATGCATACGCTACTTTGCTTCACTGAATCCACGTGTATACGCGCTTTCCTTCACACCAACCTGTGTATATTTCTATGAATACTGTTTTTACAGAATCAATCTCAGATCCAGATCTAAGGCTTTCAATCAGATATCTTTTAAAAATGCAGACCCCTTCATTAGTTAGTCACCATCAACCATGTTTATTCTCTCATTGATCAGATTTTTACATAGTCATCTTAGTAGCATATACAATATTCAAGCAACCCAGATCTACATGAAGACTTTATTGATAGACAACAAAAATACAACAGGAATAAACAGAGACTCTCTACAATAAGCTTCAGAAAACTATGACTTACATACGCGCCTTTTCTTAGGCAAAGACGCGTATATACGCACTTTTACCAAGACGAACTAGCGTATAGATATGTGAATAATAAATTTTCAGATTGATTTAGACCTATAAAACTTACCCAGATTTCTTCATTTTACTTCAGCAAGCATGCGCCAGATCATAGGTCTAATCATCTCTTCAATGGATCATACAAGAGCATAGTCATTTCAGATCTAGAGATCCTGAACCATCATTGTATCATGGGTGCATCATAGATTCATATATATAAAATAAATTTCATCCCATGCAGATAAACATCAGAGAAAAATATTCAGTAACAACCCTTACACATGCACACTATGCACTATGATCTTCTTCTCCTTATATAGTTTTATCCTTTACCAATACCATGAGCCAAAACCATACAAATTCTGATGGTATTCTTGGATGGAATCAAATAGACGACACAATGCTCAATACTGTGGGCTAATACCATGGTAATGCCCCTTGGTATCATCTTTTACATCTTTTTAGAGCGCAAAAGGGCATACACGACTTGAATCATTCTTATCCATGTGTATACACGACTTAGCCTAGAAAAACCCGCATATAGAACCTGTAATACAGAAAACAACCAATCTTCTGTTGAAATGTACACATTTCTTCTGATAGACCACTAAGCTTCTCCATGAAGATATACTCCAACCTTTACCAAAGAGTTTCCATCAAGGACAACATATTAAGACATAGGAATCATATTGCCAACAATCTCCCCCTTTGGCCTTGATGGAAACCATGATGGTGTTTGATCATTCACAAAATACATTAATCATAACCATTATTCAAACACCAAAATACTCTCCCCCTTTGACATCAAGGGCAAAGGGCGGATCAACACAAAAACAAGGTTTCTCTTCCCTTGTAGAAATATGAGCTCTGTAGATCTGATGTGCACTGAAATTACCATGATCCCCCTGAGTTCATGCTGAATATTCAAACATATTTTCCAATGAAGTAAATGACTCTATAACTCAACCTAGTATGACCTTTCCTATCACCTAGGACTCATACTTACGTCAATGATCCAACCAAGTGGAATTACATATATGACTCAACTTCCCAACCAAGTGGGTTTACAAATTTTGACTCAATTACCCAACCAAGTGGGTTTACAAATTTGAACAAGTCCTTACATGACTGAATATAACAATTTTACATCATAGGTCTCAATATGACCTTTTCATCAAATTATATATATGAATTTTTATAACCAAAACCAAAAATCTCAAGAGAGAGATCATATATCAGAAACCAATCAAAATGCCAACAATGCATCCTTTTCAACAAGGCAGGTGCTCCCCTAAGCATGTGCATCCTAAACACCTTCACCAACCAATTCATCAGATGAGATAAATATCAAAGAATGATACAGAAATATGAGTACTGGAACAACAAAGATTACCCAACAACACCACAACAGTTCTGAACACTGACCCAAAGAATTTCTGTCAGCAAAACCCATACGCGGTTTTATGCACAGAAACTCGCGTATATATGTGATTCGCCTTTTTGAAACCAACGTATCGAATTTAAAATTCTGAAATTAAGCAGATTTGATCAGAGACGCAGAGAAAAATCCCAAATTTTGTCTAAGATATTCAAAGGCTTCCCTGGGAAGAGGTTTGGTAAATATATCAGCAACTTGTTCTTTGGAGGGAACATACTCCAATTTAACCTTTTGTTCAAGCACTTGTTCACGTAGGAAGTGAGGCTTGATAGGAATGTGCTTGGTCTTGGAATGCATAACAAGATTCTTTGAGATACTAATGGCACTTGTATTATCACATAAAATGGAGATGGGCGGTGCACATTTGATTTGAATGTCTTGTAGAGTCTGCATCATCCATAGGAGTTGTGTGCAACATGATGCGGTGGCCACATATTCTGCTTCTGCTGTAAATAAGGCTATATAACTTTGTTTCTTTCCAAACCAAGATACTAATCGGGGCCCCATATAGAATGCACCACCACTAGTGCTTTTTCGATCATCTTTCCAGCCCAATCCGCATCTGTGTAAGCATGAAGAGTGAGATCAACATTCTTTGGATACCATAGAACAAATTCTTGAGTCCCTTGTATATATTTGAATATTATTTTTACAGCCTGAAGGTGAGCCTATTTTGAATTAGCTTGGAACTGTCCAACAATCCCAACTGCATGCATAAAGTCTGGTCTTGTCCCGGTTAGATAATGCATACTTCCAATCATGGATCTATATTCTGGTTGATTCACCATGGGAGAATCATCATGAGAACTGAGGTTACATCCAGTTACCATTGGTGTACACACAGGTTTGCAGTCTTCCATCCCATACTTCTTCAGAATTTTCTTAAGATATCTTGCTTGTGATAAAAATATGCCATCTGTTGCTTGTTTCACTTGTAAGCCAAGAAAAAATGTTAGTTCGCCAAGTAAAGACATTTCAAATTGTTGCTGCATAACAGAAGAAAATTTTTTATTCATGGACTCTTCATTACTCCAAAAAATGATGTCATCAACATACACAACTATAATCAATAGTTTATCATTCTAACTTTTTGCATATAAGTTGCTATCAACAGATCCCTTTGGAAAACCTTGTTGATGAAGATATTTGTCAAGACGATAGTACCATGCCCTAGGAGCTTGTTTGAGACCATATAAAGCCTTTTAAGTTTGCAAACAAGTTTTTCATCATTTCCCAAAATGAATCCTTTTGGTTGTTCGATATAAACTTCTTCTTCTAGATCACCATTGAGGAAAGCAGATTTAACATCCATTTGATAAACTTTGAATTGTTGAAAGCTTGAAAAAGAAAGAAAAATTCTTATGGTTTCAAGTCTAGCTACAGGAGAAAATGTTTCTTCAAACTCTATACCTTCTTGTTGAGCATACCATTTACAAACAAGTCTAGCTTTGTTTCTGATAACATCTCCATTTTCATTTAGCTTGTTTTTAAATATCCATTTTGTTCCAATAACATTTTTATCATGAGGTCTTGGAACCAATTCCAAAGTATGATTATTTTCAATCTGATCAATTTCTTCATTCATGGCTTGAATCCAACATTCATCTTTACTAGCTTGATTTAAAATATGTGGTTCAATAGTGGATAAGAATGCCAGATAACTAGGAGATCCTACAAGAGTTCTTCTTGTTTGGACATCTGATCCATTTTCTCCCAATATTTGAGATTCTGGATGATTATTTTGAACATACCTGGATGGAGCTTTTTCAAATAGATATTCTCCAAGTGCTTCATTGGGTTCACCTTCTATATTGTTGCTATTTGATGAGGGAAAATATATATCATCATCATCTTCAGTCGTTGTTTTTATTTCCCTTTTAGGAGTTGTGAGAGACTCATCAATTACAACGTCAGTACATTCAACAATTTTCTGAAGCCTTTTGTTGTAGCATTTATATGCTTTACTTCTAGAAGAGTAGCCAAGAAATATTCCTTCATTTTCTCTAGGTCAAATTTTCCAAGTTTTTCATCATTTTTATTGATGAAACATTTTCTTCCAAAAAATATAAAATGCTTTACAGTGGGAAGATTACCATACCAGAGCTCATAAGGAGTTTTATCACTGTTCACACGAACTTGAGCCTTGTTAAGAATATTTACTGTGCTGTGTGCTGCTTCTCCCCAAAAGGTATCAGGAGTTCCAGAATCATCAAGCATAGCACGAGCCATCTGTTGAACTGTTCTATTCATTCTTTTTGCCACACCATTTTGTTGTGGGGTTCCAGCTACATGAAACTGTCTTTTTATGCCATGTTGTTCACAAAAATCAAAGAATTCATCTGATATATATTCCCCTCCTTGGTCATATCTAATACATTTGATTTTTAGATCTAATTCATTTTCAACCAGTGCTTTGATAATATGAAAATTTTCAAATGCTTCATCTTTGTGTTTTAGTAAACCAATCCAACACATTCTAGATAATTCATCAATAAATATAATATAATATTGTTCTCCATGGGGAGACTTTTTCCTCATAGGTCCACATAAATCAGTATGTATGAGTTAAAGACGCTTACTTGATGATCCCTCTTTGGCATTGAATTGCACTCTGGTTTTCTTACCGAATTGACAAGATTTGCATATGGTATTTTCAGGCAGAGTGATGTTGGGAAGATCACGAACAGCTTTGAGTCTGCTAGATTTGCTGATTTGAGAGAAACTCAAATGTCCCAATGTTCTGTGCCATAACCAATTTCTTGAAGATTTACCCAAGTAGCATTGTTCTTGGCCATTTTTTAATATATATAGATTGCTTGGTGTTCTAGTTCCTTTTATTACTGTTTTTCCTGTGTCAAGTTCACGCACCACACATTGTTTTGAACTAAAGACAACTTCATTTCCTTGATCACACATTTGACTCAAACTTAACAGATTATGATTTAATCCATCCACATACATAACATTGTTAGCTTTCACCTTTTATTTTAGAAAAACACACCCTTTTCCTTTAATGACATCAGGAGAGTCATTTCCAAAGGCAACATTCTTTTCTTTCTCTAGAGCATTGTATGAAAGGAGTTTATTTCTATCATCTGCCATGTGTTTTGAGCATTCGCTATCAATGTACCTACATTGATTTTCTTCCCCTTCTGAAAATAAGGCTATGCCACAGTTCTCAACCTATAAGTCCTTCTTTCTCCATACCTTGGAATTTGAAGGTATATGCTCTTTTGGCTAAAGTTTGCTCCTGCATTCAGATTCTACATGACCAAAGTTATTGCAATAAGCACATTCAATTTCATTTTGAAGAGGATAAAAGTTGTTATAAGTATTCTTCTTTATTCCAGTCTCATTTATTTTCTTTCTTGCTTCTCTGGTCATGATGGTTTTGTATGCAACACATTGAGCATCTTTATGACCAAAATTATGACATGAGAAACATTGCCCATTAAAGAAGAAATTTCTGCAATCATGAAACCTTCTATTTATGTTTACCTACTGATTGGTATTTCTCTGATTGATATTTCTGCTATTGTTATTTGTATAAAAGTGATCATGATTTACCTGTGAAGTTTCTTTGTTCTCCTGCTGAGTGACAAAATGTTGTAGGATGGCTTTAGCTACATTTAGATAGCTTGGTGCTGAAGACTAAGAGGATTCTCCGATATATCCAAGACCTATCTTTATAAGAGGAGAATGTTGTACCTTGATATTTCATCTAAGGTTTCAAATCCTTTAGCAAATCTAAGATTCAAAGTTTTCACTTTCTCAATTTCCTATCTTAGACTTACTATTTCACATTCTAAATTCTCATTGTGTTTCTCCTTTTCTACAAGCTGATTCTTTAGAGTATCTATGGAATTTTTTTCTTCTTACAAACATATTTGGAGCTGATATATTTCTTCAAGAAAATAATTTTCTTCTAGAGCATCCATAAAGGCATCCTTAGCCTCACTAGAGTCTTTTTCAAAAGCCATGAGAAGTCTAACATCTTGATTAGATTCTCCTTCTTCACTATTTGAAAGCCCATCACTATCTTCATGAGTATAATAACTTTTTCTATTGATAAACCGATTATTATCTCCTTTTTCCACTTCCTTTCCTTTTTCATGATTTTCTTTATGGGGACACTTAGCAGCATAATGACCAACTCTTCCACAAGAAAAAAATTTAAAAGGAAGCTTACCTCTGAACCTTCCATTTCCAAGTTGTAGCTTCTTTATAAAATTTATCTCATCTTCTTCTAAAACATACCCTGATCCTTCCTTCTCTTCTACTTCTTTTCCTTTTACAACAGCTCTAAAGGCAACTTCTTTGACTTCAGATGGACCTCATTTTCTCATTTCACAAGCAGTCAGAATACCATGAAGTTGAACAATAGTAAGAGTTTGTAGATCCAACTTCTCTTCAATAACAGACACTTTTGACTCAAATTTGGAAGTTAGAGATATTAAAACCTTTTCTACCAGAGTAGTGTCAGTTATGGTTTCACCCATATTTCTCATACGATTTACAATATCATCTAGATGTAAAAAGAAACTGGCAATGCTTTCCTCATTATGCATCCTGAGATTTTCATATTGAATTCTGAGGGTTTGGAGTTTAACACATTTTACCTTGGTATCACCTTCATAGCTTAGAATGATTTTGTCCCATATCTCCTTTGCTGTATTCAACTGCACGACTTTGACAAATTCTGATTCAGTCAGACTTCCCAATAATGCATTGACCGCCTTTGCATTAGTTTCATAGTTCTTTCTTGCAGTTGCATTTGTTGGAACTGAGGATGGATATTGATAACGTCCTTCAACTAAAGCCCATACATCTGCCCCAAGAGACTGAAGATAGGATCTTTTCGTTGTCTTCCAGAAGATTAAATTGTTTCCGTTGAAGAGAGAAGGCCTGATAGATGTTGTCCCATTCACTGCTCATTCAGTCAATTTCTTCAGCTTATTAAGCTTTTCTGTGATGATTCTTGTTTCCGGTTCAATTTTTAAAAATACTGAGATGGGGGGGGGGAAGGTTAAGAATTGAAGAATAGTAGCTTTCATCGATAGATTTTAACTTTTTCTTTATTGGAATTCCATACACAAATTTTCTAGTGATGAACCCAACCCTAGCATCAACGAGCATATACCAAAATAAACTAACATATATCGATACAGATTTAATTGTTTAGAAAAGCTTTTCTTAAACAATTTTAACTCAAATTATCAAGTATCCATAGATAATCAAGAATATAAAAGTGTATTTACCTAATAAATATCACACAAAAGTAACATCCATGAACACCAATATTTAAGGTGGAAACCCAATTCGTATAAAACCACTCGCCGTCGTTGTCTCTCGTCAATATTTCTTATATGGAAAACTCTGCCAAAATATTTTGCATCGATGCAACTGAACAGTTATAGTATCTACTCGCGTAAGGTCGCTACCTTCTCTCGTTCTCCAGCTACTACTGGAAGGGATCTAAATGTTGGAAATGTTGTCATTGATGGCAAAGGAGATGGCAAAGGAGGAACACCTGAAACAACAACAAGGCAAAGAGAGCAGCATAGAAGCAAAGAAATAGCAAAAGAGGTAGCAAGATGTAGAGAGGGTCGAGCAGCAGAGACAGGGCCATTTAAAGAAGCAGGGCAACAAAAAGAAGCAGCCTAGGTTACAGAGGCAGCAGAGAGGTAGCAGAGGCAGCAAAAGGAGAAGTAAGGAGTAGCATTGGTCAAGGAGCATATGAAACAAAGAGAGAAGCAAAGTAGCAGAGAGGCAGAGGCAGCAAAGAAGTAGCAGAGGAAGCAAAGAAGCAGGCAAGAAGTAGAGGCATCAAAGAGAGCATAAGACAATTAGCAGAGGCAACAAATAGAGCAACAAAGATAGCAAAGAAGCAGAGAGGTAGCAAGGCAGAAAAGGCAGCAAAGGCATATAAGGAATAGAGGTAGCAGACAAAGCAGAAGTAGCAGATCTGGAGAGACAAAGTAATGAGGATAGAAAGGCCACTGATTGAATATCAGGCCTGAAAGGAATTTCTCCATGTAAATACTGGTTTAATACAGGGGTCTTATTTATAAATTATAGAGTTTTCAGATGAATTGTTTTTGAGAATTTGAACTCTATTTGATTTGTATTATTGCACAATTATTCAAGTGGGAAGACTGTGAAGCACTGTTGGGAAGAATACATCAATTCATTCTACAGAATTAAATCAAGATGAGGAACAGAACTCTGGTAACGTAGCGGAGTTCAAAGTGGGAAGACTGTGAAGCACTGTTGGGAAGAATACATCAATTCATTCTGCAGAATTAAATCAAGATGAGGAACAGAACTTTGGTAACATAGCGGAGTTCGAAGTTGAGGAAAAGAACTGTTGAATTGAAGGCGTAGAAGATCGGAGCCTCATGGGGTTTGCTACAAGTATAACCGGTGGAGTGGATTCTATATACGCAACTGAGAAAGGTCTACACACATACTGCAAATAAGATTCAAACCAGAGACTGAAGAAAAATCATATGGTAAGGGAGAATTTGCTGGTGCGTAGAGTAAGTAACGCATCCGTGGAAATGATGAAATGATGGCTCGATTGAAGGCAAGGGAAGCCATATTTTGATTGTGAATCTACAAGAATGGAACTGTAGTTCCATACAAAACCTAGGATAAAGGGGTTGATGAATAGTGAAGTTGAACCATGAGTCGATTTGTAGAAGAAAACACAGAAGGAGGAGGCAATGTTACAATCGTGTGAAGGTCCGCAGTTCGATTGTACGTGGAGGCTTCGAATGTTTTTTTTTCTTGAATACCTTGATGCTCACCTGCATATTTTATTTTATTAAAGGAATTTGTTGAGTTAAAAGGAAAATTGGGGGCGTACTATATCATTCTAGTCCTATAGGCAAAAACACCCAAAAAAATACAAAATATCAGTTTGAAATCGTGTTTAAACAAAGATCTAGACTTCAAGCGGTTATAGAGCGATTAAATAATCCATCAGATCCATAGAACTCAATCGCATCGGTGGAGAACGAGAGACGAACAAATTGAAAATTGCGATTGCGATTGAGCGATCGAATGACAGCTGTCGAATTTGATGAGGGATGGACGGCAGATATGTGAATCACTTGATATCTAGTGGGACCCTTTGTTCATCGCACCGAATTTTTGAAGGATGCGATTGCGATTAATCTCATCGGATTCATCGCAAAGGCATCAATCACATCGGAGTAAAAGCAGGACATCGGAACATACTATTGAGAGTTGCAATTCCGATTAATCACATCGAAACTATCACAATCGGAAGTATTCAGAAGAGATTCATTGCATCGGGAATAAGAAAAGTTCGGAAAGTGGGCCCGAGGTTTATAAGTTTAATGGGTGTTGATGAAGTCTAAGGTTTACTAACTGTTTCGTAAACATTCAAACGAAGAACGTAATGTATGTAGACATATATTATGATTGGAATGTGTTGGCAGAGTTAATAACCAAAGAAAGAATTGAATGAATGCCTCCGATGATCAATGTGCCATAGAGTTGTTATAAGGATGTGTTTGGGTTTAAACCTAAGGTCAAGGATACCATATAGCGTTGGGTCAGAACACATATAATATATTGATATGTTACGTTTAAAGAAACACCATGAGCTATCATTATATTGGTCCTAAATAAATCTTATAGAATCCAAGGTCGGAGGTTAAGGTGTGCATTGGGTTATATTATAGCAAAGATTGAGCCTGTTTGAAGAAAGGCGTGCCTATTCAAATCTGTAGTGCAAAGGTAATACTGTGGGCCCGAGGAATTCAACTTAATTATAAGTGCTGATGAATGTGTTGGTCAAAGTTCATTGAGCGGAGTATAGCTGGCATGTGGGGTCCATCCTAAAGATAAGACTAAGAATAGGTTTGATCCAAGTTAATTAATCCAAAGTTAAAGAGGAAAGGAAAGCATCGCAACACATATATGTATATACAAAACGATACATACATATTTCCAATATGTGGACATTAATGCATCGCATTGGATGATAGAACAAGTTCAACGAGTGGGACCGTAAGGGAACCAGTTAAAACGTTTTATTTTTGTATAATGCTGAGAATAAATTAGCATGATATAAAAAGCACAGTTACATATGTATGGCATATGGCCGTTACCCTGCGATAGTGAACAAGGAAAAAAACAGAGCCGAAAGGGACAAAGACACAGTAAAAGAAAAGGAAAATGCGCAGCGAGCCAAGACGCTGAATGGGTGCGATGGAGTTTTCATTGTAATTGAATGTAAATGATTTTAATTTATATTGTTGTTATGCATTGGCAAGTCTCCGGAAGAGAAAAAATATCCCACTGTAATGTTAAATTGGTACCTACAGTTATATTTTTGAGTGAGCTGGAAAAGAAATGAGAAGGCAGAAGACTAAGGGGTATGGCCATATCTTTCAAAATTCCTTGAGGAATATAGACAGTCATAAGAAAATCTCTATAAGTAATATCATCTTGATATACATAGAGCGGTTAGAGAGAGTGAGAAGAGAGAATGCAAAGTTTGGAAAATTGAGGCAGAGAAGATAAAGAAGGAGGAGCAGAACAAGATGCAGTGAAAAGTTAGAGAATGCAAAAATGAAGAAGTGAGGCAGAGAAGAAGGAGGAGCTGATAGTGAATCTGAGAAGATGCAGAAATGATATAAGGCAGATATGAAGACTGATACACAACAGTGAAGATGGTACAGAACAGAGCTGATATCTGAGGTAAATCAACAAACATTTCTTTTGATAAATTGAGGAAGTTGGAGCTTCCCTATCAAGTTGAAGCTTGATAGCTGTCAGTTGTAGATGACTGAGGTTGGAGCCTCCTGTAGGTTGGTGCCTGTAGAAAATTGAAGGGATTTGGAGCTTCCTTGCAAGTTGTAGCTTGCAGAATTGAGGTCGGAGCCTCCTGTAGGTTGGTGCCTGCAGAAAATAGATGGGAGTTGGTGCTTCCACATCAAGTTGTAGCTTGATAAAATGTCAGTTGTAGCTGACTGAGGTTGGAGCCTCCTGTAGGTTGGTGCCTACATAAAATTAATGGGAGTTGGAGCTTCCTTGCAAGTTGTAGCTTGCAGAATTGAGGTAGGAGCCTCCTGTAGGTTGGTGCCTATAGAAAATCAGTGGTGAGAGGGAGTTGGAGCTTGCCTTTGCATCACAACAATAATAAGATGTGGTTTTCTCCCTTTATGGGTTTCCACTTATATCTGGTGTCTCTGTGCATGATGTTTATGTGTTGATATGGTTTATCTAATCTGCTTAATACTTGCTGCTATCATATTAAGTCTGCTGTTACATTATATTAATGCTTGCTGCTCACATTCTAAGATTACTCACATATTAAGTTGAACATGAAATGAAGATGTAAATAAGTTTTCATGAAAAAAAGTATTAAAAGTCCATGTATGTGTTAAACTGATTCACCACACCCTCTCAGTTTAACTAAGGGTTCAACAATTGGTATCAGAGCCAAGTTCCTTTGGTGCAAGCCTAATAGCTTGAAGGAGATCTGGTTAAGTCATGGACTATCAAAATGTACCTATGTTAAATACAACAAACTTTCCTGAATGGAGAGATAAGGTTAAAACAAGATTATTGGCTTATGAACCTGAAGTATGGAAGCTTGTATGTGATGGTTACTGCACAGAATGCCCCACGGTGAAAGAACAACAGAGGAATGCCAACGAAAAATGTGTGATATATGACAGTCTTCATAACAAAGATTTTGAGTTAATAATGGATCTAGACTCTGCAAAAGAAATCTGGGACAGATTGCATTTCATGCATGGAGTAGACGTAGAGGACTGCATTGTCAAGAAGGAAAAGAGAATTAAGAAGAAGAAAAATTCATGTCAAAAGGAAAATGTTCTAGCAAATGAAGTACCTGCTAGTGTGAATGGAAGTCATTTCCTTGAAGAAATTATAGTTGAAGAAAAAACCAAACTTGATACAACCTTGACTGAAATAGAAAGATTGAAGAATGAAAACAAAGACTTTAAGACATTGGTGCAAATATGTGATGAGAAAGCATATGAAGATATGAAGGAAATTGTTGGCCTAAAGACACAACTTGAATAAGCAAGGAAAGTTGAAGACACTCTGATGCAACAAATGAACGACAAAAGTCTGGAATGTGGGAAATTGGAAGAAGAAGTAGTGTGCCTGAGAAAGAAATTAGAAAAACCCCAAAGAGAATTATTAATGAATACTCCACAAATGAAAAGCTCTGGATAGTTGGACCAAATTCTAAATGCTCAAAGGTCTCCTCTCATAAAGACTGGGATAGGCTATGAAGGAGAAACAAGTAAGTCTAAGGTAGAAGATAACATGAATATCATCTTTGTAAAAGTTGTAAAGAATAATGAAGCAGCTCAGAATATTCCTACAGAAGTAAAAGCCAGCAAGAACATAAGTTTTAAAGAAACAAACATAATCATGCAGCAACATGAAAGAACAGAGAATGAGAGTATGAAATAATCAGCTGCTAAAGGCTCATTTTCTCCTAAGGATGAATTGAATAAATTTGGAAGATGTCAAAGAAGGTTCTTTCCTCCTATGGGAACTATCACTTGTTTCTTCTGCCACAAACCAGGACATGATGTAGCACAATGTAAGACAAGGCCTATCAACTTCAACCAGCAAAAGATGTAGCATATGAGAAGACTACCTCAAGCAAGCAACTGGAAAAGACAATCTTTCACCAGGTACACAAATCATTTCCATGGCTACTGTTATGCATACAATAATTTTGGACATAAAATTGTTGATTGTAAAATGTATTCAAGAAGGGGAACAAATTATTATACATCAGCTCAAATGTACTTTGACAAAATAAGATGTTATGTATGCCTCAAGCTTGGCCACAAAGCAAAGGACTATAAACTGCCATATATACTAAAGAACTCTAGACAGATGATGGAAACAAAGCAAATCAAACAAAAATATGAATTTAAAATAAGTGCAGACATTATGAAGAACCCCAATAAAGTATGGAAGGAAAAGAGAAAGGGGGAGCCTATTATCTCAGTAATATAACGAATCCTCCATAGTCTCAGGGGGAGCTGCTCTAGGAAGCAAAGCAAAAATCCATCCAGTGACAAATATGAAGCAACATCCCAGGGGGAGAGCAGTTCATAAATAATCCCCATGAAAGTAGTATAAGAAGAGCTCCTTTGAATGAAGACAGCTATATGGACAGGAAGGGAAAGGATTTTTCTCCAACAGAGAACTATAGAGAAAGAAAAACACCTGAAGCACACAATAGCCAACAGATTTATGGAAGAAAGCAACAAGCAGCCATAATGGTAGAAAGAACCTCAGCCATGAACATGATTCACATTAAGAAGGATGAGTAAAAAAAAGAAAAAAGAAGAAGGTGCCCATCATTTTTTCCTTACATCTTTCATCTATGAACAATGAGTAATAAATCTTTGAGTAATCAGCCCATGAAGATTCATAGAAAAGAAAGTGAATATGTCTTCCCAAAGATCTTTATGTTGGAACAATTGAAATTGAATATAAAGCAACAATGATTCTGGAGCAGTCCTAGAAAAGAAAATGTAGTGACATTCCTTTAAACAGAATGGAAGAATAAGCAAATGGTTAAAGATGCCAAGATCAAATTCAAGATATTGATGACTGTTGGTGTGAGAAGTGGAAAGCTCAATAATAGAATTTATGAAGGATGTATCAACTATGGGTTAATGTGAAAGCTGAAGTGAAATCTCTGCATGATTTATCAAAGTAGCATCAATTGGTATTTAGGTACACGCAACATGCCTATCAACAGAATACTAGATGTTATCAGTGGAGCAGAAATATGGTACAGGTCCTTAAGATCAAGGGATTATGGGAAAAGTACACCAAGTTAGTATCCCAGAGTTATCTGCATTATTCAAGCGTGAAAAGGTCAACTACAAAGCAAAAGGATTAGTATTGTGTTTTTGAAACATTATATTGTGTATTGAAGCAGTATCTTTTTCTATATATTTTCATGCCTTCATGAAGTCAGTACATATCTATCAGGCCTCTCTCTTGAAATCATTCACAACACCATGTGAAGTTTGTTTACAGAGATATCAATTAAACATCATGAAAATGTTTTGTGGAAGATCATCATGACAGAATAGTTAAAGTATCTGAAGTTTGAAGGACTAGTTGTGATTACTAGTTGAAGCTCAAAATTCTGTTATTGATTCATCTCAAGCATACTTCAGCAGAATAGAATTGGTGGTATTTCACCATTGAAATGAGGTTGATCATTGACATACATACCCCTTATGTCATAAATAAAACTGCATGGTTGAAAAGTGAGACTGACCAATACATTGAAGGGTTTGCTTTTGAAAGTACACTATACAAGCAGTAAAGTCATTTGGTCTTTTAGATTGAAAGATATCATCTAATCTCATAATAAGTTGTAAACTCTAACTAGATTCATTGATCACATTAGTAACAAGGACCTGCAGCTATTAAGTGTAATATCATTATCAACATTCTAGCTCATATCATCACCAACAGGCAAGAAAAGTGAACCATAAAAATAAAAGATATATTGGCTTCATCACAATTGAACAGACGTGTACTGTAGATGTGCATTGCAAAAAAAGACTTACTCCATCTACAACCCTCCTTAATATATATGGTTGTCATCACCTACAAGTGAAAGGAGTCGGTACATTGGCATTGTATCAACATACTGTGTATATACAAGTTCAATAAGTCTCAAAAGTGTTCTCTCAACAAATTTTGTACACCAGTTTGGAGCAGCAGGGTACAAAGTCAGAAGAAGAAGGCATAAACACATATCAGAGAGAGGAAATGCAAAGACAAAATCTACACTGAGAAATGTGCAACCCTTTGCCATTGATGTCAAAGGGGGAGGAAAAGCAAGTAATAGAAGAAAGGGTCTTCTAAAAGAAGCCAAGCAGAGAAAGACTTGGAGGAAGCATTGGATTATTGGTGGATATGTTGCCATCAATGCCAAAGGGGGAGACTGTTGGAAATGTTGTAATTGATGGCAAAGGAGATGGAAAAGGAGGAACACCTGAAACAACAACAAAGCAAAGAGAGCAACATAGAAGCAAAGAAATAGCAAAAGAGGCAACAAGATGTAGAGAGGGTCGAGCAGTAGAGACAGGGCCATTTAAAGAAGCAGGGCAACAAAAAGAAGCAGCCCAGGTTACAGAGGCAACAGAGAGGTAGCAGAGGCAAAAAAAGGAGAAGTAAGGAGTAGCATCAGTTAAGGAGCAGATGAAACAAAGAGAGAAGTAAATTAGCAGAGAGGTATAGGCAGCAAAGAAGTAGCAGAGGCAGCAGAGAGGCATAGGCAGCAGAGAGAGCATAAGACAAGTAGCAGAGGCAGCAAAGAGTGAAGCATAGATAGCAAAGAAGTAGAGAGGTAGCAAGGCAACAAAGGTAGCAAAGGCAACAAGGCATATAAGGAACATAGGCAGCAGACAAAGCAGAAGTAGCAGATCTGGAGAGAAAAAGTAATGAGGATAGAAAGGCCACTGATTGAATATCAGGCCTGAAAGAAATTTCTCCATGTAAATACTGGTTTAATACAGGGGTCTTATTTATAAATTATAGAGTTTGTAGATGAATTGTTTTTGAGAATTTGAACTCTAGTTGATTTGTATTATTGCACAATTATTCAAGTGGGAAGACTGTGAAGCACTGTTGGGAATAATACATCAATTCATTCTACAGAATTAAATCAAGATGAGGAACATAACTTTGGTAACGTAGCGGAGTTCGAAGTGGGAAGACTGTGAAGCACTTTTGGGAATAATACATCAATTCATTCTGCAGAATTAAATCAAGATGAGGAACATAACTCTGGTAACATAGCGGAGTTCGAAGTTGAGGAAAAGAACTGTTGAATTGAAGGCGTAGAATATCGGAGCCTCATGGGGTTTGCTACAAGTATAACCGATGGAGTGGATTCTATATACACAACTGAGAAAGGGGCTACACACATACTGCAAATAAGATTCAAACCAGAGACTGAAGAAAAATTATATGGTAAGGGAGAATTTGCTGGTACGTAGAGTAAGTAACGCATCCATGGAAATGATGAAATGATGGCTTGATTGAAGGCAAGGGAAGCCATATTTTGATTGTGAATCTACAAGAATGGAACTGTAGTTCCATACAAAACCTAGGATAAAGGGGTTGATGAATAGTGAAGTTGAACCGTGAGTCGATTTGCAGAAGAAAACACAGAAGGAGGAGGCAATGTTACAATCGTGTGAAGGTCCGCAGTTCGATCGTACGTGGAGGCCTCGAATGTTTTGTTTTCCTGAATACCTTGATGTTGACCTGCATATTTTATTTTATTAAAGGAATTTGTTGAGTTAAAAGGCAAATTGGGGGCGTACTGTATCATTCTAGTCCTACAGGAAAAAATACCCAAAAATATACTAAATATCAGGTTGAAATCATGTTTAAACAAATATCCAGACTTCAAGCGGTTATAGAGCGATTAAATGATCCATCGGATCCGTAGAACTCAATCGCATTGGCGGAGAACGAGAGATGAACAAATTGAAAATTGCGATTGCGATTGAGCGATCGAATGACAGCCGTCAGATTTGATGAGGGATGGATGGCGGATATGTGAATCGCTTGATATCTAGTGGGACCATTTTTTCATCGCATCGAACTGTTGAAGGATGCGATTGAGATTAATCGCATCGGATCCATCGCAAAGGCATCAATCGCATCGGAGTAAAAGCAGGACATCGGAACATACTATTGAGAGTTGAGATTGCGATTAATCACATCGGAACTATCACAATCGGAAGTATTCAGAAGCGATTCATCGCATCAGGAATAAGAAAAGTTCGGAAAGTGGGCCCGAGATTTATAAGTTTAATGGGTGTTGATGAAGTCTAAGGTTTACCAACTGTTTCGTAAACATTCGAACGGAGAACGTAATGTATGTAGACATATATTATGATTGGAATGTGTTGGCAGAGTTAATAACCAAAGAAAGACTTGAATGAATGCCTCCGATGATCAATGTGCCATAGAGTTGTTATAAGGATGTGTTTGGGTTTAAACCTAAGGTCAAGGATACCATATAGCGTTGGGTCGGAACACGTATAATATATTGATATGTTACATTTAAAGAAACACCATGAGCTATCATTATATTGGTCCTAAATAAAGCTTATAGAAGCCAAGGTCAGAGGTTAAGGTGTGCATTGGGTTATATTATAACCAAGATTGAGCCTGTTTGAAGAAAGGCGTGCCTATTCAAAGCTGTAGCACAAAGGTAATACTGTGGGCCCGAGGAATTCAACTTAATTATAAGTGCTGATGAATGTGTTGGTCAAAGTTCATTGAGTGGAGTATAGCTGGCATGTGGGGTCCATCCAAAATATAAGACTAAGAACAAGTTTGCTCCAAGTTAATTAATCCAAAGTTAAAGAGGAAAGGAAAGCACCGCGACACATATATGTATATAAAAAACGATACATACATATTTCCAATATGTGGACAGTAATGCATCGCATCGGATGATAGAACAAGTTCAACGAGTGGGACCGTAAGGGAACAAGTTAAAACGTTTTATTATTTGTATAATGCCGAGAATCAATTAGCATGATATAAAAAGCACAGTTACATATGTATGGCATATGGCCATTACCCTGCGACAGTGAACAAGGAAACAAACAGAGCCGAAAGGGACAAATACACAGTGAAAGAAAAGACAAATGCGCAGCGAGACAAGAGGCCGAATGAGTGAGCTGGAGTTTTCATTGTAATTGAATGTAAATCATTTTAATTTATATTGTTGTGATGCATTGGAAAGTCCCCGGAAGAGAACAAATATCCCACTGTAATGTTAAATTGGTACCTATAGTTATATTTTTGAGTGAGCTGGAAAAGAAATGAGAAGGCAAAAGACTAAGGGGTATGGCCATCTATTTCAAAATTCCCTGAGGAATACGTCACAGTCATAAGAAAATCTCTATAAGTAATATCATCTTGATATACATAGAGCGGTTAGAGAGAGTGAGAAGAGAGAATGCAGAGTTTGGAAAATTGAGGCAGAGAAGATAAAGAAGGAGGAGCAGAACAAGATGCAGTGAAAAGTTAGAGAATGCAAAAATGAAGAAGTGAGGAAGAGAAGAAGGAGGAGCTGATAGTGAATATGAGAAGATGCAAAAATGATATAAGGCAGATATGAAGACTGATACACAACAGTGAAGATGGTACAGAAAAGAGCTGATATTTGAGGTAAATCAGCAAACATTTCTTTTGATAAATTGAGGAAGTTGGAGCTTCCCTATCAAGTTGAAGCTTGATAGCTGTCAGTTGTAGCTGACTGAGGTTGGAGCCTCCTGTAGGTTAGTGCCTACAGAAAATTGAAGGGAGTTGGAGCTTCCTTGCAAGTTGTAGCTTGCAGAATTGAGGTCGGAGCCTCCTGTAGGTTGGTGCCTGCAGAAAATAGATGGGAGTTGGTGCTTCCACATCAAGCCAGCTGATAAAATGTCGCCAGGAAGGATCGAGGTTGAGCCCCGTAGGTTGGTGCCTCGAGAAAATCGATGAGAGTTGGAGCTTCCGCAAGTTGTAGTCATGTAACTGAGTGGTGAGCCTCGGTAGGTTGGAAGCCATAAAATCAGTGGTGAGAGGGAGTTGGAGCTTTCCTTTGCATCACAACAATAATAAGATGTGGTTTTCTCCCTTTATGGGTTTCCACTTATATCCGGTGTCTCTGTGCATGATGTTTATGTGTTGATATGGTTTATCTAATCTGCTTAATACTTGCTACTGTCATATTAAGTCTACTGTTACATTATATTAATGCTTGCTGCTCACATTCTAAGATTATTCACATATTAAGTTGAACATGAAATGAAGATGTAAATATTTTTTCATGAAAAAAAGTATTAAAAGTCCATGTATGTGTTAAACTGATTCACCCCCCCCTCTCAATTTAACTAAGGGTTCAACACTAAAACCCCCTAATCTCGTTTACCAACCACTACTGGAAGGGAGCTTCAACCCCCTTGATCAGAACACAAACTTCTACTGGCAAGAAGCTTCTACTTTCATACTGAAGGCTTCAACCCTCAGACCTACTGCAGACCACGTTTCATTAATTTTCATACTAGATCCCAAAGCTTTAACTCAATTCATCATAAAGATCATCAATAATAAACTTAACCCAAACTTCAATCAAAACATTGAGAACACTATAACTGGAACACAAAAATAACCCAGACTTCATAATAAGTATGCAGAATCAAACTCAACCTTGAACATTCATCAAATTAAAATGCATACGCTACTTCGCTTCACTGAATTCGCGTGTATACGCGCTTTCCTTCACACCAACCTGCGTATAGATCTGTGAATACCGTTTTTACAGAATTTAGTCAATCTCAGATCCAGATCTAAGGCTTTCAATCAGATATATTTTAGAAATGCAGACCCCTTCATCAGTTAATCACCATCAACCATGTTTATTCTCTCATTGATTAGATCTGTACATAGTCATATTAGCAGCATATACAGTATTCAAGCAACCCAGATCTACATGAAGACTTCATTGATAGACAACAAAAATAAAACAAGAATAAACAGATAATATCTACAATAAGATTTAGAAAACCCTGACTTTCATATGTGCCTTTTCTTAGGGAAAGCCGCGTATATATGCGCTGTTACCAAGACGAACTAGCATATAAATCTGTGAATAATAAATTTGCAGATTGATTCAGCCTTATATAAAACTTACCCTGATTTCTTCATTTTACTTCAGCAAGCATGCGCCAGATCATAGGTCTAATCATATTTTCAATGGATCATACAAGAGCATAGTCATTTTAGATCTAGAGATCTTGAACCATCATTGTATCATGGGTGCATCATAGATTCAAATATATAAAACAGAGTTCATCCCATGCAGATAAACATCAGAGAAAAATATTCAGTAACAACCCTTACACATGTGCACTATGCACTATGATCTTCTTCTCCTTATATGGTTTTATCCTTTACCAATACCATGAGCCAAAACCATACAAATTTCGATGGTATTCTTGGACGGAATCAAATAGACGACACAACACTCAATACTATGGGCTAATACCATGGTAATGCCCCTTGGTATCATCTTTTACATCTTTTTAGTGTGCAAATAGGCATACAGGACTTGGATCGTTCTTATCCACATGTATACGCGACTTAGCCTAGACAAACCCGCGTATAGAACCTGCAATACAGAAAACAACCAATCTTCCGCTGAACTGTACACATTTCTTTTGATAGACTGCTGAGCTTATCCATGAAGATATACTCCAACCTTTACCAGAGAGTTGCCATCAAGGACAACATATTAGGACATAGGAATCATATTGCCAACAATGGTCTCTGGAGAAAAGACCATGTTATGTAAGCAAAGGCTTGGACATATTGGAGAGAAGGGCCTTCAAATACTGCATGGTAATAGTATGGTAGAAGGTATGTCTAATTTCTCTCTAGATTTTGATTTATTTGAACATTGTGTATATGGGAAGCATAATCAAGTGAGTTTCTCTTCTGGTGCTAAGAGGGCGAACAAGATATTAGAGCTTGTGCACATTGATGTGTTTGGACTTGTGTTAGTTCCATCACTGGGTAAGTCTGTGTACTATGTGTTATTTATAGATGACTTATCAAGGAATAAATGGATATATTTCCTGAGGAAGAAATATAAAGTCTATAACAACTTTAAAGAATTTAAGGCTCTGGTGGAAAACCAAAAAAGAAGAAGATAAAGGTGTGGAGGACAGATAATGGAGGAGAATTCTACAAGAAGGAATTTGAAGTGTTATGTAATAAGTGTGGTATAGCGTGGAAGAGGACTACTCCATACACACCTTAGTGAAATGGAGTTGTAGAAAGAATGAACATGACGTTGATGGAAAAGGAAAGAAGCATGATCAAGGGTATTGGGTTAGGACAAGAATTCTGGTCAGAGGCAGTGTAGACTGCATGCTACTTGGTTAACATATCACCTTCATCGGAGTTGGAGGATAAGACTCCACATGAGGTAAAGAATGATAAGAAACCCTCTCTTTCACATTTGAGGGTATTTGGATGTGATGCATATGTACATGTTCCAAAGGAGAAAAGGACCAAGTTGGATAATAAATCTGAAATGTGCATCTTTATTGGCCGGTATAAGGATGGTTTAAAAGGTTATAAGCTTTGGAACCCAGAAACAAGGAAGGTTGTGTACAACCGAGACGTGGTATTTAGAGAGGTGAAAGATGTTGTTAAACATGAAGTCCTACCAAAGGAACCTAAGAAGATAGAGTTTGAGCTAAAGGAGAAATAATTAGTCTCTAAAACAAAACAAGATTCAGAAGAGGAATAACAACAAAATCCAGCTATGAGAAGATCAGTTCGAGAAGGAAGGAAGCCATAAAGGTATAGCCCATATGATTTCTGTTCAAAAATTTTCTTTAACTCTCACTGATGATTATCCTAAATCTATCAAGGAGGAAGTGGATTTAGAGGATGGAAAACTCTGGAAGGAGGCCATCGTTGATGAAATGGAATCCTTGCACAAAAATGAGGCACGAGATCTGGTGGAGTTGTTGGCTGGAAGGAAACCCATTGGAATCAAATGGGTGTTTAAGAATAAGGCGAATTCAAAAGGCGAGTTGGAGAAATAAAAATCTCGGTTGGTAGCAAAATATTATTCCCAGGTGTCGGAAATTGATTTTGGTGATATTTTTTCTCCTATTGCCAAGGTAACTTCTATTAGATTACTTTTATCTATTGCTGCTACATTTTTTTTTGAGGTAGAACATATGGATGTGAAGACAAAATTTCTTCACGAGGATTTGTAAGAGGATATCTATATGAAGCAACCTAAAGGATTTGCGGTGAAGGGTAAGAAAGAATTGATATGCAGGTTAAAAATGTCTTTATATGGGTTAAAACAGTCACCAAGGATGTGGTATCAGAAATTTGATACATATATACGGGGAATTCGCTTCACTAATAGAAAAGAGGACCACTGTGTGTATTTTAAATTAATTGGTGACCGTGTTATTTATTTGGTCTTGTATATGGATGATATGTTGCTGGTTGGGAATGACAAAGAAATTCTCCAGGATTTGAAGACCCAATTGTTCTCCAAATTTGACATGAAGGATCTTGGTACTGCAAACTATATTTTGGGCATGGAAATTAAATGATACAGGGAAAAGAGGAAGCTCTGGTTATATTATAGGAAATATGTCGAGAAAACATTGCAGAGTTTCAATATGCAGGATAATAAAGCGATGAAGGTTCCAATTCATGTAGGTGTAAATTATCTGTTGAACAATATCGCAAGACACAACAAGAAGAAGAGAACATGTCCCGTGTTCCATATGCAAGTGCAGTGGGTAGCCCGATGTATGCATTGGTTTGTACTATACCGGACATTTCACATGAAGTGGGATTATTGATCATGTTTATGTCAAAACCAAGGAAGGAGCATTGGACAACAGTGAAGCGGGTTTTCAGAAATTTGCATGGCACTAGTGATTATGATATGTGCTACCAAGGAAGACCAGGATTAGACAAAGTTTTGGACATCTGTGGCTTTGTTGATGTAGACTGGGTTGGAGATATGGATCAAAGAATATCTACAAGTGGGTATGTGTTTAGCCTATTTGGAGGTGCAGTTAGTTGGATGAGTAAAAAAAATTCTGTAGTGGCTCTTTCAACTAAAGAGGCTGAATACATGGCAACCACTCATGCAAGTAAGGAAGTTGTTTGGTTGTAGAGATTGTGTTCAAGTATGGGGTTGGTGAAATGAGCTATAAGGATAGACTGTGATAGCCAAAGTGAAATTTTTTTGGCTACGAATTCTGCTTATCATTCAAAGATAAAGCACATTGATGTTCAGTATCACTTTGTGAGAGATATGGTTGAGGGAAAAAAAGTGTTGCTGGTAAAGGTGTACACTTTGAAGAATGTTGAAAATGCATTGAAAAAGTATGTGAGCATTGAGAATTTCTCTTGGTATAGATAAACAATAGGCGTTGCAGGGCTGGAATAATGACTAAGCTCTCATATGGAAATAAAACAACAAGTGGGAGAATTTCGAGGGGTTCGCAGGGGGGTGATAGCCCCCTTGCACGAGGTCTGGGGCAACACCTTGAGAAATTTTTTTGGACCCTATATTAGGTTGGTAGACCTGCCTATGGTTTTGTGCATGGGTTTGCACATGGTTCTGGGCATGATGGTTTTCTGCCCACGGTATTTCGTAGATCCGGCCAAGGGAGTTACGATTATGTTCTAATCTAGGGTTAATGGAATGGGATTTATGAATGCTTCGACATGTATATATATGTGCTGTAACATTGAAATGAATATAATGAAAAATCAACCTGGTAGTCCCAGTTTTCGGAACCAGGGGAAAATATCTATGTATATCTGTTATATGTTTTATGTTCTCGCTATTGTTTTATTTTATGTTTTAAGAGTTGATTTGCAGATATTTTCTCTACAGGGCTAAAACCTACATAGGAAAAAACCTGAAAGTGAATTTGATGCACGAATTTTACTAAAGCTCTCACATGAAGGTTAGACGAATCTTCACAAGTGGTCGAGTTGATTTTAGATGATTTTTATGAAGAATGAGAAATAGAAGAACAAACTCCTATCAATCGGGTCAAATCTAGATTCTTCAATGATTTACATGACAACTTGTTTTTCTTAATTCCCATCCTTTTCTTGTTTTTTGTAGCTTGGGAGTTAGTACATTCCCTAAGGTTCAGGGTTTGGAGGGAAAATCGCCACAAGGGCTACTTGTGGCCCTTGAAAACCAAGTATGGGGTTTTGAACCCATATATATTTGGGCCAAAACCATGATTATTTTTCGACATGTAATGGTTGAGGATGATAGTGCTTGGAAAGATGATTCTAACGCAATGAGAATCATCCAATTTCGAGTTTTCGTTGAGGAGAAATGAATTTTTGAAGTTGACAAGTAATTATTGGATTTCAAGTCATGTAGGATTGATGTAAAATTCGTCCAATAGATATCTCTCTTCATCTATTCGTTGGAGCCCCTTTATTGTCTTTAAATAAAGGGTGATTTGATTCATTTGAGAGAATCCAAGTGAGTGACATTTCCTCCGAGAAAGTGCTATGAAATTAGATATATAGCTACAACAAGGAAGGGTCAAGGATAGCGTGGGAGAGGGATGCTTCAAGACAACATTGGATAGGTCTACATTAGGAGGGCAAGGTGCTTTGTATGAGTGAAGATTTGTTTCAAGGACTGGCTTAGGGATAAATATAGATCCAAGGAGCTGTTCAAGGGCTAAGAGTGCTGTGTAGACAGGCTGAGGAGAGGAGGAATATTACATTGCTATTTGGGTGAATGTTTGGGCTCATTTGTGGAGGCCGTAAGATACAACAAGATGCTGTGCTAGGCCTCAGTCCATAGCACACAACTGGAGGTTGTGCTAAGGGTTATCAGGGGTGGAGATCACCTTAAGAAGACAAAGTGGCATGGGAGGAGCCTCTCCAAAGGTTGCAACCCTTGAGGGCTAAGTTTTCTGATTGTAAGGTGGGTTGAGGGCTGCAGTATGTGCCCTAACCAAAATTGCAGCAAACAACAGTGAAAACAATATTGCAGTAGTGTTTTGTGGAGTGATGTTGGGTCAAACATGTTGACCAGTTTGGGTTGTGATCATAGCAGCCTATTGGTGCTGTGTGGAGGACCTTCAGAGGAGGTTAAGAGTCTTTCTAGGAGCAGAATTGACAATGTAGTATTGGTTTCCATTGATCTGGTGGAGGGTAGTGTGTTGGCCACCCAAACAAGCCCTAGACAAGATATCTTGATGTGACAAAGAGAAGCTGAAGGTTGGGTGAAGTTTGCTACCAAAGTGCAACACCTTAATGGAAAAAGGTGGCTGCTAACCTGGCATTTTGGAGCTCGGGAATCATGCCTACCCAAAGAGAAGATTCGATCAACCCGTTATACTCTATAGAAGTGAATTGCAGTAGTGTTAGGGGGAAAACCTCCTGGAGCCTCGATGTGTAGTGGCCTTGATAGAATAAGTTACTACTAGTGAGCAGTACATAAGCGAAGGAATGGAAGGACAAGATATGAAATCGAGTTTGTCATTGTATCTTGTATACCATAGACTGTTGTATTATTCAGATTTTGGTTTAATATAACTAAGATTAATGATTGTACAATTTTGTTAAAACTGTGTATATTTGTGCATATATGATTTACTGCTTTATATTTCCGCCGTGAAAAGTAGTTCATGGTTGAGATTCTTGGTTTCGTAGTGTCAATGATTTTAAGACTCTAACATAAACCGAAGTTCATGGAAATTCAACATGGTATCGAAGCGAGTTTGATCTACTTTGGAAGTCAGTGAATCAGAGTTGTGCGAAATGAAGTACAACGTGAGAGGGAGTTGGTCACATTGTAAGTGAAGGGCTCACTAGAATGTCAAAGTTGCAGGAAGGTCTCTGGTACGAGGACAGGTTGGAGGGATTGTACAACTATACTCATTGGAAGGAAATGATCAAGTTGGTCTTGCAGGTTAACATGATATGGGATTTTGTCGATCAATAAATCAAGAAGCCAAATGACCCTAAGGAGTTGGATATATGGGAAGATTTGGATAGGAAGGTGAGGTTGATTATCCTTGATGGTGTGAAATATTCCTTAATACCTCATTTGTCTAGGAAGAACAATGCACATGAGATGTGGATGGCTCTTCATAATTTGTTCCAGAATATGAACGAGAACTGGGTATTATTATTGGAGGATAAGTTGAAGTCCACCAAGATAATAAGGGGTGAAGGAGTGACTTCTTATCTAATGAGGTTGTCTCAGGTCAGGGATGAGATTACTGCCATCAGGGTAAAATTTTTAGATGGAGATATGGAAAGGATTTCCTTGAAAGGATTCACTGAGAAATGGAAGCCCTTCATCAAAGGAATTGTTGCTAGGGAGAAATTTCTAGACTGGAATAGACTGTGGGACGACTTCATTCAAGAAGAGTTGTGAGATGAGGATCTTCATCCATCAAATAAGGTAGATGAGGACATGGAACTTGCAATGCGAATGAAGGGTAAGCCTAAAAAGGACTTGAGTAAAGTCAAGTGTTTCAACGGTGGCGAGATGGGTCATTTTTCATCGAGATGTCTAATGAAGAGGGGAGATGATGAAAAGAGGAAAGGAAAGTAGGTCACCGATGTTACCACTTCAGATGATATAGATGATCTCTCCAGAAGATTGGAAGAGGATGACTTTGCTATGATGTCTCATTTCTCACAAGGTATTATCAAGGAGGATGGATGGTACATGGAAAGTGGTGTGATGAAGCATATGATAGGGTCACATGAGGTTTTTTAGACTCTAGCTAAATGGGACTTGAATTTGCACATGGTGTTGGGCGACAAGAGTCAGTTGGATATTTGAGGATTGGGTATGGTTCTATTCAGGATGGAGACATGACGTATGATGCAAGTCCAAGATGTATTGTTTGTACCAGGAATTAAATATAGTGTGATTTTCATCTCGATGATGGAGAGGAAGGGGTTTGAGGTCCTATTCCAGGATGGGAAGGAAATAATCAGACCTAGAGGCTCTAAGTCCAATTGGATTGTACTCAGAGTTAGAGAGCATGGTCTCTATAGGTTGACGACCAAGCCTGTGGATCATGGAAAGAAGTAGGTGGAGAAGGTACAAGTTCCAAAGAAGCAGGAGCAAGTTTAGGCTTTAAAGGAGTAGGTATAGGTTCCCGAGAAGAAGGTCCAGGTTCTAGAGATTCAGAGGGAGTCAATTTCTAGAGGGAGCTTGCAGATTTAGAGGGAGACTTTGTAGCCCAAGAAGAGTGCGTGGTCAGTGGGAAGCAAGGGTGCTTCCACATCTACCCAAAAGGAATCATGGAGGGACTGGAAAGCGTTACAGAAAAATAAGAAGAAGCATGGTGCTTCCAATAGTGACAATGACACTTCTGAGAAGGGCATAGTTCACCATATAGGGAATGCTGCGATTGTGAGTGTCAAGATTTGGGAAAGTGTTGCGAGAAGTGATGAAGATGATGAGTTGCCTCCTAGTTTTGGAGGTACCTCCCTCGCTAAGAGGGAGTATTGATTTGTGTAGCTTGGGAGGCATTCCAAGAACTGGGGTTCAGGGTTTGGAGGGAAAAGCACCACGAGGGCTACTTGTGGGCTTGGAACCTAAGTATGGGGTTTTTCACCCATAGATGTTTGTGCCAAAAACATGATGAGTTTTTGACATGTGATGGATGAGGATTATAGTGCTCAGTGAGACGATTATAACGTAATGAGAATCATCCAATTCTAAGTTTTCGTTGAGGAGAAACTAATTTTTTAAGCTGACAAGTAATTATTGGTTTTCAAGTCATGTAGGCTTGATGTAAAATTCATCCAATAGATGTGTATCTTCATATATTCATTGGAGCATCTTTATTGGATATAAATAAAGGGTGATTTGATTCATTTTAGGTAATCCAAGTGAGTGACATTTCCTCCAAGAAAGAGATTTAAAATCAGATATCTAGCCGCAACAAGGAAGGGTCAAGGACAACGTGGGAGAGGTCTACCTCAAGACAACATGGGAGAGGTCTGCATTAGGAGCCCGAGGTGCTATGTATGAGCGTGAATCTATTTGGGGGACTGTCTTAGGGCTAAAGACCGATCCAAGGAGCTGTTCAAGGGCTGAGAGTGCTGGTCAGACATGCCGAGTAGAGAAGGAACATTACATTGCTATTTGGGTGACCGTTTGGGCTCATTTGTGGAGTCCTTAAGCTACAAAAAGCTTCTGTGCTAGGCCACATGCCATAGCACACAATTGGAGGTTGCGTTAAGGGCTGTCAAGGGTGGACAACACCTTAGGAAGAGAACGTGGCATGGGAGGAGCCTCTCCAAGGTAGGTCGCAGCCCTTGAGGGCTAAGTTTGTTGACTGTAAGGTGGGTTGAGGGTTGCAGTACGTTCCCTAACAAGAATTGCAGAGAACAATAGTGAAAAAAATATTGCAATAGTGTTTTGTGGAGGGATGTTGGGTCAAAGGTATTGACCAATTTGGATTGTGATCGTAGGAGCTTGTTGGTGCCATGTGGAGGATCTTCCGAGGAGGTGAAGAGTCTTCCTAGGAGAATAATCGATAGTGTAGTATTGGGTGCCATTGATATGGTGGAGGGTAGTGTGTTGGCCATCCAAAGTAGCCCTAGATGAGCTATCTTGATGTGAAAAAGAGGAGCTGAAGGTAGGGTGAAGTTTGATGCCGAAGTGCAACACCTTGATGGACAAAGGTGGCTACTAGCTTGGCAGTTTGGAGTTAAGGAATTAGGCCTACCCAGAGATAAGATTGGATCAACCCGTGTACACTCTACAAAAGTGAATTTTAGTAGTGTTGGGGGGAAACCCTCTTGGAGCTTCGATGTGTAGTGGCATTGATGGACTAAGGCACTACTAGTGAGAAGGACAAAAGTGAAGGTCCGACAAGACGAGATACAACATAGAGTTTGTCATTGTATATTGTATACCATAGATTGTTGTATTATTTATATTTTGGTTTAATTTAATGAATATTGGTGATTGTACATTGTTGTATACAATTTTTTTAAAACTGTGTATATTTGTGTATATGTGATTTACTGCTTTATATTTTCGCTATGAAAAATAGTTCATGGTTGATATTATTTTTTTGGTAGCATCAGTGATTTTAAGACTCTCACCTAGACCCAAGGTCATGGAAATTCAACACCAATTACATAAGTTCCTCCTCGATAAGGGTGCAGGTCATATCATCGAATACTGACCTTTGTTGCAGACTCCAATAAATATCAACCGACAGAAGTGGAAAAACGATTTGTATGAATTCTTATATGGCCATTGTAAAGACATAAAAGAAGATTGGGATTACTTTTTAAGCAAATAAACATGGCTGCCAAGTGCTCCCTCACTCCCCAACACTAAGTCGGGGCAACGTGGTGGTGGGGGGGGGGGGGGGTAAAAATCCATAATAAATAAAGAAAATAAAAGTAAAGAACTAAAGTTGGAGAAGTACTTGAGATTCATAAAGATGGAAGGAATACGACTGAATACCAAAAAACAACAACAAGAAAGTACTGAAAAAAACTTTAGTCGACAATATAAGCAGTGGACTGATATCCCAAAAACACAAAAGTGATAAATGAAAACAATGACTAGAACAAATAAGAGAAGAATACTGGAGAATGAGAAAACAAAATCAAGAGCATGAGCGAAGATGCATGATACTCCTCAGACGAGTTGAGAGGCATTGTACCGCCCACTATAATAGAGAAAAATGGTCTACTCGTAAGTCCTAGAGGGTAGGTAGGTGCAACGGAAATCGATGACTCTGGTCCCTCCATCTGACAGATTCTGACTGTATCTATAACATGTCCCACTATGAGAGAATTCCTTAAGAAAACATCATAACATTATTCAGACATACCTATTAGTTGTCATTATGAATATGATAGAAGAAATCAACAATAAGTTTTAAACCTTGATGAAAATAAACCAAATGGTGAGAATCAAGAAATTGAAAAAGTACTTCTCCAACTCAGACATCTCATGATCATGCCCCCCTACTGAAATTAGTATCTGACGAAGAAGTTGAAAGCATGAATCCGATCAGGGAAGAGACATGACCCAGAGTGAGTCAGTTTACCCAATACATAGATATTGTGCCAAATTGACGAGTCATTATGAGGAGACATTTTCGATAAGGAACAAAGTAGCACACCTGAGAGCAGTTGGCTCATCATTGATCCTGCCGAAAATGAATAGTCAAGAAATAATTAGACATTTGGAATGTCGAAACCATTCACAATAAAATTTGGATTAAATCAAGGCTCAGGATGTCAAACATATTGCAACATAGAATCTAAAAGAAATCAAACAACGACCAAACAAGATAGTGAGAGAATACGATAAAAGTTTAAAGATCTATTGAGTCAAATTCCATACGTTATTGATGAACACTTATTAGTCCAATGGTGTGTGGCTGGTATCCTCCAACAGATCCACAGTCCTTTGAGGATTCACACAGTTACAACATGTGAAGAGGCTCTCAAACTGGCTCAATGCATTGATATAGATGATGAAGGTCAATCTATTGTCTCATCGACTGATAATTTACTTGAAGATAGAATTGAAAAACTACAAAATTCATTGCTTGCGTTGACACTCTAGAAGAACAACTTGTGGTGCACTAATTTTTAGATCGAAGGACATACTAAGGACACTTGAAAATATGTTGAATAATTTGATCAAGATGTCCGATGAATACACTCTAATATACATTTCAAAATATTTCAAATTCCTTCTAATCATATGACTAAATATTGTCGGTACAATATTCATAATGCTAAGCCTAAGTGGTGCACCATCTGTGAAGATAATGCACATTCAACACAAGAGTGTCCACTCAATGGAAAAGACAACCCAAAATATCATGCTATGTACCATACACAAGCCGCAGATCGTTTAACGAGTCATCATCATATGGCGGATGAGAAAAATTACGAGGAGGTTATGGTGCCTGTCGAGGGGGATACAACAACATAGGTCATGGACAACGTTGAGGTTGAGGAAGATTCTACAATTTCTCCTATTGGGAAGAGGGACATACAACCCCGAAATGCCCATTGAAAGATAAAACTGACCTCTGCTTCTGTAACATGTGTGGCTTGGGCAATCATTCATTAGAATATTGTCCTAAAATTATCGATTTTTTTTTTTAAAATAAAAGAACTATTTTAAATAAAGAAATATTTGTGTTCTCTTCTTAGTTATCGTTATGATGTGAACGAGGAAAAAGAAGAAGCTCAAAGACCTCTATAATGCAATTCAAAAAGAGGAAAACATTTCTAATTGTAGTTTGTTCATTGCTCAAAGATAATAGGCATTAAATATAAGAAATCAGAGAATTGGGTGACAACAACACCAATATTTGTGATGAAAATATGTATGTGTAAAGGAATATGTATGAGATTTGTGTGTAGTTAGGTTATTTACATATGAAACGAGCTTTCCGAAATAATGTAAGCATACATAGTTCTCTATTTTCTACACCGATTACTTAGACAAAATCACATTGAATATAATAAACCATCAACTGTTATTTTTACAAAATGCATGAATTATGGACTTTGTTTTGATTGCATGTAATCCAATTATTGCTTACTATTTATGCTATTAACGACAGAATGCAAATGCTGCATTGCTTTATTCAATTAATGATGCATCTTCATGCTCCGCAAATTGTAATGTGAGGAATAACCATTTCATTATTAGACTTAATTAAGTTTTTAATATTCAGTAATCCACGCTCCGTAAAGTTGGTATGTGTAAAGGGGTAGCATATACATAAGTGTAAAAAGTAAGGAACAAAGGTTCTGTTGTGCATATCGTTTTCCGCACATCTTTCCAGTCTGCTAGAACGAAAACTGGTTACAGAGCCATGCTTATGCATGCATTAACTGAATAAATGTTGAAAAGACTATTTTATAATATCGATTGATTTGTTAAAAAATAACAATAATTATATAATGTATTAGAGTAAGTGTTACTAAACATTGAAACGATATCCTAATTACGTGTTGATTTACCAATTAAATGGTTACGTTAATCGGAAAGGGAAATAGATAAATACACAAATTAAGTTAGGGAAATATTTTAAAATTAAGGAAATATTTTTTGGTTTGCAAAAAGATGGGGAAAATAATATTTTACACTCGAAGCAGAGAAACGGCTAAATTAGCGGCGATCTACATTGACGTAGGGTGTAGCCAACAAATTAAAGAGAGGCATATAGACAAATGTTACCCATGGAAATTAAACATTACTTATTTAGAAAATATGATTATATGATATTATGTTATTTAAGAATTCGATAACAAAGTAAGGTGGAACACTTCTATGCTACGGTTTCAGTGTTTTGTGTTATTTTTAGTTGCTATTCTGTAACTTTTATTTTGCGGTATGTGACTATTCATTTAGACAATTTCTTTTGGGACTAGGTCCTGGTTCATTGCAGAGCAAGTCTAAGTGGGTTGTTTTTGTTGTTATCTTACTTTCTATTATGTTTATTGTAAAAGATTTAGTTAGTTTAACCCGTACATAACATTATGGCATTTGAGTCTTTTTTGTTTTTTAGTGAAATACAAGATGCCAAGTGAATGAATAAAAGTGAGGCATGGAGTTGGTGAACGAGCATAGTCAAGTTGATGTCACCTGGAGAGCATTGGTCGGGGGGAGGCTATACATCCTAGCTTTGTCAACAAACCTAATTTTAATGACTCTGCATTTGATCAAAGAAAATTTGGTAATGAGATTGCATATCTCAAAATGTTTTTAGAACAACTCATCAGAAATAGACATGATGATCGAAATATTATCATCTCATTCATGAATGATCGCCAATGCAATTAGTGGCAAACACAGGACAAATTAGCAAATGTGTAAAGGGGTTAGGAGCAATTGCAGGAAAAACTAAATCGCTTTGAAGGAAGATTGGCTCACATGGAGAAACATGTACACTGTGAGTTTTAGCTTCCACCGTCAACAGATTCAGGAACAAAGAATCTTGATCCATAACTACCCCTCATATTTAATAGCATTTGGGTATGTACTAATCTTGAAAATTCTCCAGATCTATGTTTATTTTCCTTTTTTAGTAGTGAAGTAGATTTTTGTAAAGATGTTATCGATAGTGTCATTTTTTTTTTTTGGAATAAACTCATAGTTTCATTTACAAACGCTTCTAAGATTGTCGATTGTTCAAGCTTTCCATTTTCTTGCCATGGAATCCACATATTATTTTTTCTTTATTTGGATTTATTTTTATTTAAAATTTGATGAGATGATTTTTTTATTGCATTAGGACATGGTACCCAATCCCTGAGTTCTGGAATTCATTTTTAGTCTTTAATATCTTATGCTTTACGCTTTATTTATCTTTAGTGATTGTTTCGATGTATTAAAAAGATTTATATTTAGAATATTGCACAACACTGTGATAAAATGTAGAGTGTTGTCTTGGGTTTGAACGAAAAATTGTTACCCTTTGGCCAATTGAAAGTAATGCTAAAATGCATGAAAAGATGGATAAACAGTTTTAAAAACATGTTTATTAGGCTAACTTATCAATTTATTAAAATTAAAGAAATACAAAGTTTGTTAAATTGTATTATTAAGTTTTGGGGAAACCCAAAACATATAAAATATATATGTAGAGCGAAAATGAAGCCTTTATTATTCTTCATCAACATTCCTTCACGTCCACATTGTGCAAATTACAATGTGAAACATAACCATTTCATTATTAAAATAATGTAAGCACAATTATGAAATCAATCTATGAATATAAAGTAATTGCTAGATTTGTTTTACTAATAAAAACATTGTTTCCAAACGAAAAAATGCATATGAAATAATGTAAAAGCTGATGATTTGTAATTTGCAAAAAAATATATATATATGGAAGAGGAATTTGTTTTTAAATATTTTTATTTTGTTTTTTGCGGCGTTTAATCTATTGCGTGGAGCTAAGTGGCCTAATATCTATTATGCAAATCTTTTTTGATTGTGCGAAGTTCTCCATCTCTGAACTTATTTTGTATCAAGTCTCAATTTTGAAGATTGACACAAAAAATTATATAATTATACCTAGTTGAATTATACTAGGTATCAACACAAATGCACTCAGTATTTATGCAACCAAATTTTTTTATGCCCCGAACTTTAATGAGTCCAAACTCCTAATTAATTGATTAATATGTAAGATGTAGAAATGTATACGAAGATATGGGACATTGTGGGGGAAGGTGTCTGTTCCTTGCTCCGCATAGATATTTTCCCACACAACTGTTTCAGTAAAAAAAGAAAGGTCGTGTAGGGATTGTTGCAAGAATCGTGTGGGAGGAGTGCACCAGAAAGTGTGCATGTGCGAAGCAAGGAACACACACTGATTTGCACACACTACCTTCCCATAATATTTCTCTGCATAGAAAAACATCCGATATTTATGTGCGAAGAGGGTAAGGTTCTGTTACTTTTTTCACACACTAAAAAGATAAAAGCTTCAAACTTAGATATTTGACAATATTTATATTTATATGTGTAAATCAAACTTTTAAGTTATATATATATATAAAACTTTAGGTCTGATAAATTGTTAAATATTGTAATTGGTTAAATAATGTAAATACACAAATGCATAAATAAATAGAGTATAAATGTATATATATTTAATTTTATATGGTTTATATTTTTAAATTGATATAAATTCAATAAAAATTGATAAATCCTACACACCCTTTGGGTGTCTGCGCATGTTTAAGAAAACACACATTAGTTATAATATAAATTATAGTTGCAATGTTCAATTTCAGAAACTTCTAATGTCTAATCCATTTAGAATAGTAATTTTTCACAATTTGATTTTCAAATTTATGCTTTTCATAGCGTATGTTATTTTAATAATTAATATTACCCTATATCTCTCATGTCATTATCTTGTACGAAAGATTTCTCATTGTGTGAAATGCATAGGTGCGGAGAAAACTTTGAACAATGATCATCGTATATTGAAGAGCAGTAAAACTCCCATTCTAACGATAATAGTTTTGAAATGCTATTTTTTAGCTTAACGTAAAGCGATAGAAACCATATCAAGTCAAGATACATAATTTCCTTGCAAATACAACTAGAAATTTCCCCTAAAGGTGCAAAGATACACCGAAGGAATTGAACATGCCTATGATGTTAATGTTAAAATGTTGCAACAAAGGGAATATAGCAACCTAAAAGGTGGAGGATGGAGGGGAGGAAATCTATTTAGGCTTGCAATAGTCTCACACTTGTGTCAATGCCTGTCTGAAAGATGCTGCTCGAACCACATGGCTAAATAAATTTTTTTCCAATCATACCACTATGTAAAAATATTATATACATATTATATCTAATCTATAACATGCAGGGTAATGAGGAGAAACATTACTATAGGTCCTCATGGGCACTGGAGCATAAAATGTAATTGCACAAAGGAAATGTCCAAAGTCAGCGTGTATTGATAATGAGATTAAATAAAGAGCATATTTCACTAGAGTTACCTTAAGATTTCATGATATTCTGCTATCAATATAAAGAAGGGGGTTTATTTTAGAATTTTAGCTATTTCCTTTTAAAAAAATTAAATTAATTTGGAGCCATTTTCCTAGAGGCATTAATTCCAGTTTTAAATTTATTTATTTTTTTTCTAGCAAAGATTTGTTGGAATTGCAAATTTATGTAGTGTAGTTTACACAATCCAAGTGTCCAAGTAAATTTTCAAGGCATTTTATCCATTTATGCATTCAAAAAAACAGTTTTAAAAATGAAAAGTTACACATGCTATATGCATATATAGAATGAATATAGATCCATTTTGAAAAGGATTAAATCTCTTTAGGTGCATACTTTTTAAAGAAAATTTTGCACTCTAAAGGAGGTCCCATAGGCTATCCTTAGCCTCGTGGATGTTAAAATTTTCTTCCTTTATTTCTCATCTTTCCAGAAGTAATTACAGTTTCCTTTACACAACTCCTGTAGGTCCTGCAATAATGAGTGACCTTGTAAGTTAACCATAGTTTTTAAGTATTTATGTCAAGGATGGTAATTCCTAAACAAAAAAATGCCCAATAACGTCCCAAGTTGAATACGATTTAAGGTGGGACTTTATCATAATCAGTTAAAGAAATTTTGTGTGGGAGTTATCTTAAGAATCCCCAAAGCTGGAATTTCTATATGAACTTGACCAAAAATTTAGATATTTTTCTGTTATATAAAAAAATTAGTAAGGTTGTGATCTAGTTGTAAATTCGTTGAAAAAAATAAAAATTAAGCCCATTTAATTTTTCAATTAAACACTTTACATCACTCTACCTAAAAAAATCCCTTAAACACCTAAAGGAAATATTTAAAATATATAATTTAATGTAAATCTTATAATATATATATTTTTTTTTCACAAAGAAAAAATTCGTAATTTTGTTTATGAGAAAACAAAATTACATGTTGCATGAGCTGGTAATTGTCCAAAGACATTCAAGTTGCCGCAAATAAAAAAGCAAAAGAGAAACAATTAGGATTTTCTCCCCTTCTTCTTTTCAACCTTACGCCAAGCACCTTGTGTTGGCGTGGTCTCGATAAGGACAAGCTGATTTTCTTCTGCTTGTGCTCCATTATCCTTATCAGAGTCTGATGTGTCTAATGTATGTGTTCTTTTATATCCCCCACTGTCTAGTGCTCCAGGTACCATATCCTGCTGAGTCTTTGTGGTGGTGTCGAGAGGATCTTGCATTTCCTGTTCTTGTGTGCCCAAGGAGGTATCTGTTTGTTGATTCTCATGTGGTGCTGGTTCCTCCTCTTCTTCCTGTAGATCTAGCCCTTTAGAGGGAAATTGCCAACCTTTAGTAGCTTTGCTTGTTTTCTTCTTTTTTCTGTTATCCCTTTTGGCTGCCGGGCATGAGTTTTGTAAGTGTCCTATGCACCTGCATATCCTGCATCTGAAGGCTGTGTTCTCATAATCTAAATGTTGTGTCCATATCTGTTGTTTATTATTCAACATAATGCTCTCTGGGAGTCCTTTGCTCAAATCAACCTCCACATAGATTCGTGCGAAGGTGAAAATGCTCTCCTCCAGCCGTTGAGTATCTGTTTTAATGTATCTACCAAGGGTGTTTCCAATGTAGCCAAGAACATTTTCATTCCAAAAATGTAGCGGGAGATTGTAGAGCCTAACCTAGACTGGCATTCTAGTCACCTCCATAGTGTTGGCATCAAAATTTTGGAACCATGGTGTAGTGAAGAGTTCCGTGGAGCCCCAGAACCATGGTCCCTGGCTAAGAATGGAATCTCTGACCTCAGTAGATGAAAATTTGACGATGAAGAACCCCTTAGAACATAGGTGTATTTCACATTCCATGGTCTAGTTTGTGAAAATCCAATGGAACAGCTCCATTGGTTTGGGCCAGAAGTAGTTGAATCTGCCTATAATTGCTTGGGATTCGCAGGCATTTCTATGCAGATCAATATCTAGACTGTCTATATTTATTTCAGGCACACTGTCCTGCTATTCCACAATGTATGGCTTGGGGGAGCTTTCAGTAGGGGCATCAGGTACTGTAGTTTTGTTTTTGTCCCCCTGTAATACATTTCTATATGTACCTTTTGTGTTTACCGTTTTGGATGCACTTGCTCCCATGGAGGATCCATGTGCTCTATTTTGACCCAACATTCCACCCTGCAGTCTGAGGTTGAGGCAGATAGAAGACCTAGTAACAATGGCATAATCTTTAAGAGTGCAATAATCAGCTAAAGCTTTCCCCCTAAAAATCAATGACTATAAATGAAATGGGTATCCCGCAACAGATTGGATTTCTTCCTTCGGATATAGTATCGAGTCTGTTGTTTGAATCCATATAATAATGCTATTACCTACAGGAGGCTTAATGAAAATTTGGTATGGTTCCGAGCCTACCTGAGGGTCGTTATTGCAGATATGCTGGCTGCATCTTTTGCCCTTTGGTACATCAATCATGGTGTGGGTCTGTGCATGGCTTGGAAAGCCCGAGGATTGCCATATTGTTAGCTTTAGGTCGTTAATCCCATTATCCGCTGCATTGGTGTAGGTAGCAGGCCCTTGCTCTTTCAGGTTTGACTGCATCTGTGGTGGCCACAAGGCAGATAACCCAATGCAGAGATGTCCAGATGCCCAATAGAAACCCACCATCGAGACCCAGGGCGTGGATGAGAAAGCTGGCCAGAAAAAGCAATAGTCAACCGGTTTCCGCTCCCAATAGCAGTAAATGAATGTAGTCCCAGTGCGAGCCACCAACAAAATAAACAGAGTATAGCGCCCACAGGCACCATGAGTGGTGCTGCAGAGCACATACCCCCGCGATGGTTCATCCCCATGTCCACCAAAAATAAATAAGCATTCTCTGGATCTTATTCCACGCATCGCGTTTGCATTCGATAGAATGGTCAGGTAACATTGCCCATTCTTGTTGGTTATGTAGGGTATCCGAGTATCTGTCTCAGTAGGATAATAAAACCGCCCAAACGCGAATGGTATCCCCTCCCAAACAAAGACGCGAGGGGCAACAGGGGTAACACTGTGACCCATTCCATGATAGCGCCTCCATTGCAACGATCTCCAACAGGCGGAGGCGGCGAAGGAGGTCTGTAACCCTAGTTCGAAAGAAATTTTTCCCGCGCGCTCCATTTTTCTCAGCGTGAGATCAGCTCTTATAATATTTATTAATATGCCAACATCAAGAATAATGAGAATTGTGTAAAACGCCATGCATAAATGGCTTGTTTAAATCAAATTTAATTTAAGGTGTCCGTTCCCCACTACATCATATGTATCATGGATTTTTAACACAAAGCTCCATAATTTTCACATTATTGAATTGTTTATTTTACATATATATTTTTTGATGTGGAATGGAGAAATTATAAATCTCTATTAATAACGTATAAATATAAAGGAGAGAAATTAATATATGTATTCTTATTTCTGCATAAGCATATATACATATGCACTTATTTATGTATGTAAACTTATGCCTTCGTAGTGGTGAAATGTTGGTTTGTTAGGTTGCATTGACTTTTAATAAATATAAAAAATTAGATTCATGCCAAGTGGTTCCTCGCCCATCAATTTCCTAGGGATTTGAGAATATTCCAATTCTAATAAGTTCCTCCATGATATGTTCCTCATTATTATTTATAACATTCATTTTTATATAAGAAAATTTTATTTAGCAAAATGGTCCATTACATTTAATAAATTAAAAAAATTAGATTACTCCCCACCCACCAATTTCCTAGGGATTTGAGATTATTCCAATTCTAATAAGTTCCTCCATGATAAGTTTCTCATTATTATTTATAACATTCATTTATATATAAGAAAATTTAATTTAGAAAAATTGTCCATTTTACAATAAGATGTGTAATTCCTTTTTTTCGTAAGTAAAAGTTGACCCATGTCAAAACAACAAAAGAACAATTGTAAAATGGAGATGAAAAAGGTAGACAATTCCTAGCCTGACCAATTTTTAAAAAGGGCACCTTCGGTGTAATTAATCGTCTATACTTATTCCACACTTGATATACACATAAACCAAAATTTTCATGCCATAAACTGCCACTTAATTGATTTATCTATAGTATGCTCCACATATCTGTTCTCCCACACAACACTTCTTCCTCACACAAACTGAAAACACAGTTAATTTAACATTGGATAATAGCTGTTCAATTGACAAATGTGAAATCACTAATGTGAATTTAACCTTGTCCCGAGGATGAACCACATTACATGGTTTGAAACGTCGACCAAATCCTAATGATGTTATTAATCCGAAAGACTTCTATCTACAAATGTGAAATCACTAATGCATCTAGTATTCAACAAATGTCAATACCAAGGTTCATTTACTCAATTTTGATAATAAAACATTGGCTGATATAAAAACAAGCTAACAGAGTAAATATCCTGAATACACATTGGTTCAATGAATAAATGTCGAAAAGACTTGTATTTATTAGCAGAAGAGATTTAGTTAATAAAAATAGAATGAGATTTAGGATATTAATAACATGGTATGTTGATATCGATTTCTAAAGCGTGCCAAAAGAATAAATCCTGAAACACAATCCTATCAATTGAACTATCGAGTTGGAATTTAAGAAAAATGGATATGGTTTAAAGTAACTAAATTCAGAACGATATTTTCTAATTGTAGATAAGGAAAATTAGTACTAGCCAGATTGATGATGATCACTAGTTAATGAATACCATTAAAAATAATAACATTTAAATTTCCTTTTAGAACTTTCATGTCAATTCATGATTTAAAGGACTTATTTCCTTTGACACATTATATGTAGTCTTGTTGGCTCTAAAATGGTTTCTAATAGCTTTGGGAAAGTGATTTTCCAATATTCATCATTTTGTATACTCGTTAACACTGAATTCTCTAGTAAATGTTCTAGGAAACTGACTTGCTTCGTTTCTTCTTAAACTAAGAAGTGTTTTTAGGATTTTCTTTATCAGTTTTGTATTGTTTTTTTAATTTTATAAGCCTTGTTGGTATCATCGTTGTCGAAAGATAGGGGGAATGAGGGAGGGGAGGGGGGAAACATTCTTCCACTTAGAATACCATGGTTTCACTATTACTATTGCAGTACCAACACTGAGACACATGGCCAAAAGAAACAATGGAAGAAGCATACATGGAGAGGTATATGCATGGAGCCAAGATATCTTAATGCTCAACCAAGGTATCTTAATGCTTAGCCAAAATATTTTAATGCTAAAGGATAAAATATTGGAACTTCAGCAAACACTTAGGCGGCCGGAAGATGAATTGGATGCCATAAAAACATTGTTAGAAGAGCTCTTACAAAACATGAATGAAGCAATCCGACCTACATTCTCGTAGCATAATCAGTAAAAGTGTCAACCTCTAGGAAAAATGGTTGATTAATAAATAAATCTTTACCAATTTTTGCTACTTTCTCAACCAATTTGGAACTTCAGTGTATGATAAAGGCTATATATTGTAATTTTCTTGGAACAATAAAAAAAACATATTGGAATATTTTGGAATATACACATATGTATACATGCACATTATTTTGTAAGTTATGAAGTACCCTTCCATACTTTCTTCAAATAAGCATTCAATTTAAAAATGTGTTTGAGTTCTGTATGGTAATAATTTGTTGAGAAATTTGTTTAAGTTTTGCGTGACATACCCTTTTTGATAGAAATTACTTATAACAAGTTATTAGAAATATGTCAATGTATTACAAATAAACGGAAATACAGTTTTTAATATTGTTTGACTAATTATAGGATTTGAAAATTTGATAAATCAATAAAACAATGTAAGAAACAACATTGCAAAGAAGCAGACATGACATAGGACAATGAACTAGTTACATGTTACAATCAAAAAATAGTAAATAATATTAGTAAATAACATAGTACAAACATCAATACTGGAAGGGGGGTCATTATGTGGAGTGAAGAGGAAAAAAAGACTGGGTCTTGAAACGAGAAAGAATATTTGTTAACTTGACACAGATAGAGATTGGGAATTGTTTTATTCTACTTTGAAAATGTAAAACCTGAGTTTCAAACACAGTTAACGACAACATATTGTATACTTTTTTTACACATTTTTGTTTTTAAATTTTGGGAAACTGAAAAGAAAATAACAATGTAACATTGGTAGCTTTGTTTTTTCCTTGTAAAGTTTAGACACTTTTGAGTTAAACTAAAAGTACAATGATTGTTATCAAATATTATTAAACACAACTTTTTCTTTATAGAGACATTAAACAAGTATTAAGGATCCATATAATATTTAAAGATTCAAATATAGAGACCTCACATAGTTTTTTCTAACATAAACTATGTGCGAAGGAAATACATTTTGTAATATTGTTTGACTAATTATATAATTTGAAAATTTGATAAATCAATAAAACAATGTAAGAAATCACACAACAAAAAAATAGACACAACATACCACAATGAATTAGTTACACATTACAATTAAAACATAGTAAACTAGAAGTTGCCTCAAAAGGTGCAAAGATACATCGAAGGAGTACGATATGTCTATGATGTTACTGCAAAAATGTTATAGCAAAGGAAATATAACAACCTAAAGGGTGGAGGATGGAGGGGAGGAAAAATGTTCAGACTTGCAAAAGTCTCACACTTGTGTCTATGTCTTTCTCAAGCCACAGTGCCTGGATAATCATTTTTTCCAATCATACCACTATGTCTAAATCTTATATAAATATTTATATCCGAGCTATCTCTTCACTTGCATATTTTTTTTCAAGTTTTGCACTCTAAAAGAGGTTCACATATCAAGAGAATAGATCATAAGCTTGGTAAATCTATGGTTAAAATGAATCTAAACCAAAAATTTGTTCTTTAAATCTTCTACCTTTTAATTTTTAATTTTATTATTATTAAATTTACATAATTTTAACATTATAAGTGAGTTGAATTTGTTTATAAAATAATAATAATAATAATAATAATAATAATAATAATAATTTAAAAACATAAAATTTACAATTTGACTAAATAATAGAATTTGTTTTCAAAATAAATTTATTTATAATTAAAAATATATTTTAAACAACATTAAATCATGATTTAGGGATAAATTTCACAAGTGTATTTGGATAAAGAGTTAGGGAGAAAGAGAAAATACTATATTTAAGAGTTTAGTCCTACTCATAATCATTAACAAAAAGGGTACATAGGGGCCAATAATTGTTGGAGAGCCATGCCAAAATAATTGTGAGAGCAGGAAAGTGGAACCAAGTTATACCTGCATAGACAAAGCCGAGAGTCAAAAATGAAAAAAGAATAAGTAAAATAAATACTTATATAAGTAAGAGGTAAAGGATATAATAGAGAACTTGGTGATATATTTACCTTACATAACTGTGTCTCCATATGACACCTGTAATGAAATAAAAAGGGTAAGATGAGAGGACCAAAAAGAAATCTAACGAATGAGAAACAAGCACATATGACAGATGAAATTGACTTCCTGTAGGATGAAATATTCTAGGAGGCAAATAAGACAATTATTAAATGATTCTAATCCTTACACAATTTCAGAAGTATAAAAAAAAAATTATTGAATCCTTGAGTCATAAGCGCATCAAAATTTATATACCACTGAACCGTAAATGCTGTAGGAGATTATCGGGAATTGGGTTGCCATGGAATGGTACAACCAGATATGGTGGAAGTCTATCAAATAACCTTTCCTGTGGGAGGTAAAGCTCGCGTATTGTTTAGAACCCTCTTCGTTTTGCAAAAAAAAAATGCTGTCAGCATTCAATAAAAGATAAGACTCCAACTAAACAACAATGATAATGCTGCGGAATCAAATAGAGAAATCATAACATGGGAAAATATGGAGACTGGGATACGAATTTGACAAATGAAACGAAACCCAACAGACAGTGAAGTCCAAGCAGGAATATGGTTCAATATTAAAACTAAAAACGACTTGACTATTCACCATTTAGAAAAAAATTATAATAATGAATCGAGTAGAGAATTTAGATATTAACCGCATGGAAAAATGATGCCGAACTACATATAAAGCCATCGTAATAAACAAAGAAATATATCCATACAAATGGGTATTTGTCATTTTAACTTCGATATGAATATCAGAGTTTTTACGAAGTCATCAATCAACTCAGAACTATGAATAAATATAAAGACAGAAAAAAAAGAGAATGATTCAACAACCTCACCTGTGTAGCTCATAAAGAAGGTAACCATGGTGAGTGACCTAAAAAATTTCCATGTGCCAACGACGCTGTTTTGGTGCACTTGTGTGTAAACGAAACCACCGAAAAGAAATGCACAGTCGATAGCGTTGTGCAGAGGAAAATTCATTAAAATCAAAATGACAAGGGAAATAGTACTTGAATGTAATTTTGCAAGTGTTTATGAAAAACCCTAATATGAGATGAAACCTTAACCATCCAAGTGTCGTCAATCTGGGGTAGGTTGAATAGCTGTGTGACCCTTCTCCAATTCAAAAAAAATCGAGCTTGGCCCCTCCTGCCATTTCGCCATTAAAATTGGTATTTATCTAGATCATTAATGAAGTTAAATTTAGCTTTCTGCTTTTGCAACGACTTTTATGGGAGTGGTATAAATAAATACTAATTACCTTTTTTTTTTTGTAAATTGTAAAGTTTCACTAATTACCTTTCATAAATTTCAAAGTTTCTTGTTTTAGTGAGAAACATCCGGACATTCCCTGACTCTCTATCTCCATTATTATATAGATCCAATGGTGGACAATGTGACAATTGTTTACTTGAATCAACGGCAGATAATAAAAAGGTCGACTATGGTGAGCAGTGGAATGATTCAAAAGTAAACACCTTCCATGTAATAATCTTAGTAAATAACATAGTACAAAACATATAAATTGAAGAAATAAATTCATTGAAATAAGTTTTTGTATAATGTTAATGGCTATAGGTTACGTAATCATAAGATGAAATAAGATGCCAAGTATCTTATGAATAAAAAAACTCTTCGACAATGCTCAAATTCTCAAACCAGAAAGCAGAATATGATTTTAGGTTTTCAAGTACATATATCTCTCTTAATGGATGACCCCCTACCCCTCGCCAATAGTCAATGGGAATTCAACCTTACTAGTTACCATTAAGAGATATATCTGCACTTTCCATAGAACACCTCTTTATTTTGAAAATTTGACAATAATACTATCTCCAAAATACCAATAATAGATTGCTTGATAATGAAAGCAAATAAAATTATATATCATCTAACCATAACATGAAATCATATCCCAATCATCCAAAAACTGAAAAGGTTGTCTCACAATAGTCAAATTATTCAACAAGAAAGTATATGGTCATGTTAATATTGGGATTGTGGATATGTGAATGTGTGTAAATGAAAACACTTCCCTTACTCCTTACCAACCACAAATAAGGTATCCAGAGGATGAAATTAGATCCCAATCATCCAACAAACGAGAAAAACTCTATGGAAATGCTCAAATTATTCAAGCAATAAGTAAAACGTAGTGTTAAAATTAAAAGTGCAGATATCTCGAGGGCTGAAATCATATTGATTGATAATGAAAGTGAATAGAACCAAAATACCATCACTAGTTTACTTGGAAATGCAAACAAAGAGAATGAGAATGCGATCAGTAGATTACTTGACATTGCAAGCAACGAGAACTGTACCATCACTAGATTCCTCGACAATGTAAACAAAGAGAATCGTCATTATATATGTATAATCACATTTTGATGGTTTATTATAAATGTGCCATGTATATAATAGCTGATTTGTCCGCATAATATTTCTCACAGGAAACTTTTCATAGATCAGGTAATATTTTCTCTAGTTCCATGCCTCTTAGAACATATTATATTGTAGTCCTATCATTTGCATGTATGATACAATTTAATCGATGGAAATAAAAAAAAGTGATAGTATTCGTTGCAAATGGTTCAATAAACCATAATTTCATTCATAGTTCTAGTAGTTGTAATTGGACTACTGCTTTTCATACATATAGTCTCAAATTGATTCGTATATGCACTAGTTAATGTTCGTTTTCCTTGCAAGTGCTGTAAAATTGATATAGAAAAACAAGACTTAGAAACTTGATATCAAATGTATTTCTATCATTTTTTTTTTAATCTATATCTGTATATATTTTTTTTCCACAGAAAAAATCGGTAACCTTTTATTTCTAAAAATGAAAAGTTACACATAACATATGCATTGAAACATTTTCAGAAGTTGCCCATTTGGCTCGTGTGCTTTGCACACAATGCGACGTAGCGAGGCTACCGAGCATTCAGAAAGAATGAAAAACAAAGGAAAAAGAAGGGAAGAAGGGACAGAAAAACTGGTTCCAGGGAGTGAGTAGAAACTCACACCTCATGTTTTTCTCCCCTTTTTCTTTTCGACCTTGCGCCACTCTCCTTGGGTGGGCTCAATCGTAGCTAGGACTAACTGTGTTTCTGATTTCTGTGGGCCTGTATCCTTGTCTGAGTCTGAAGTATCTGAGGAGTGATGCCGTTTGATCCCTCCCATACTCAAATCCTCAATTGTCCTCTCTGCCAGATTTGAATGGTGTTGTGAACCCTTGTCAGCTGAAATGATTTCCTTTTGAGTCTCTGTTCCTTGGGTAGGCTCAGTATTCTCTGTGGGAATGACTTCCTCCTCTGCTTCTGATTCGTCGTCCTCTGAGTCAGGAGGGGGGTATTGCCACCCTTTTCTCTGCTTGCCTTTCTGCTTCTTTTTACTGTTTGCTTTCTTGGCTTCTGGGCATGTATTTTGCAAGTGTCCTGTCAGCCTACAGATTCTGCATCTGAAAGCAGTGTTTTCATAGTCTAGTCCTTGCAGCCAGTTTTGTTGCTTGTATACCAGCCTTATACTTTCCGGTAGTCCTTTGCTTAGGTCGACTTCCACACAAATTCGTGCAAAGGTGTAGATCCTCTCCTCAATCCTCTCCAGATCTGTTTTGATATATTTCCCTATGCTGTTCCCAATGCCTTCCAAAACTCGTTCACTCCAAAAGTGAAGAGGAAGGTTATATAGGCGGACCCAGACCGGCATTCTGGAGACAGTCATTTTGTTTGGGTCAAAATCTGGAAACCATGGGGTCATGAAAAGACCCGTTGTTCCCCAAAACCAAGGCCCTGCACTGATGATTTTATCTCTGGCTTCCGTGGATGCGAACTTCACAATGAAGAACCCCTTGGAGCATAGGTGTATATCACATTCCAAGGTCCAACTGGTGTAGATCCAGCGAAATAGTTCCATTGGCTTTGGCCAAAAACTATTAAATCGACAAATTAGGGCCTGAGTTTCAAAAGACTTAACGTATTCTTCTAGTCCTGTAGAATCAATGTTGAGGGCTGGGGTTTGCCCAAGCTGATCTACTATGTATGGCCTAGGTATATGTCCACCTTGGTCTGGAGGGGACCCTGGATCTCTGTTTCCCTGTAAGATATTTTTGTATGAGAAGCCTCCCTTTGGTTGTTGCTGAGATGTTGTCTTTTTCCCCTTGTCTCCACCTGTGGTGCTTGGATGTCCCAGGGGCACAGCACCTCCTCTCAGCCTCAAATTTAAGGCAATATTTGTTTCTGGACCTATGTCGTAATTGTTCAGGGTTCTGCTATCCTGAAGGGACCATCTACCACTGACCAGATGCTGGATCTGAATAGGGTAGCCCATCTCTGCCCAGATTTGCTGTTTCAGATGCATAATCGTGCTTTCTGCATGTACCCATACAAGACTGGTTTTCCCCACAGGGGGTTTAATAAAAATCTGAAAACAAAATGAAGTTACCTGTTGCGAGGGTTCTGGCTGATCTAGCTGCCCGTACCTTTGTGCTGCCTCAAGCTGCGCGAAAGGGGGCTGCCCCCGTGGTATACATAAAAAGACCCCTTCCTTGCCTCATTCCAGAGCTTGAGGAGCCAGGCTCGATCTATGGCTGTAGACAGAGAAACTGTCTTTCGCCAGAGATCCTTAATGCGCTTCTTTCTTGCATGAAAGTCTCCAAATCCAATTAATAGTGTAGGGGACTCTTTCTGATTAGGCCGATCCCTCGTCTCTGCCTCCTCTATGTACTGAATCGGCTTTGGGGTCTGCATAACAGACATGGGAGCCTCTGCTCTTGCTGCATGCAGATGAAGGGGCGAGCGAAGAAATAATCCCCTGTCAAAGCCGATCAGCAGGCTTCCCACGGGCTGAGATCCCAGATCAGTGAAGAAATCGCCTCCAAGCGCTCTGTTCATCGTGGGTTCTTGCGCTCCATAGCTATATTTCACAGCCGATCTATTCCTTGGTAGCCATGTCTCTCTATCTATCGTGGAAAGACTATGTAAAGGGGCTTTGGCAGCGTCTCCCTTAGCGGGAGTGAAAGGATCCTGGATAGATCCGTAGCAGGGCGCCCTCGATCGGGCCGGATCGCACCTTGGTCCTTGGAGAACGGGAAGCACTGCTTGAGATCTGCGATCTTCCTCCCTCAAGGTTCGAATCCTGCTTTCAAATCCATGATCCAGCTGTAATACTATCTCTCCCACCCCGATTTGGCCAGAAACTGTCGAATCGGGTTCATCACCATATGAAAACCAAGCTGGGTCTGTGCTGCCCTGAGTCACAGTCTTGGCAGCGGCGATATTCTGAAAAAACCTTACGGAAACCCTCGCTGTATCCATTGCTCTCATATTTTCCTTGGTTATCATTGCAATCATAACATGAATGATCCTTTGCAACAATTTTCACTTGATCATTCTATATCTGTATATATACATAGTAGCTAGAATACAATAAAGTTTACCGTGCATATTCCACTCGCCGAAGAAAGCAATTTTCTTAGATTTTCAACTTTATTTTATATTTTCAAAGAACATATGAGCGTGGATTGTGAAGTTTGGAAAAATATTTCATGTTTTCTAACTATATTTTTCAGCAAGATGAGTAGAAAAATGCTTTCTTTCAATTGTCTTTGAATTGAAAGATATGCTGAAAGAAGTTTATGATGTACGCGAACTTGTCACATATGCAGTATTTATAAAACAATACATGTAACCCATATAAGAGATGAATATTTTTTTTTGTAGAAACGAAACAATCAAATAAATCAAAGCTTAATGTTGCCATGTCATGTTCTGCATTCCCGTCTTTGATTTCTAATACACACTACATTCCTATCTGTGTTGTCAAAATTGCAATGGCACCATTTGTGCCAATTTGAAACGAATCTTGACTATTGGAAAAATTTACGATCGTCATATTTGGAAAGAATCGATACTCTACATAAATAGGTCAAGTGTTTTCTACAATGCTAAAGCTATTTAGACAAATATTTTTCTCATAGCCACCACTATTTTATTTGTGCTTTGGAATTATCTCGAAATTTCTAATAGAAACACTAGCATTTGCAATAAATTTTTCCTCATAATTAAATAAATTTTGAGGTAAAAAATAGGCCTCAAAACTTAAATGTACAACAAAAATCAACTTTATAAGAACTAATAGGATTTAGTATGATGATGTCGACCATGTGGGATGATTCACCATTTTTAGAGTAAAAGGTAAAAAGTTAAAAAAATAAAAAAAATTAAAAAATTGCTTTTCAACTCATATTTTCAACTGATATCCCTACGATTTTACTCAAATTTCAAGCGGGATCACTTGTTGGATGCAAAATTTAATATTTCATCCAAGGATTACCCATGTTGTATATTTTCGATGAACCCCTACTACATGAAAAATGTGAAATACATGAAAAAACATGATCGTAATCACATTTTCATGTATAGTAGGGTCCATCAAAGTATGAAACATGGGTACTCCTTAGATGAAAAATTAAATTCCACATCCAACGAGTGCTCCCGCTCGAAATTTGAGTAAATTCGTAGGGAGATAAGCTGAAAATACAATTTGAAAAAATATTTTTTTCTTTTTTCCCTCTAAAAATTAATGAGGTAATCAAACATTATTTTATTATTTCCAGTATTATTTTATACTATTCGTTAGGAGGCTCATTTTAGGTCTCAAAATTTCTCTAATGTCTATTCGATAAACTGTGTTGGCACAAACAATGTTATTGTCATTTCGACTTTCTTATCCATGAAATTTGCACAAAGTATTGCTTTTGTCTTATTTTCTTTGTCAAAAAAAGTCGATATATAATGAAGACAACACCATGAAAAATGCTTCCTGTTATATTGTTATTGATATCTTCAATCAATAATGACATAGTTATGATATCTTTTTGCCTTTTCATGAGCATTGAATTGAAATTAATTCAAGAAAAAAATAAATAAATCTAATATACAGTTAACTAAACCTAGACAAAGCCACCTTTTTGCTTTTGTTTCTTCCCTGTTTTCTGTTCAAGTTTTTCTTTGTCTCCTACGATATCTATTTCTGTAATAGTGCTCATCACCATCTCTACTTTCTTGTCCATGTCTATTGCCACATCATCCGAATAAGATATTTTTTGCATGTTCACAAATAATGCATTCAAATCACTGCTTAAAATGATATTATAATTAATACTAAGTAAGAACTAACTCATGAAGAAAAAACAAGATAACACAAGGTCATTGCTAATGTATATTCTAATATAAGGTTCATAGTTACTAGATAGAACCTGATTTCTATACACATAGGTAAAATACTAAATATATTTGAGTTTCAATATATTTTAATTTAAATTTCCTTGTTCCATAAATTAAATTGAAAAATTAACAAATGCAAAAATGCACAAATGTTTTATAGAGATATTCAAAGTACCTTTTTCCATGTAATTTTTTTCCTGGATCCAAATCTCTAAGTGTCATATGTTTCCTGAAAACCGAAAAAAAACCTTGTTTTTAGTTAGAGTACATAAAAAATATAAAAAAAAACACAAAATTGTATAATGTAATAATAATAAAATGAAAATAGATAAAACATAAACACAACTCTTAGCAAAGTTATCACTATATTTAACTATATTTTTTCTACTTGTGTTGATTTTCCCTACTACGACGATATGAATTAGATTAAATATATAGAAATACAGAGAAAAAGAGGTTCTGATTTATGAAAATAATTTAGATGTAACAACTACATGACAATAACATATATTGTATAAACATGTTTAACACTCCATATTATCTAGATTTTGAACTTTGCACCTCATTTCTACAGGGATGTAACATATATTGCATAAACACTCTAATACTCGCTTATAGAAGAAAGGATGCACTGTTTACTTGGAAATAATGCTACACGTTTTGCACCTTCATTTGAAATGAGCTTGTAGAGAAAATACCTCACACCATGCATCTACCAGAAAAACCACTGTATATCCCAGACAAGAAATCTATTTGTAACCATCTCCCTTGAAAAGTAATCAAACATGCATTCACAACGTGTATGCTAAAAACCTGCATGATAAGCATCTATCCAATGTTTCTATGGGCAACTTAACTAGAATTAATGGTTAAAATTGTCACAATACCTTTTAAATTTTCAACATAATTATTAGATACTAAGTAAATCCAAACCTCGTTCAACCAATGTAAGATTAGAAATAAGATTTCAAGAAATTAGAAAATGAATTTTGAATTTATAGGAAAATAATTTTTTTTAGCATTTTCCCGAAAATATGGTTAATACATTGACATAAATAATAGATAGTCAATGGACTTCGACTAATGCACCTGTAGATAAAAAATTGTAAAAATAATAAAAAACTTAGCAAACGAATGGAGAGTCAACACAATCCTATAATGAAGCGAGTGCTATAGTCCCTAGTAAGGAAGCAAATAATAATGATAATAATAAAATAACAAGTAATTATAACCATCATATTAGGTTTCAAAATTTCATGATATGTTTTAGATACTAAGTAGTAGTAATAATAATGATTAATAGTAAGAAGCCCTTGAATAAGAGGCGAATGCTATAGTCCTTAGGGAGGCACGAACTAATAATGAGAATTTCACATTGCAATTTGCAGAGTGTGGAGGTGTAGAGAAAGCACAATGGCACTTTGGTCGTCGTCATCAAATTGTAATTCATTTTAAATATCACACTTTATTTGTCATTTTTCTTAATGCAAGAAATGTTTTCCATAGTTTGAATGCACAAAATAATTTATTTTGAAATAATAAAAAATAAAATATAAACTGGACACAAAACGTAAGGTTTATGTTTCACTGTGAACACATCCTATTTGCTATTGGGATGAAAAAAACATTTTTTTAGGTAAACAATGCATGCTTTCTTCTATATGCGAGTACTTAGAGCATTTATACAATATATGTTACAACCCTATAGCAGTGAGATGCATAGTTCAAAAGGTGGATAATATAAGAGTTCCAAAAACATTTATACAATATACATTATCTTCCTGTAGCTGTTATGATCCGTATTTATGCAAGAACGAAACATAATACACATATAACCATAAATAAATAGATGCAGCGGAAATAACACTTCATTTCATTAATATCAAAGAACTGAAATTTGCTTACAGATAGAATGGAAAACTAGTTAGGGCACTTGTAGTTTATCTCTAAGAAGAGATGTGGTGGCTACAGGCCTCTGAAATATGTTACAATGAGGCTCTAGGGCCTATTTATTATTTAGAAACAATGGAAAACCCTAAACATCCAAAAACCTAATCCTAGGAGATGAAGCGCCAAAACTATGGGCCTCGTTTGGGTAATTGGTGTTTCAACTTCTCAGGGACGTAACTTTGGCATACGATCTACATTTGACGTGCACCATACCTCATTAGAAATATCTATCCGAGGAATACAACTTAAAATGTGAGAAAAATTGGTCCATGGACCAATGCTGTTCCCATTTTTCCCAAAAAATGTCGTTTAGGGCCTCAAAACTTCTCCGGAAATTCAGGACTGTAAAAAATGCTAAAAGTAGTAAGTTGTTCCACAATTGAAAAACTGAAAGAGACAATGGTGGGGCCCGAGGTGGAATAGGCGGGTGGCCACCAATATCCACCTGTATCATTCCTCCCCACTTACGAAGCAATGGTCCCCATTGCATTGAGTTCCTCCATGAGATGTGGAAACTTCTGCTGAAATTGGTCCCTGGTGAACCATTTACCTTGGTATAAGAGTTGGCCAGCTTTGACAACCCGATACAGTTGAATCTTCTATTGGAGTGTTCTTGATTTGCATGTCCATGATACAATCTGTGGTAGCCTGTTCCATGCAGTCTTTGTTTAACTCTGTTGGTATGAGTTATTCTGCAATGTTAGAGGTAGGAGTAGGGACGAAGGCGGTCCACATTGAATGCTAGGTGCAGACCAAGGAATGGTGGAATAATGAGCTCGAAGGCATTGTTCCCTATAGCCTTGGTGATGGTGTACAACCCATATCAGAGCATGCGAAGCTTGCGGTGGGGTCTAGTGAGGTGCTCCTTCTGCAAATGTTGCCACACTTTGTCGCCCACCTGGAAGTTGTGTGGCACCCGATGTTGATCATGTCGTTGCTTGTACTTAACATTGGTTCTGTCCAATATTTCATGAACCTGTTGGAGGATGTGTTGAATGCGCTTGATGAAGCTATTCGCTTTGTCAGCTTCAGACTGGACATGAGCCGAATCGACCTGAGTAGCCGCAAATGGCATGGATACGTCAATGGGACATAATGGCTGAAATCCCAAGCCCACCTGAAAGGGCTGTGGCTGGTTGAGTTGTGGAGAGCCCGATTATAACTGTGTTGTACATAGGGGAGGCTCACATCCCATGTGCGTGGATTCTTTGAATTGTACATGCGCAGAATGTGTACAATCATCCGGTTGACGACCTTTGTCTGGCCATCAGTTTGGGGGTGGAAAGCCGTGGACTTGGTGAGCTTGGTGTCCAGCATTGACCAAAGGTTGGACCAAAATGTGCTAAGGAACCTGCTGTCCTGATTTGAGACTATAGACTATGGGATATGTGGAAACTATTGCAAATATGTGGACCACTTCTGATGGAAATCGTTCTGCAACTTCCCTTGTGTCTGTATGAACTGCAATGGTTGGTGGTCTGCGTGGATTATTGTTTCCTTCCCCGGAATGTAATGCTTCCATTGTCGACAAGCCTGCACAATGGAATACATTTCTTTGTCATAAGTGGGATACTTGCAGACTGTGTCAGACAATGTCTCACTATGATATGCCATTGGATGCCCCTGTTGAGTAACAACTTCCCCAATAGCATAGTCAGAGGCATCTGTCTCGATCTCAAATGGTTGTTGCAAGTCTGGTAATGTGAGCACTGGGGAAGAATAGAGGCGATGTTTCAATTCTACGAACGCCTTTTGTTGAGATTCCGGCCAAAATAATTTTCCTTTCACTCCTCCCTTGGCGACTTGACTCAAGGGCCAAGTGATATGAGAGAATCCCAACACGAACCCGCAGTATAAATTAGAAAGACCCTTAAAGCTGCGAATCTCTATTAGAGTGGTTGGGGCTGGCCAATCCCGAATGACTTGGATCTTGGTTGGATCCACATGAAACCCCTTTTCATTAATAACATATCCCAGATATTGAACTTGGGTCATGCCAAAAGTGCACTTCTCCAAATTGGCACACAAAGTGTGTTGCCGTAGTGTTTGGAGGACTTGTTGGATGTGGTGGAGGTGTTCTTCCCAAGTCTAGCTGAAGATCAGAATGTCATCCAAGTACACCACTACAAATGAGTTGGTGAATGGCCACAAGATGTCGTCCATCAACCTCATGAAGGTTGTGGGAGCATTCATTAACCCAAAAGGCATGACCAACCATTTGAAAAGGCCTTCCTTGGCTTTGAAGGCAGTATTCCACACATCAGAGGGTTTGATTGGTACCTGGTGATACCTAGAATTCAAGTCGATCTTGCTGAAATATTTCACCCCTTTGAGTTGGTCCAGAAGGTCATCAATCCGTGGGATCGAGTGCCTATTCCAGAAAGTGGTCTTTTTCAACTCTCGATAGTCAATACAGAGTCTCCAAGTCCCATGCTTCTTTTGTACCAACACGATCGGGCTCCCACAGGATGATGAACTTGGCCGGATGTGACCTTTCTACAACTGCTCCTGAATCTGCCTCTTGATTTCATCATTCTCCAGAACAGAGTGCTGATAGATCAGTCCGTTGGGTAGCGACACACCTGGGGTCAGATCAATGGGGTGCTTGACCTGACAATGCAGAGGCACCCCTGTGGGTGACATGAAGATGTCCACGTACTCCTCCACAATCTTGTCCATTTGTTTTTGTCGTGCAGAGGAGACCTGTATGGAGGTCGTGGCCATAGTGTTCTTCTTGCCTTGGCGGCATATCAACAGGAAAAAAAATTTCATGGCTTTGGAAATGAGCTTACTACATTTTTTTCAGCAACCAAAGAGATAACGATAGGTAGTGGTACCTCTGGTATCCTGTACAACTTATTTCCCAAAGAAACAATAATAGCGCGAGGCCTGGACTCATACACAAAATGTCGCTTCGTCAAGTATGGTTTGCCTAATAATACATTAGAAACATCAATAGGAGCAATGCCACATAATAACTCATATGTGAAGGGCTTGATGCTGTAGGGAAGGCGACACTGCTGGATGGTGTGGAGATACTGTTCTTGGTGAAGTCACCCGATGGTGTATGGCTATGGGTGTGCTGTGGTCAACAAGAACAACTGCTTCACGACCTCTGTTGAAATGAGGTTCTTTTGGCTCCCATTGTCGAAAATGAGCTGTAGCGGGGAACCCTTTACCCACATTTGGGAGTGTAAGAGACACTCCTCCTCCTCTGGATCTTTTGGTTCCTCCTTCTGGATCTTCGCAACGACAATAGTGGTCCACATCCATAATCTGTTTCCCTTTGTCATTCCCCTTGTCAGGTTCTGATTCAAAGTCAGAGCATGCATCTAATTTAGAATCCCTCATCTTGGCCACCAATGACTACTTGGCCCGACACTCACTCATGTTGTGAGTGGATATCTTATGGAACTCACACCACTTTCTCGTGTCCTTCTTTGGCTTCGCAATGTTTTTCTTTGATTGCGGCTTTGGCATGTTGTCTTGGGTCACCATGCCTTGGATTTGTCCTTTTTTCTACGGTTTGGGGGCACCTTTCCCTTGCTTTTGATTCACAGATTAAAAGTCTCGCTTCTTCTGTTTGAATTTCTGCTCAATCTTGACAGCATACCGGTATACCGTACCAAGCGAGGAGATGTTGAGGAAATCCATTTCCTCATGAATTTATCTATCCAGACAATTGCGATACTTTAGCACCAAATTTTTCTCTGAGTCTTTGATACCCAACTTTGTGCGCAAGGTATGGAATGGATTCGTCAGCTCATGCACATCTTGATCCCTTTGTTTCCGTAGCATGGTCCATTGTATGTACTTGTCCTCATAGTTCCCAATGGGATAGTTTTTTTCCTTGATGGCATCTCGGAAAGAATTCCAAGTGAGTACGACTGAGAACAGAGAGGGTTCTGTCTCTCCCTTTTTCTCACAGTAGGTTTCCCACCAGTCCTTAACATGGGGGTTAGCTTTGAGGAGTGAAAAAATAATCTTCTCCCGGTCGGAAAAGTTATGAACTGAGAAATATCCTTCTAATAGATTCAACCATCTATCTATGACATCTGCATCTATTTGAACCTCAAATATGGAATGTCAAAGTTTAATTTTACGTTAAATGGAGTTGCGCCTCCAGAGTGGCTGCTGGATGCAGATGCGCCACTGGTAAGAATTCGTTGAAGGATCTGGGTAAATTTATCCATCATCGCGTTCCTTTTTTTTTGAGGGCCTCCTTGAGAAATATTTTGATAGGATCTCCTGCTCCCTCATCTTTCTTTTCATCCCCCATGCGTGGTCGTCGGGGTTTGCGAGGCTGATCTTGCAAGGGTTCAATGAGATCAAGCCCTAACTCCTTATACCCCGACCTCGTTGGGGAAATTCAAAGAAGGATCAAGAAAAAGAAGTCCTCTCTCATACCACTAATCCAGATTTATGAAGGAACACAACATAATACACATATAACCATAAATATAAAGACGCACTGGAAATAAAACTTCATTTCATTAATATCAAAGAACTAAAATTTGCTTACAGATAGAATGGAAAGAAACTAGTTAGGGCACTGGTAGCTTATCTCTAAGAAGAGATGTGGTGGCTACAAGCCTCTGAATTGTGTTACAATGAGGCTCAAGGGCCTATTTATTATTTAGAAACAATGGACAACCATAAACATCCAAAACCATAACCCTAGGAGATGAAGCACCAAAACTATGGGCCCCGTTTGGGTAAATTGGTGTTTCAACTTATCAGAGATGTAGTTTTGGCATACGATCTCCGTTTGACGCGCACCATACCTTGTTATAAAGATATATTCGAGGACTAAAACTTTTTATGTGAGAAACCTTGAGCCATGGATCCATGTTGCACACAGTTTTCCCAAAAAACATCGTTTAGGGCCTCAAAATGGCTGTAGAAGTTCAGGACCCGAAAAATTGCTAAAAATAATAAGTTGTGCCGAAACTGAAAAACTGAAAGAGACAATGGTGGGGCCCCAAGTGGAATAGGCGGGTGGCGACCAATATCCACCTGGATCATGTTACATCTGAATTATTTTCGTGCTATGAAACTAGAACCTTTTTTCCCTCTTACTTATATATATTTGATCCAAATCATATCATCAGAGCAGGGAAAGTGAACACAAGTAGAACATATACTGTTAAATATAATGATAACTTTGATAAGAGGTGCATTTGTTGGATGTGGATCCTAATTATCTTCCAGATTCAAAGGTTTTATTTCAGTCACATTAGGATCATAGTCCCTGACACGGGGGGTGTGGGGGGGCTCAGTGAACGACAACACGATTTTAGCCTCCCTTTAAAGGGGGTTCGAGGACAACACCCCCGAAAGAAAAATTTAGAGAAAAAATTTCCGTGTAAAATATTGTAATTTCATTGTCAATCTAGGCCATTCATTAGGAGGAAGATGTGATGGTAGAAATTATGTTAATTTGGGGTTTTTTTCCTTAGAAGGAAACCCTCGATTTATATGAGGGAATTTTATTGCGACTGTGTATTATTCTGTGAGAAAAAGAGAGGAGATTGTGTGAGGGTGAAGATGAAGTTACAATAGATGTGCTGTAGGTTATGTTAGCACTCCACTGGATCTCCGAAGGCTGAGAAGGAGACTAACAAAGGTAACCACAAACCAATATTTTTCCAAGTATCTAGCCCTACTAGGTAGGAGAGGGCTCTTTCCACAACATCATAGTCAAGATGACTGGTTAATAAGGATTTTAGGCTAAGTATAATAGCAATAGGGCTTTGATTGATTTATTTTGGGTGTTGGATGGTGAATTAGGTCAGGGAAGAACTAGGTCAGGCCAGAGAGGATCAGAATTGAAAAGGCCTGATGGGGCAAGGTAGGTATATCCTTTAACACATTAAGGTATCAAAATGTGTATGAGAGAGTTCTAGGGTTTCATAAAAGAGCATGGACATCATGAATTCTTTTCAATCATAAGAAAATGAAACACAAATATGACAATTCCTCCAAAATAGAGCATTAATTAATCACATTGAGATATGGCATGAAAATGGAAAGCATAATACATTCAAACATATGGAAACATAATAGGAAACACTGCTAAATAAAAATACCACAAGAATCCCACCAAAATATCCGCAACTCTATATATTAGTTTTTTGCTAAAAATGATTGATTACACTAGTGTTCAAAGATCAATTACACAATATCCAACCCTCGAAATGACAAAGGAAATGAAAGATATAGACCAAAAACTGCTTCTCCCACTCTCAGGGGTCGAATCCATGACTTGTGGAGCTGATCCCCAAAGTCCTCAATTGGAATCCTAATGACTAGGGAGGTTAGCCAACTCATCCCTATCTTTTATGAAACTAATTCACTTGACCCAAAATTACATATTTACTTGATGTATCTACCCCTAGTAACTATACAAGACATAATTACATTTAATTTTTACATTTACATTAGTAAATATCCTTGGAATCCATCAATCAACTGATAAAAAGTGAAAATTCCGAAGAAATCAGTCAACTATAAAAAGCGCATCATGGGCCTTCAAATCCACTTTTTAGTGACTTCCTGGAGTCCAAATTGGGCCCAAGATGGCTCATGGGAAATATATTTTAGTATAGTTTTCAAAAATGTACTCAAGCTCGAAAAATGATGGAGTGAAGCTCCTAGAAAATGAAATCTCCCGAGACTGGTCAAAAAGCGCATTGTGAGGTTGAAAAATGAGGCAGAAAGGTGTTTTTTGGGAGGTTTTTGGCCTTTTCCACCTATCAAAAGGTCAATTTTTGGAGTGCCAGTAGTAAAACGTTGATGTAGACATCATTCTCTATCCATATATGCAGCTTTTTTGGAATTTAGAGGCCTCCACAAAAAACGCAGTGTGGCCCATGCTGAACTTTTTGCAAGCTAGCTGTACAAAATGTCTATTAAATTTTACCAAAATGCTCAAAAAACAAAAAAAATTCTAAAAAACCTTAAAAAATGATGGATGAAGTGCTGATGAAGTATATCAAGCTACCAAATAAGCATCCAAAAGTAAGTCAAGTCTACCCTTCTCCTTTTACTTATTTAGGGTTTCCTTGAGCTTACCCCTCAATTGCTTTACCTTAACATTGCAAATCTTGTTCCTAGTGTGATAGTGATCAGCCATGTGTCTCAACATCTGATTTTCCTTGTTGGACTTATGAAGGAGTTTATCTCGGTGTATGTTCACTCTATCAAGCCAAAATTCTATGTCATCATTGATTTCTCTTGCAATTATTTCCTCAAAGGTGAGTTCTTCTGCCTCATGTTTTTTATGCTCCAATGCTCTCCTAAGACCTCTTGTTTTTGGTATCTTCTTGGTGGTTTAGGCCTCATAATGATAAAAATCATCATGTTCCATCACTGCTTTGCCTTTGGTATCTTGCTTCTTGGACTTCAACAAATCCATTTCCAAGAGTACTTGTTTGTCACTTAACTTCTTGTTTTCCTGCTCAAGGAAGGAGATGACAAATTCTGCTCTTGCCAAATTATCTTGCAGCTCTCTGATTTTGGGATATTCATATTTAATGGCCAGGTTTGAGGTTTCATGATCATATTGGAAATCCAATTCCACAAGGTCAAACTCATTTTCTTCCTCATGGTGAAGGGTTTCCTTCTCTTGAACAACTACCACCTGCTGCGGATGATATCCCTGTTTTTCTGATGTATAAGGCAAGGCCCCTTCCACAATCCATGGAGAAAACACTTGCATATATCCTCTCAGATAGGTTTTGAGCTCTTTTTCCTTTTTAGATTTCTTGACCACAACACTGCTAGATAATCTAGTTTTCTTGTGAGAAATTGATGCTGATGATAGGATAGGTCTAGCAGGCTGATTTGGTGGTGTAGTGAAGATCTTTGCCTCAATGAAAGTCTCCCATGCAATGTTCAACTGCTTGAGGTGATGAATGAAAATGATTTTAATGAGTGAATTATGGAAGAGGTTGTTCATTTGATGCTCATACTCTCTGTTCTGCACTATGTAGGCCATATTTTCAATGCTCCTGTACAAATAATAGGGGATGTTGAGAAATTTCACCCTAGTGAAATGCATGAGAAACCTGCTGTGATAGCTTTAAAGCTTGGAGAAGGTGCCCTCACAAATGAAATATTTCATGATGATCTTCATCATGGGAGCAAACCTGTTCAACAACTGATGAAAAGGAAAAATTTTCTTGATGTTATCTTTGTATGGTGCTTTGAGGTAAGGTTCATACAGCTGGGCATCCAAATATTTATTTTTGAACCACTTTTCACCCACATTGGATATACCTATTGCTACTGCAATGATGTCTATAGAAATGGTTAATGTAACCCCTGCAATGGTCACTTGGTATTTTTGTAGGTTGGATATGAAAACTTTGGTCAAATTAGGATGGCTCTGCACTCTTTGTATCATCTCAAAAAACTCAAAACAACCTACATGCTGAAAACATTTGACTGCGAAGGGTGATGCCATCAATTCCATAGTGTCTGATGGCTCTAGTCTCAAGATTATCCCTCCTTTATTGTATGTATTCTTCTCTTCTTCTCTGGTGTTTATCTCATCTTCCATTATGTTTCTCTTTTCCTCCATTATGTTCAATTTTGTCTAGAAACCCTAGGGAAGAAGGAGAAGGGAAAGGGAGTGGGATTATAGGGTTAGGGAGTTGGGATAAGTGAGGGAAAATTTGGGGAAGTGTGTAATGGAGTTAGGAAAATTAGGGAAGCGATGGGGGGTTGAAATGGTAAGGGAAATAGGGTAGGAAATTCCAATACAGGGAGGTAGTCTAGCTAGAAAAGCGCAGCATAGGGGTAGGGTTTTAGGAAATATAACTTGGGAATGGGAAATGAGGGGATGTAAGGGTAGTGGGGAGTGAATTAGGGTATGAGGGAGGTAAATGGGGTCCAGGGGAAAAAAATTATCCTCACAAAGATGAAAACTAGGGTTTAATTACTTAGAACATGGCATGGAGGGAAATGAGGGTTTGCACCATAAATTTAAAACCATGAGCAGAAAGGACGGCCTGTGAGGATGTGAATTACTTGTAAATGAATTTAGAAACCTTGAAATTCTGCCTAGAACCCTTGGAGACAAGATTTTAAGGCCGTGGCTCTCCTTTGCAAAAAGCACAGCGAGCATGGAAAAGGCACAACAAAGCCATGCAAAAAGCACAGTGTGCTTCTGAAAAGCACAAGGTGCTTGCTGCAAAAAGCGCAGTGGTAGTGGAAAAAGTGCAGCGAAGGAGCTGGAACACAGGTTTTTTGAAGAAAAAATTGATTTTTGCTTGGGGAACTTGGAGAGATCGATGCTTGAGGATACAAATGAATGACCTTTTGGTATTTGAGGGCCTTTTATGCTTGAAGAAATATATTTAAATAAACATGGATCCACATTTACTTTTATCAAAATCAACTTTACATTGATTTTTACCTTTAACTTTAGAGTTTGATCTTTGAACTTAATCTTTTGATGGCTTAGGAACACTGAATAGCTTTTTGAAACTTTACTCATTTGCTGATGGAACTTTGAGTGTGGTAGCTACTTGGAACTCTGAGAATTTATTAAAAATTAGGAACATAAAATTACGTTTGGCTCTGAAATCAAATTTACAAATCAAATTTACTGATGAAATTTATTTATTGCTACTCCTTCACTTGCTGGGATTTACAACATGAAATGATGATTTGATGACCTTGGATCCATAAGACCTAATGAAGACTCTTGACTGAATGAAACCATGATGAAAATGAATGCTATGATGGTGAAAACTCATGACTAATGGTACACTCAGTTGAGAGGTAAAATGAGCCAAGAAGTAGTAAAATTGTTAGAAAGAGTGAAATCAGACCTAGATCTACATCCAGTGACCAAATTTTTAAATGATGACCTAATGGAATGAAAAAAATTTCAAAATGGGACCCTAACATGACATGATAAGAGTATATTTGATCACTGGTGGAAGGATGCAAAAACTGACACTAATAGGTTATATCCCTTCAATTTGCTAGATAATATGAAGGAAGGACTAGGTTTTTCTCTATGGATGTATCGCAAATTGGGTGAACCACGTATATCTATGTCTCTCTTATTTTATGATTTACTGTGTTTGTATTTCCGCAGTATTTTATGTGTTCCATTGCTCTGTTATTTAATTTCTAACAATTGGTAATAAGGCCGAAGGTCTATTTGGCTGATAAACTCATAGGAAGGAAGGGTTCCTGGTTTGAGTGGGTGAAATAATGGAATATGGTAGGTTTAGGGTCGAGAAATTTAAAGGCCAAAACTACCAACAATGGAAGATGAAAATGGAGTAATATTTGCATCAAAAAGATATTTACCTACCATTTAGTGGAAAATCAAGGAAGACGACGAATATGACAGATGAAAAATGGGTGATTATCGACAAAAAGGCACTAGGAACAATACGAATATGCCTCGTAGTGTTAGTGGACTTCAACATTTCAAAGGAAAGGACAATGAAAGTTCTAATGAAGGAATTGGCTAAATTATATGAAAAACCTTCGGCCTCAAACAAGGTATTGATAATGAAGCAGTTATTTAATATGAAGATGTTAGAAGGTGAATCTATTGCTGATCATTTAAATGAATTTAACACAGTTACCAATAAGTTAAGTTCTGTAGGGGTAAATTTTGACCATGAAGTTAGGGCTCTATTGTTTCTGCGCTCAATACCAAAAAAGTTGGAATGGCTTAATCATGGCTATCAGTGATTTTGTCTCCAGTTGTAGTACTTTAAAGTTTGATGATGTTGTTGGTGCATTCCTTAGCAAGGAAATCGTTGAAAAAGGTGTCATTTTCCCATTTTATTTTCCTCTATAGTACAACTAGGGTGGATTTCTAGGGCATGCAATAACTGGGTCATAGGAGCAGGTTTATGTCATCATGGGTTATGGGGGAGTTTTGAGGAGTTTTTATGGGGTTCGATGGCATTCTCTTGGCATATTCTATCATCCACATAACTTGCCTTTCGTTTCAATACATTCCAACAAATTTTAGAAAACATGGTTATTATTGGGCCTGACTTAATTAATTTAGTTTGAGGTAGAATTCTGGGAGAAATATTTGATGGAATACCTTAGCTCGTTAGAACCAGAATGAGAAGATCTACAAGATGAGATAATGAGAAGTGACTTCTAGTGATTAGAGAGAGTATGGTGGGATATTTACCATTTTACTTGGTTTTAATTAGTCATTTAATTAAGGGAAAATAATTAATTGGAGCAAAGACGCCAAAAGTGACTTAAGTGAAATAAAATAAAATTAAAAGGTCACTTAAGATAAATTCAATGAAGGAGCTTCTAGAATAGTAATGAAATGAGATTATTTTAGAGGCTTGGGGATATATCTATGGGTATATATAAAAGAGGAGGAGGAAACCATTTGGAGACACCTTGGAGTTGAGTATTTGTTTCTTGTGGAGAGGTTTGGAGAAACAAGAGTCCCAGCTTCAGTTGTAGCCCTAGGACGGAAACCCTCGGGTGATGTAGTGAGAGTGGGAGAGACCCTTCTCTCCCCTTGGTGAATTCATTCAGAATTCACATGAGCTCATACTGGCTGCAGTTTCATCTTGAGAGGGCAGGTCAAGTGCTACAACAGACACATTTTGAGGTCAGATCTAGTTTGCAGCAGTTGTTCGATATTCTCATCTATTTCCAGCGATTTCATATTGCCATGTACTTCTATTTTTGGTTAATATAATTAAGCTGAGATTTGCTGCATTTTCCTTGTGTTCCTTTTTTCTTGCGGAATTTTTGGTTATTTACCATGTTGTTAAATTTTCATAAATTTTCCGTAGTATCAGTATTATATATTTTCTGGGATTAGAAATATTGCTGGCAAAAATTACTTTAAATTTATGGTGTTTTCTTCAAGTAATTTTTGGGATAATTTTGGTATAACGAAATCATTATTATTTTAGAGAAATGTTTTGAAAGGGACATTACAGTTGTATTAGAGCATGATTTTGGCCAACTGTGGGTTAAATCCAATTTGTCATATTGTTTCTAAATAATAAAGGATCCAAGTTCGGGGTTAAATTTCTTAATCTATTTGTTGGAGAATCATTATTGTAGGTGATTTCACAACGTGTCAAAGAAAACATATTGGCTGTAGTAATATTGGTTTGTAGGATTGAAATTAATGATCATGCTGGGAAAAATTTATTCTACTACATAAAAATTATTTTGCTAGGCCAAAATTGTTTTCTTGGCTAAAATTATTTTGTTGGGCTGAATTTATCTTTCTAGACCGAGATTATTTTGCTGGGCCAAATTTATCTCATTGGGCTAAAAATATCTTGTCATGCCAAATTTCCCTTACCAAGATGAATTTCTCTTGTTGTGTTGAATTATTTTGTAGCAGTTGAATTTATTGGTGAAGGGATTCTTCCTCAGTATTATTAATAAATTTGGTTGGGTTTCAGAATGATTTTTAGTAGAAAACGATGAGAAGTGACCGCGATTGCCGGAAGATGAGGATGGCTAGGGTTTCAATGTGCATCGTAGCAGATATTTTGAGTGACCTCACTTTTCCGTATAGCTCGAATGGCTCTCAAGGGTGCCACAAACCTGTCCTATTCCCAGATCTGTTTAGGAGTGGTGAGAAAATGATTCAGAGGAAGATTCACTTCCCTCCCTTTGCCGCAGGAGAGACGTCGAACAATTTGGAAGGAGGGACACCAGATGCAGTGGAGGATTATTCCTCTATCACTGATAATGTACAGGAATTGATCAGATCAAAAAATCAGGGGGTTTTGGCAGCTCAGCCCTCATTCAGGGGGGAGCTCCGAGCGATGGCGACGCTGGGGTTCAAACAGATGTTTTTTTCTGCTGGCATAGAAAGAAGGGGAGGTAGTGACAACACGATATTGGAAGCAGAAGGACATTCCTCACATCCGTGGAAGCAGCCCTTGCCTCTGTATCTTGATCAGGAATAGCGAAAAGGTTTGTTACTGCATGAAAATATCCAGCAACAGGTAACCCCCAATCATTTTAGATTTTTTTTAAACCCCCTGTGGGAAAATCACTCTTAGTTTGGGTAGAAGAAGACTACACAATTTTGTAGTTGAAACAAAAAATATGGGGACTGATGGGGTACCTAGTCTCGATTCAATACCTGGTCAATGGCTGCCACTCTCTACAGGGTTGCAAGTCTCTGAAGGATCATGCTATTAGTGCAGAAGTGACTATATCCCTAAACCTTCATCTGAGAGGTTGAGAACCAGGGCACATCTAGATCTGCAGGGGGAGAAAAGGGGAAAAAACCACAAAAAAAAAAAATCAAACGAGGGTCCATCCTACAAAAACATTCTACAGGGGAACAAAGCTGCAGGATTAGCTCCACATCAAGCAGGAAATGCCCCAAGGCCATATATAGTAGAACAATTTGGACAAACTCTAGCACTAAAGATCAATGTCCCAGAAACAGAGGCATACATCAAGACATATGAAGCCCAGGCCTTAATATGCTAGTTTAACTGTTTTTGGCCCAAACCAATGGACCTCTTCCATTGGATCTTCACTCAATGGACCACAGAATGTGAAATCCACCTCTGCTCCAAAGGGTTTTTTATCGTGAAATTCAAAACCTCGGAGGAAAGAGATCTTATTATCAGAGAAGGGCCTTGGTTTTGGGGAACCACGGGTCTTTTTATCACCCATGGTTTCCAGACTTTGATGCAAACTCTATGACAGTCTCTAAAATGCCGGTATGGGTTAGATTATATAACCTCCCCCTTCATTTCTGGAATGATAAGGTATTACAGGGTATAGGGAATAACATCGGGCGTTATATCAAAACAGACATGGAGAGAATAGAGGAGAGGATATATATACTTTTGCACGGATCTGCGTCGAATTAGATCTAAGCAAAGGATTACCAGAAAATATTGTGATGATCTACAAGAAACAAAACTGGCTGCAAGCACTCGACTATGAAAATACTGCATTTAGATGCAGAATTTGTAGGATGATAGGACATTTACAAAATACATGTCCAGATGCCAAGAAAAAAAAAGAAAAGAAAATAATGGGAAACACAAAAAAAGGTTGGCAATATCCCCCTCCAGAGTCAGAGGAGGATGAGCTAGAAGAAGAGGATGAAACAACTCCTATGGGGAGAAATCAGTCAACACAGGAACTAGAGGTACAAAGGAAGGATACAACAGTACACATGGGTCCTCAAACCCATCCAAATCATATAGAAAGGAATCTAGAGGATACAGGAAATGGAGGGATCAAACGAAACCATCCATCAGATACTTCAGACTCATACAAGGACACCAGAACCTAGATAGCAGATAATCAGATTGTCCTTGCAACCTGCGAGCCATCTCAGGGTGAGTGGCGCAAGGTCGAGAAGAAGAAAGGGAGGAAAACCTGATTTGTGGGACATCTACCCACATCCTGGCGGCTGGGGATAACTCGGGGCCGTCAATTTATTTTTTCTCCTCTTTCCTCTCTATTGGCCTATTCTTTTTACTTTTTATTTTTATTTTTACTGAATTCTCTGGTAGCCTCGCTACGATGCATTGTGTGCGAGAGCACACGAGCCCTATGGGCACTTTCTGAATGCTTAATTGCATATACTACATGTAACTTTTCATTATATAAATAAAAAGTTGCTGATTTTTTCCTTGGAAAAAAACTTTGGTTGGGTTTCCTGTTGCGAAATTTTTTTCAATAAAAGAGTGTGATTCACCGACTGCCCAATTTTTCCTAGAATTTATTAAAATTTCGGAAAATTTAAAGTTTGATATTTTTCTAAATAAATTTTATTTGCTCAGGACGTATTATGATTCCATTTATCCTAATTATTTTCCAGAGCCAAATTTTTCTATTGGGGCCAAGTTTATTTATTGGGTTTATTTTATTTGCTGGAGCCCAATTTATTTGTCAGAGCCTAGTTTATTTACCATAGGTCTTGCAAGAGATCTATCTCATTTGAACCAATGATTTTGTAGTGAAAATGTAGGACTAAAGAGTTGGAACACTGTGGTACAAATTTATCTTATTTGGAGCAGTGTGCCGATTTCAGCAAACTAGGAAACTCAAACTAAATTGGTACTTTCCAAGTCAACTAGAATTTGCCCAAGATTTTTCTAGGTTTTATGAGACGAGTTCGTGGTTAAAATTTCAAAATTTTTCGGGCAATATTTGGATTGTAAATCAACATTTCTTCAGAAGTTAGTTTTATTGGTAAATTGGGTAATACACACCACTTGGTGGGATTGCTCTCAACTTAAAGTTAAGCCAAACCATTTCTGGGTTTTTTATGGTTTTGGTGTGAGGAGCTCTAGGTTAAAATTTAAGAATTTTCTGAGTAGTTTTTTTTTCCCAAGGAAAAATTATAATTTTCATTAATATGTGAAAATTACATGCTGTAGATGCATTGCATATGCATTTTTGTGACTGTGGTCACACCATATTGTTCTACAGAATCCCTAGAGGGGTGTACATCATAGATTGTTAAAAATAATTATAGTAAATACAATAATTTAAGTTCAGATATATCATGATCATGAAAAGAAACTATCAAAAACCAGAGCTGTAGGTCCTAAAAAATCTAGCTGTTCTATGAAGGGGCAGTGATAATAGTTGTAGTGTTGTTCATCCTTCTGCTCGTCTATATTCTAGAGTCTCCGATGCTGGATCACTTCCACCTTGGAAAGATCGTTGGAAATGTAGTTGAGTTCCCTGTAAATGTGAGAACATGAGATAGATAAGAATTGAGCTTTCATATGCCAGAAATCTTCCAATATAGTCCGAAGTGTGTGCACGTGGCATGTAGCTGATTTATTGAACCAATTAATGATGATTTTAGAGTCTCCAAATACTTGTAAATGGTGGAATTCATGCTCTAATGCAAATTGTATAAGATGGAGAAGTGTAATGAGCTCAACGAAATTATTCGTTCCAGGTCCCAAACCCATTTTGATTTTAAAGAAGTGCTGAGGGGTAATGTGAAGGAGGGCGCCACCCTCGCATCTAATGGGTTGGGATGAGCCATCGAAGTAAGCCTAGGGTATGCAAAAGTTGATAACTTCGGGAATGATAGATTTGGGTGGTCGTGGAGGGTCATCATCTGGGATGCTGGTGTAAGTGGATAGTATACGTGAAGTGATCGAATTCTAATTGGGGAGGCAGTCCTAGAAAATGGAGCCATTCCTAGCCAACTGGATTCCCCAACAGATGAGAAGGGGAAGGTTCCTAGATTTATGCAGGGAGACAATGTTCCACCAGAGTTTCCAAGCCCCCCCTATGTTCAGCCCATGCCACTGTAGATTGATGCCCAAATCAGATAGGATGGAGGTCCAAAGTGCATGGGTGGAGCGATAGTGTATGAACATATGATTAATCGATTCAGAGTCATTTTGGCAGAGTGTGCACCAATATGGACCATTGATAGATCGTTTTTGTAGGTTGTCCATAGTGGGAGCAATGTAATTGAGAATGCACCACATGAAGAGTCTGCTGTGGTGCATTCTTGCCTTGAGTTTCCATATGAGCTTCCACCACCAAGATTGCACCTGTGGGAGGTGATCCGAAAATATGAGTAGGTAGCCTTCCTTAGGTGTATATAGCCCATATTTTGAGGGGGCCTAGATTAATTCATCATCCCCTATGCCTATTTGGATATGAATTTTAGATAGAGCAGCTGTATAAGCCTCCCAAGCTTGGTGCATTAGTCCTGGGAGTCCAAGTTGATTAGCATATTTCCATCCTTGCAAGTAGAGGGTCGAGGCAAGGGGGTCAGCAATCTGTGCAATGAAATGGATGCCTTGTTTTGACAGATGGTTTACAATATTGCGCGGTAAAGTGTGTGCGTTTCCACATCCAGACCAAGGATCAATTTCGATGTGCGCTTGATTCCCAGCTCTGATTCTCCAAGTCATACCAATTTGAATATGTGGGAGTGAGGTAATAACAACCTTCCATATGGGTGAAATGTTCTGGTGGCTCCAAGAGGGTTGTCTGATCCAATTGATGGTGTTTGTGGGTCGAATGTATTTCATGTAGACCACCTGCATCCAGAGATTCTTGGATGTCATAATCGCCCATCCCATTTTTTCAGTAAGAGCTTTGGCGAATATATCCAAGTTTTGATACCCCATCCCCCCCATTTTTTAGGGAGAGAAATGCTGTCCCATTTAATCCATGAAAAATTCTGTCCTTCTCGATTCCCATTCCATAGAAACTTGCTGCAAAATCTTTGTATTCAGTCGATGATGGCTCGAGGAATCCAAGCTAGAGACATACAGTAAACTGGGGTGGCTTCTAGGACATATTTAAGGAGGGTTAGATGACCAGCCCATGATAACCATCTGTTGTGCCATATGAATATCCTCTTTTCCAATTTGGCAATAAGCCAAGTCCAATCTGCAATGTAATAATTAGAGGGCTTTAGTCTAAACCTGAGATATCTGAGTCCATCCTGAGGATCCAAGGGAGTGAATGGAAATCTGTTAAGAGAAATTCTTCTCTCCTAAGGAGTGCATCTGTTAATAGTGATGGTCGATTTTATAGCATTACAGACCATACCAGTTGTGATGCTGAATTCTGCAACGACAACTGAGAAAGATAAAATGTCACCAATGGTGCCATTGAGTAGAATGAGAACGTCATATACAAATAAGAGGTGTGAGAGTGTACATCCTTCAACAATTTTCATGCCCTGTAGTTGACCTAGATTATTTTCATTCGTAATCAACCAGCTTAAAGCTTCCATTATGAGAAGGAAGAGGAGTGGGGAGAGGGGGCATCCTTGTCGAAGTTCTCTTTCAGAGTGGAAGAAAGAAGATGTAGAGCCATTGATGAGTATACCGAATGAAACATTGGTGATGCAACACATGATCCATTTGATGAAGCTATAGGGGAATCCTAGATGGGTGAGTGTCATTTGAATGTAGAGCCAATTTGATTGATCAAATGCCTTAGTGAGGTCCACTTTGAGGATGATAATTTTGAGCTTCGTGAACTTAATAGAGTGGATCACCTCCTGTGTTGTGCCAATAGCTTTATGTATCTGGTGATGATGGAAGAAGGCAAACTGTTTAGGAGATATGTGAGCAGAGAGGATGGGTTTAATGTGATTGGCAATGATTTTGGCAATGATATTGTATAAGCAGTTGCAGAGGGAGATAGGTCGATAATCTGAAAAATGTTGGGGATCATCAGATTTTGGAATGAGGGTAATAAAGGTGGAGTTGTAGGCATCATATAATATTCGTGACGTATGACACTCTTCGACCATATTGAGGATGTCTTGTCCCATAATATCAAAAAATACCAAGTATAATTCAATGGGCCAGCCATCCGTTCCAGGGCTCTTATCTTTCTGGAACCGTTTTAGGGTGTCCTGGAGTTCCTAAATGGTGACAGGTTGAGTCAATTTTTCTTCGTTGTCCTGATCCACAAATATGGGAAATAATCTTGCCACTCTTATGATTTCAGCCAAATTAGTGTTTGCAGGGGCCTTGTAGAGTTTACGAAAATGCTCCACCCCCATGTGTGCCAACTGATGGAAATTATGGGCCTGGTTACCATCTTCGTCCTTCAGAGACCAAATGGTATTAATGGCTTTACTCCCATTTGCGAAATGATGGAAAAATTTGGAGTTCTCATCACCAGATTTTAGCCAAATGGCTTTGTTCCAGAGGCGCCAAATTTCCTCTTGATCCTTGAGTATCCGGTTTCATTTTGCTGCAAGATGAGTGAGCTGTGTTTTGGTAGTTACAGTGGCCGGATCGTCCATCAATTCAGATTCAATCCTGGCAATGTCAGATTCAATTTTGCGAAGAGAGTCCTCATCCTTTTTTATTTTGTCTCGAACCCATGACTTAGTCAGTTTCTTGATGACAGTTATCTTAGCAACAAATGATGCTGAGGGTGAGGAATCAGGATCAATGGGGTCGGAGGTCCAAAATATGGAGACAAGTTCAATGTACTTAGGGTGGGCGAGCCAGGTGGCATTAAAATTGAATGGACTGCAGGGCTTCCCATGGCCGAGGGAAAGTTCCATAAATATGGGGAGATGATCAGATATACCCCCAGATCCCACCCATTTTCAATATGATAATCCAGAGTTGATGAGAGATTCATGGATGAGAAAGCGGCCCAGTCTACGGGCAACAGAGGCCTCTCCAACCCTGTGGTTGCTCCAAGTGGGGTGGATCCTGGGAATAGGGATGTCGACCAGGTGGTGGGTGTCCATGAGTTGTGCAATGTCGGCAACCAGAGGGTCGGCCTGTGCAAGGGAGCCCCAGGATTCAACAAGACCTAGGGAGAAGTTTAAGTCCCCACCGATGATAAGGTTGTGAGAAAAAAAAAGGGAAATATTAAGGAGGTGGTGCCAGAAGGGAAGGCGGGAGATACAAGGTGCATAAATATTGATGAGTCGATATTCTGATCCAAGCTCAGAGGAGAAGACATCCACTCCCAAGAAACCATCCCCACCCCATTGATTCAGGACCCTAATGGTTCTAGGGTTTGTGCCAAGTAAAATTCCTCCCGAGCGGTCACAAGTGTCCAATGTCTGGAAGTTCCAATTAGGGTAGATGGATCAAAGAGATGAAATCACATGATCGAAGGAGTCAAGGGTTTCCTGGAGAAAGATGATGGCAGAGGGAATACTTGTCAATAATCTTCGCAGGGCCATTTTTTTTGCAGGGCTGGCCAACCCATGACAATTGAAGGATATAATTTTCATGAGGTAACCGTTGGCTGGGTCATCCGAGCTCTAAGGACCCTTTCAAGAGTGTTTTTCTTGCCGTCCACCACATCCAACCCATCCTGAATAATAGCCTTGGATATGTTCAAGTGTCGGCCTCTACCAATTTTAGGTCGAATATGATCCAAAAGACCTAGGCCACCAGTCCCAGGGGAGAGGGGATGAGGATGAGTGAGAGATCGAAGGAGGTAGGAGTGTGAGCTCCGAGAGTCCAAAGACGATTATGAGAGGGGTAGGGTAGGAGGTGGACTAGGAATAGTGGGGGGGAGAGAAAAAATGGAGGGTAGGGGGGAGGAGGCAGGGCAAGTCACATATGGGACTGGCCTAGTGGCCGTTAAGGGGAATGAGGTGCACTGTGAAATCGAAAGAGTAGATGTAGATGTGATAAAAAGAGAAACAAGGAAAGAGGATGGAGAATTACCCAATGCAAGTTTGGCTGCTACAGCCTGAGCCCTTATCATCCGGGGAGAGGGAGGTCCAGGAGGTGCAGAGGTGGGCTTAGGCCCGTGAACTGACTTCTTCCCTTTGCATCGGTCTTCCGAGACGTTCAAAGGTGGAGGAGCTGTCGAAATCTCTGGTGCTTGCTCATGATCCGGTTTTCCAACATCAAATGCCCCTTTGAGGAGGGGGCAGTCCTTGTATAGGTGTCCAACCTCATGACATCTTCGACATCTATAGTGTACTCCTTTGTAATCCACGATCTGAATACAAAATTTCTTCCATCTCAGAGTGATGGCCTCTTCCAATCCTTCACGAGTGTCTAGGTGTACCAATATCTTGGCCATCGTCATAATGCCAGAGGTTAGGTAGGATTTTTCATGGTCTAGATACATGCCAAGTGTGTTTCCAATGTGCCACATGATGTTTTCAGACCAGAAGTGAAGCAGGAGCCCTGACAACCTAACCCAAATCGGCCCTGCTATAAGGTGTTCTATTTCTGGGTCGAAAAGGGGGCTCCACCTTTTGAACATGACCGATGCTTGTTCTATGTGACATAGCTTCGAGAGCACCCATGTGATCTGTTTAGAATGATGGAAGCATAAGGAAAACCATTCGCAAGGCAGAATGACAACCCACGACATCTCCTCCATGATAGGTCCCCAAATTTCATTCATCAAAGTGCGTAGATGGTTGAGACTATATCTTCAACCCCGAACATGACCAACCAATACTTGGTCTGCCATATCCATTACTTCTCCCATAAGAAGCCCTTCTCCAAGGTTTAGATAGAAATTATGGTTACCCTTTTTAATGCATTTCGAGCGTTGATTTCCCTTGTGCGTTGATCTAGATTCCCTCTGGTCAAGAAGGGGATCGGACTTGTGGTTTGTGGCAGTGAGGATTGGATCATCTATAGGATAGACTATTGGAGGGGCAGAGAAACATCCTGAAGATGTGAGGCCAGGTCTTGACGAGGCCTCATCATAGGGGACTTGCGGAGGTGCAGCTGAATATTTAGGAGGCCATGCGCCAGGAGGGCCATGAGGGGGCGAAAAAAAGGTTGTTTTAGACATCGGCGGGGAGCTCAGGGGTATTGTCGGCAGGTTGGTGAGTGAGAATGGAGGGGAGTCGGTAAACAGTGGAAGGTCGGTGGGAAGTGGGCCAAGGAGAGGATGGGAAATAGGCAGAGGAAAACATGGGTCGTTAGAGGCCGCCTTAGGGATATTGAGGGACAGCGGGGCACTAGGTGGCATAGGGTAATGAGGGGATCCCTAGATATCGAAACCTTCGAGCGGGTCTGACAAATAATCGACGATTTAATCATCCATTGTTGGCATAGAATACTGACCATTTGTGATCTATGCCGGCCTGTCAACGTTAGGACTGACCGGGTGCGAATGGTGGTTACAGGGACATGTTGTCTGTTACCCAGAGGTTGCGTGATGGAGTTGCTGCAGCTGTTATCCTTGCCTATCCTGCTTGAAACCCTATCCCTTCAGAAACCCTAACCTGATCATATCATTGAGATGAGTGCACAAGAAGAGCCATCCTCTCCTCCCTCTCTGAAACATTTTCCTTTTTTATTTTCTTAGCAATTTTGACGGTAAAAACTTTGATTCTTCATCAATAATAGCATGAGTATTTTCTGGGCAGTGTCTGCTACCAGTTGGGCCATTTCCATCTCTTGGGTCTTCATTTCACTTGGGTTTTTCATGCATGCAATGTGGTATCAAATTCATTTGAGCATTATAATTCTATTAAGCATTTGTCTCACATATTTATTTATGTCGCAAGTGTTTCCACTTTATCTGCAAAGTGTTTGACAAAAAACACTACTTGCTAACTATTTGTTAAAATTTCTCAAAGAAAGTTTTTAATGATTGCTAAGTTAGTGAGAGAGTATGGTGAGTCTACATGAGGTGTTCATATTTGGACCTCTGTCTAATTGTTGAGAATTTCTTCAAGTGACAAACCTTTATATTGAGTTAGCCACTATTATGTACTTCTGTTGTTGTTGTCAATGAAATTCATGCATAAAATAGCTTGATGTACTTGTCATCCTTCCAATAAAACATGGATGAAACCTTCATAAATTCCCTTTTTAAATTAGCAGCAGAAATCAACATATCCATTTCTAAGGGGATACTTACTTTGCTATAGCAAGAGAAACCACATAAGAACATGAATTGGGGCCCAAATTTATGCACTTAGAACAAATTTAAGATGTATGGGGTTACAATAAAAGGCCTTCTAAAACTAGAAGAACTTGCTTCACTCCTCTCCAAGATGCATCAATAAAATGGGAAGAGCTTGGTTTAGGCTCTAAAACCAGCTATGCTTGCTCTCATACAACACAGGTTTTTGGAGCATCCTTGTGTAGGGGTCAAACTTTTAGTTTCCTCTTGTCTCAGTAGTATCATGTTGTTGACCACACCTATACCTCCTTACAACAATGACATTATTTGGAGAGTCTTCAGGGTGATAATGGAGACATTTCAGGATTTGGATAACAGTGAGGGCCCTACCATTGGGAAGAGGCTAGATATTTTATAAGCCCTTAGTTAGATCTGATGACCTCATATTTGAGTTGGAGTGTGATGATTTGATTTGGAAGATGTTTCAATGCTTCTTCAAGATTAGGAAACACTATCCTGACATAGGCATAGTATACGTGCAGTCCATTTTGTATTCATGCATGGGAGGACATGATGCCATTTGCAGGGAGTTACAGTCTATATTGTTTTCCATTTGGAGGTAGGAATCATTAGTTTCACCTGCTGCTTATGAACTAGCCAAAAGGTTGGTTAAGCAAAACATTGATATGTTCTAGAGATGATTAAACCATGAGGAGTTGCATAGGATTGGTGGTGACCAACCATGCAACAAGAATGAGTTGAGGAGGAAGGGTATTTGCTTCATTTGCAAGGAACCTTAGGGACCTGACCACTCATGCTTGAGTGACACCGAGGAGATGACATAGGTAGAGTAGGAGGTGATTCCTTCCGAATTTTAGGATGAGGATTCTTCTTTGGATGAGTCCATGGGGTCATACGAGGATGCCTATGTGGAGCATGAGCAATCATATGGAGTTTTTGAAAACAAACTAGACTTATATTTCAGTGTGTATGATGAGAAATCAATGGATCCTATGGGAGACATTTAGGGTGATGTGTCACTAGTGATGATTCAGGTTGGAGAGAACATAGAAGAGCATGAGTCAGTTAAGGAGGATGTTATACACAATATGTATGATGATCCTTTTGTGGAGAGACAGTTGGAGGTTCATGTTGAGCCCATGATAGAGGAGGATAAACAACCATCTTTTGGATCAACCATTTACGAGGAGCAGATAGATGCACATGCAACCAAAAAAATTGTTTCACTTTCAGTTAGTAGCCTTGAGGAGAATATTGATCATTTCAAGACATGTCTTATGGTGTTGAAGTATAAGATCTAGATAGTCCAAGGCACCATCTTGCAGAAAACAATAAAATTGAGGAGCTTAAGGGTTTGTGTCGAGTCAAAATACAAGTTATTTAATGTTGAGGGGTGATTGAGGGTCCTAGTGAGGCAGCAAGAGGAGTACACTTGGGAGTTTCAGAACAACCCTCTCCAGGAGTACCTAGACAGGGCATGAAACACAACTTGTCCACTTGTACCCATTGCAAGGAAAGAGGCGGGGCTTTTTCAATGGATATTTTTGATTGATCAAACAAAGAATTATGAATTGAGCATGGACCAAAATCAACATAGCAACCTTCTTCCTTACACTAGTGTCCATGCCTTAGATTGGTAGGAGATGATGAGTTGGCATCCTATTGATGGAGTATTATTCTTAGTTAGGGCACAGTTCAACATGATCCCTTAGGTGAGAGGGTTACTACATGTTTTAGTGGGTAGTGGGATGTGGACCGACAGTTCATCAATATTCCAGTATCACTAGCCCAACATCAACAAAGTGGTCTTGACCTCAGCTTATGCCAGAGGTTGGATTGGTGAGAGGTGAAGAGTTGGTATTCTACTAGTGGAGAAACATCTACGGTCAGAGACAGAGCACAACTCAAGCCATGGGGTATGGATGAAGATGATTGATTATGGTGGTTTTGGGATCCAGGTGGATCCATGGATGGCAGATTGAGTCAGCGTTTTGTTTGGGATCCAGGTATTGAGAGATCAATTTATGTTTGGATTACATGGAGGCATGATGGGGTCCAGTGGTTCATATGGGATCCTGGTATCAGTTTGAAAATGCCTCTACAAAGGACATGTATGGATTTATTGAGGGAAAGAAATCTTGGGACGAAATGATTTGTCATGTCCCCATTTTTATATTTCTCTATAGTACAGCTAGGATGGATTTCCAGGGCACGGGATGGCTAGGTCATGGGAGTAGGTTTAAGTCATCATGGGTTCCAGGGGAGTTTTGAGGAGTTTTTTTTGGGTCCGATGACATTTGATTGGCATGTTCTACCATCCTCACATATTTCCTTTCATTTTGTTGCATTCTGACAACTTTTAGAAAAAAAGGTTATTATTGGGCCTAACTTAATTAATTTAGCTTGAGGTGAAATTCCAGAAGAAATATTTGATGGAATACCTTAATGTAATAGCTCTTTGGAACCAAAATGAGAGTATCTACAAGATGGGATGTCAAAAAGTGACTTCGAGTATTTAAAGAGAGTATGGTGGGAGATTTATAATTTTCCTTGATTACAAATGGTTTTAATTAGTCATTTAGGCCAAAAGTGACTTAAGTGAAATAAAATAAAATTAAAAGGTCACTTAAGATAAAGTCAAGAAAGGAGCTTCTAGAATAATAATAAAGTAATAAATGAGATGCTTCTAGAGGGTTGGGGATCTATCTATGGAGATCTATAAAAGAGGATGAGGAAATAATTTGGAGACACCTTGGAGTTGAGTATTTTTTTCTTTTGGAGAGGTTTGGAGAACCAAGAGTTCCCAACTTCAATTGTAGCCCAAGGAAGCAAACCCTCGGGTGATGTAGTGATAATGGGTGATAACTCTTCTCTCCCCGTGGTGAATTCATTCAAAATTATCATGAGATCTTATTGGTTGTAATTTCATTTTGAGAGGCGAGGTCGAGTGCTGCATCAAATGCATTTTGAGGTCAGATCTAGTTTGTAGCAGTTGTTCGAGATTCTCAGCTATTTACAGCTATTTCATATTGTCATGTACTCCTATTTTTGGTTTATATAATAAATCTGAGATTTGTCGCATTTTCCTTGTGATTGTTTTTTCCTGCGTCATTTTTGGTTATTTACCGTGTTGCCGAATTTTCACAAATTTTCCGTAGTATTAGTTTTGTGTATTTTCTGGGCTATATCGTAGATTAAAAATATTGCTGGAAAAAAATACTATAAATTTATGGTGTTTTCCACATGTACTTTCTGAGATAATTTTTCTATAACAAAATCACCATTATTTTAGTCAAATATTTTCAAAGGGACATTACAAAAGCTCAGGTGAGACATCAGGTAATTTTTTGACTACAAAGACTAGGGGAAGAAAAATAGAGAGAGGAAAGAGACTAGGATATCGCAGTAAGTCATGGAAATTCAGATCCAAATCCATATCGGGGATAGTGTTCTCGAAATGTGGGAATTAATGACACCTAAATAAACATTGTAAATATTGGAAGGGAAAAGAAGGAGATGGAAAACAAGAGAATAATTAGGAATGAACAAGTGAATGTAATAGGTGATGTGTTGCAAGATGCTTTCATTCTTTCATTAGAAAATATTGTTGATGCCTAAGTGGTAGATTTAGGGGCTTCATTCCATGCTACATCCCATAGGAAAAATTTTCATGACTATGTTCAAGGAGATTTTGGACAAGTTTGTCTGGGTGATGATAAAGTCTGTAAAATTATTGGAATGGGTAAGGTACTTACAAAAAAAAATGGAAAGCAATGGATGCTAAAGGAGGTAAGACATGTTCCATATCTAAAGAAAAATCTAATTTCAATAGGGCAGTTGGGAAGTGAGGGTTGTGTAACTACATTTACAGACAAAACTTGGAAGGTCACTAAAGGAGCCATGGTAATAAAAAATGAGAGAAGGTTGGTATATTGTATTTATGCAATGGTATTTATGATTATGCTAATTATTTAACCTTTGTAGAAGAAGATACAACATTGTGGCATCATAGGCTTGGGCACATACGTGAGGAGGGGATGCAGATTCTTCACTCAAAAAATTTGATGCTAGGTTTGAAGCATGTTTATTTAGATTTATGTGAGAATTGTGTTTATGGAAAAAAAAATGAGAGTAAGATTAATCAAATTTGGAAAAGAAAAGAAGAGCGAAAAATTAGAGCTTTTGCATACTGATGTATGGGGATCGACTCATATATCATCTCTCGATGGCTCTTCTTATTATGTTAATTTTAGTGATGATGCAACTAGGAAAAAATGGGTTTATTGTATTAAAAATAAGTTTGACATATTTAATAGTTTTAAGAAATGGAAAGATTTGGCTGAGAATGAGAGAAAAATGAAGTTGAAGTGTCTCATATTAGATAATGGAGGTGAATATTGTAGCAATTAGTTTGATAATTACTATTCATACCATGGAATTCATAGAGAGAAGATAGTTCCAATAACACCACAAGAAAATGGTGTGTCAAAAAAGATGAAAAAAAAAACTAGGGATCATGCAAGGTGTATGATATTGCATGCAAGATTTCCCTTACAATTTTGGGCACATGCTATAGATACGGATGCTTACCTAATAAACATAGGGCCTTCAAGTTCCTTTGATGGTGGTATTTCAAAGGAGGCATGGACAGGAAAGAAGGTAAACTACTCATTTCTAAATACTTTCGGTTATGAATCATTTGTCCATATTAATAAAAAAAACATAACAATGTTTGAGGCAAAAAAAAAAAAAAGTGTACCTTTATTGGATACAATGATAGTTATTTTGATTATCTCTTATATGATTATGAAAACCATAAAATCCTTAGGAGTAGAGATGTGGTATTCAATGAAAGGTTATTAAACAAATATCATGTAGTATGCTTGACCTACATAAAATATTAAAAGTGTGAAATATGCCAGATATACCACAGAAAAGAACGCAAAGAGATGCCAAAAATGGAAATATTTTATTAAGATCTGCATAAATACTGTTCACTTTCCCCTTCGAGGGGGAACCTCAAGTAGAGTAGAGCTCAATTACACAAGAAAATACAAGACTTTCCTTACTATATTCAACATTATATAGTTTCATGAGAACCCAAAAACCTAACTACTTATGATCCCTTGCAAATGCAGTTTAATCACTTTTTTTATTAACTATGGTTCATTATAACTAATTGTGGTCTCTTTTTATAATGTGAGTCAACCACTTGTAATGCTTACATGAATTATTTATTATAATAACCTATCATGACTCTTATGGGGTCCCTTATGATTATTACATTAATAAAGGGATTTGGGTCAAACCTTAACATTCCCTCCCCCTTCAGAAACAAACCTGTCGTTAAGGATGGAGATGCCGAAATTTATGGAGAATAGTTGTTGGTTTCCATGTCACATCTTTTGGTAAGGTGTATTTCCACTATATGAGGAATTCCTTGATAGTGTGTTCGCAAATATGTTGTTCCCTTGAATCCAGGGCCTATTCCAGTTGGCTCCAAATAGAAGCTTCCTCGTCTAATTCAGGTAGTATGGTTTGAATCTTACAGTTGCACCCCACAACTCTTTTGAGACAAGAAACATGGAAGATGGGGTGGATTTTGAAAGTGGTCTCTTGTTATCTCTTAGAAATATTCTTGGTTGTGGAAGTAAATAACTGAGGTAACCTCGAACCAGTCTCTTGAATTGAAAGCTATCCCTTTCAATCCGAAGGGGGATCCCTTCTATAACTCAGTCAAAATGACTGGTTATGTACTTAACAAAATGACTGGCTCTACTGTAAAAGGGTTTAAAAAATGTGGTAGGGTTTTATTGGAGAAAAGGGATGACTTCGGGGCAAGACCCAGGTTCAGGCTTGGAGGCCAACAAGGTCCTGCTGTAGTCTATGACAACGTTGACATTTTTACCTTGCTCAAAGGAGAGAAAAGAGTCTCACTCGAGGCGTGCTGTGACCTTAATGAGATAGGAGAACTAGAACCATGCCATTAGAGTGAGCTAGTGTTCATTATCCAACATCAATACATTACATGCATATGGAAAATCAACTTGTAACACATATTATTCATGTAGAGAACTATCATATGATATGCACCATAAGGAGCTATTTGAAAATTTTTAAAGACTTCAATAAAAAACACACATAGACAATCACATAATCAATACACCATTCAGGTCCAAAAAAAATCTCCCTGTATATTAATCCTTTGTGTAGAAAATTACATCCAAGGTTCTGCAAAGCTCAATACATCACAAAAAATGCCAAAACCCAGAACTAACTCTTCCCTCTGCCTTTCGCTTTCTTATCTATGACTTTTCCTAGAACTGGCAGTCTTTGCCTCTTTCCCGCTTAGTTGGTCTGCTGCGCTCCACCATTACCTATTCTTTTCCACACTTGGCTCTGCTTCAACACTCTTTCTTCCTATTCACTGTTTTCTTCCCTTACCACCTATGCTGAGCATGTCAGTCTGCAATGGTTCTTCACAACTTTCTCCTTCCACGCCTGTCGGTTTACAACTTCAAAACTGGTTTCTTCAAAACAAAGGCCCCAACAGGTTTGGAGTCAAATAATTGGCTTAAAAATGAGGCAAAATAAAACCTTCACAGAGGCAGGGTAGCTGAGATACTCTGAAATTTAAAAATGTTGTGATGGAATGAAAAATAAGAAGATAATGGTATATGTTGGCGAGGGATCAGGTCTCGCGGGCAAGACCCAGGTTTAGGAGTTGTGGCCAACAAATAAATCCGCTGTAGTCTAGGATCACGCCGGCATTATCACCCTGCTCCAGGGAGCAGAGAGTCTCACCCGAGGCGTGCCGCAACCACATGCAGAAGGGGAATAGATCAATAGCAAGGAACAGATCTGCGACTCATGATTAACAATATATCGATTGCATAAACATAATCATGTACGCAAGAACACGTAGAAAGCATACAGACATTAAACAAATAAAATTTTAAATCATCATAATCATCATAATCCTCATACTCATCATGCATGCATGTGAATCACATAATGAGACAAAAACCTGTAAATATATTGATCTCTTTAGCTAATCCCACAGTTACATAGCTTCTGCAATGAGAGCTTACAAGTCTAGTACAGATGCCTTGCAGAACAGAAATGTAGAATGGAGAAACCTAGGAACTACGGAGGTGTCATGCACGATCTCCTTTAGTCGCTCTATATTCTTTTCTCCGTAGGAATCTCTTCTTTCATTCGGGTGACTGCTATTTATTCACCCAATTTCGCAACTCTTAGTTCCTCTTTCTGTTCTTCTCCAGCTATTTCCAGTTTCTCTCTTGTCATCTGTGTGTTCCGCTTCCTGTCTTCTGCTGTATATCCTCATGCATCTGCTTTCCTCAGCTATGTGCCTGTTCCGTCACAACATTGGTAGCTCCACTATTTGGTGTATTTGCGACTTCATTGCGGTTTCCATGTGTCCTTGTTCCGCAACTCCAAAATCTGGCCGTTATTCCAAATTCAAAATATTCAAAACGGGATTTTCAAAACAAGGGCCCCAACAGTATACTTTTAAGAGCACCACAAGGATGAAATATTTTAAAGCATAAGTTAGAAATTTGTGACATACTGATCATATAAAAAAAGCATAGTAAATATGATTTCAATTTATTTACTTTTATGAGTCATTGTAGAATACACATATGACAACATAGAAGGAAAACAAAAACAGAAAAATACATATCCAAACTCTCTCAACACAAGAATCGCTGCTACATAATTAGTATTCCTTTATTAAACCTTCAGAAAATACACAAGGCACAATAAGTTTCTGATTAAAAACCCAACCCTTTTTCATTCTCATGAAAATATCTTTATAAAAATACATCATCTGATTACAGAATAATAGTCTTCAGATTTAATTACAAATTGCTAAAAATAAAAGAGATAAAATGTATCTCTTAAATACATGCATATAAAACTTTCCAAGCCTATCTGCATCTAAATATAATGTTGTTTTTGGATTCATTGATAGATATAAGGAACAAAAAGTCGAATTTGATGAGGTGGCATCCAGGTCACCAATTGTCCATGAGCTTTTCCCTCACGAATTCTTGAAAAATAGGGTTTAGTGATCCCTTCGAAACTCCCAAACCGTGCTAGCTATTAGAAAACTAAGATATTTTTTATTAATGGATCTATTTTCGACAAAAACTCTTTTGTTTTTCAAAAATTCATCTTCTATTGTCTTAAAACAATTTTTTAAAACATTGGCTAAAACATGAAAAGAATAAATTTCCAAAATCCTGAAAACTAGGTCTCAAACATTCCTTCGAATCTCTCAAACCATTGCACCTGTGTAAAAACTAAAAGATGTTTTTAAATGATCCTGTTGCAAACAAAAAATTCCTTCGGTTTTTAAAATTTCATTTTCCAATTATTCGAAATATGCTCCCGAATTTACTACATTTTACAGGAAAAATATAGTTTTAACTGGCAATTTCGGTGACAGACAGACTGTCAGCATTTCCTTTCTGCCTATTTTTAGAATTTTTTGATAGTGGGAATGTCACCATTTATCTTGTAAAAGTTTACCAATTTAACAACAAAGTTACCAAACTTACAAATAAAAAACTAAATTACAAAATGAATTGACTTTAATGGTCGATAAGGGAAATCATTTTGATTTGGAAAAATGATTACGATTTGTAGGAAACACCTTTTAACCCATGATTATTCAACGAATCATACAACGATGGCGACAGATAAATTTTTTTATTTAACCTCACACTTACCTGTGGCATATTTTCATACCTCATCATTGACGCTGAAGTGTTCAACGTAATTCCAAATTTTAAATTTTAAATTTGCTTTTGGCGTTGACAATTGGCCTATCAATTCTATTGGAAATGCTGATAAGCCTGTTGTCAACAAATTTCTTCAGAAAAAATCATCGGAACATTTAAAGCATTGATAGCCCCTCTATCGATAGTTTCCATTTTTATTACATTAACAACGCTGACATTGAAATTGTCAGCCTTTTCGGAAAAAACTTTTAAAAACAATGTTTATTGTGGTAACACTGCCAATCCCAATTTGTAGGCGGTAGAACCAATATGGTGAACAACCTGATAAGGCCCATAAAATTTTGGAAGCCCTTTTATTTGAAAGATGTTTGCTAATAATACTGGAGTCAAAGAAACACTTGGTCGCCCACTTGAAAATACCTTTTTGAGCGATGTTGGTCAACTTTTTGCTTCATCTAGTTTTTTCTTGACAGAGGTTATCCTTCAAAAGAACGAGAGTGGTAGCTATGTTGTGCAGCAATTTATCAACTTCCTACACCTTGGAAGATCCTGTGATATAATAAGTTGGCCAAGGTGGGAGTTGTCCATACACCGCCTCATATGATGCCATATTTTTTGATTCATGATAATTAGTATTATATCACCATTCAGTTAAAGGTATCCATTACACCAATTGATGTTGTTTGTTCGAAGAAAAGCATCACAGTCAGGTCTCAAAACATTTTTTGATTGCTTGAGTTTGACCATCCATCTGGGGGCGATAAATGGTACTCATTTGGAGTTGCGTGCTACGTAGTTTGAAAAGCTCCTACTATAAATTACTAGTGAAGGTTGGATATCGATCAGAAGCAAAAGAGGTAGGCATTCCATGCAGTTTGAGAATTTGATCCATGAAGACTTGAGCCACTAGAGCTAGAGTGAATGGGTGCGGTAGGGCACAAAAATGGGCATATTAGGAGAGTCGATCAACTACCATCATGATGAATGACTTGTTGCTTGATTTAGGGAAACTTGTAATGAAGTCTATGCAGACATCTACCCATATAAAAGTAGGTAGTGGTAGGGGTTGTAAGATTCCTAGTGTCTTCACTATTTCCCCTTTGTTGCGCTGACATACAACACACTCAACCACAAATATAAGGATGTATTGTTTCATCCATTCCCAAAATAAAGAGCGGCGTGCACGAGCATAAGTCTTATGAAATCTCAAGTGCCCTATAATGGGTGAGGAGTGAAACTCTACTAGGATGCGTGGTTTGAGACTGGAGTTATGGGAGAGAACCACACGATCCTTATATTGAAGAATATCTTCCTAGCAAGTGTAATCTACTAGTGGGTTAGGATCCCCTTGTAACCTTTAAATTAACTGAGAAAGAGATGGTTGGGAAAACCATTTGTTGTGTGCCTCAATCCAATATGGTATGGGAGAATATAGAGATAAGAGGGTGCCATCATCTTCAAATTACTGAGATAAGGCCCCTGCCACAACATTGTTGCGACCCTTCTTATAGATGATCTCATAGTCATAGCCAAACATTTTGGTAAGCCATTTATTTTTTTGTGGAGAGGATAAGTACCGCTCCAAGAAATAATTCAAACTATGGTGGTAAGTTTGGATCCAGAAACATTTTCCAAGCAAGTATGTCTCTACGTGTCTATTACATGTAAGATGGCCATCATCTCTTTCTCATAGGTGGATTGACCCAAATTATTTCCACTTAATTGTTTGATTGCGAAGGTGATTGGTCAATATTCTTATGTTAAGACTGCTCCAATGTCGGTCCTTGAGGAAGCACATTTGATCACAAAGGGTTTTGTAAAATCTAGGAGGGAAAAAATGTATAAATTTGATAGAAATTGCAACTGCTCAAGATTTCGAGCTGAAAACAAGAGGCACAATTCTACTGTACTAATCCTCGAAATATAATTTACAATTTAGAACAACATTATTAGACATGCAACAAGAAAAACCACAAATACATGGTGATTTATAGGGGATCCCAACTGGGAAAAACCCCTCAAGTCTCTTTGCATTAATCAATTGAATAGAGAAACTATTACAATTACTTGCTCCAGATCTAAGCACAACTTGCAAAAGAAAACTATTCTCTCTGCTAAATGAGAAACTATGGACAACACTTAGCCGAATATTTTATCACCTAGCCTCCTATTCCCTTGCGCAATTTCGGAGGAAATTATCCCCTACTCTTTAGGAATTTCCTCCAATTTTGTTGCACAATTCCCAGGGACTAATCTTCTAACCTCATGCAACACCTGTAAACTCAATCTATAATAAAAATCATGTTACATTTCCTTGTCATCTCTACTTCAGCTAAGGAATTCAGATTCCTTGCATGCACTAGCTATTTTGGGATGATTGATCAGTTAACTGACAAATCTCTGAGTTAGACTACTGTCCCATTGCACAACTAACCTTCAACTGACTCTATCAATAGTTAGAGGCTCGTTAAATGAATACAACTAAAAATAATTGAACTCGATTTCTAAAATTTAGCAATCACACACGCATAACTAAACTAATTTAATGAATTTAATGAGCTAACCAAGTGACAAGATCCATGCCACACTATTTAACTACCTCCAAGTTGTCTTGTTGATGTGGAAATTCGATTTACTCAATTTGAATAAGGCTAAAGTCAAATTGAGCCTTTCTTGCTACATTTTTTCAACACTCCCTCTTAGCAAGAAAGAGTTTTTTCACCACCCCTATCCTGCACCTGTGGAATTCAAATTTAGCTTTTGACAATGCCTTTGTTAAGATGTCAACATATTTCTCCTCAGTTGGAATATACTGTAACAACATAATTCTCCTCTGCACACAATCCTAAAAATGATGATACCATATATCAATGTGCTTGGGCCTGTCATGAAATACCAGATTATCAGAGAGCTTAATGAAACACTAATTATCACAATACATCACTATCATATCCATCTCCTAAATGAAAATACCCATATTAAATCATCACCATAAAAACACCTTTCAATATTAAATCATCAACATACAAAACAAGAACAAGCAACTTACAATCTGTCACAATGTGATAGAGGTTCACATATGCTTCCCTTTTGGTGAAGCGCAATCCACTGAGATAACTGCCGATCTGAGTGTACCATGCTCAGGGCACCTATTTAAGACCATACAATGCTCTCTTGATTTTTCACACATGCAACTCTCAATCATATGTCTCAAATCATTTTGGACGATCTATGTAAACTTCCTCCTCAATAACAACATTGAGAAAGGCAGTCTTCACATCCATCTGGTGGATTTTCCACCCCATTGGCACAACCAATTCTAGAATGGATATGATTGAGGAATATATTGCAACTGGTGAAAATATTTCCTCATATTCCACTCCCTCGATTTGAGAAATTCATTTGGCCACAAATATGGCCTTGTACTTCTCGATGCTCCCATTAGCTTCATGCTTCACTTTATAGATCCATCTCAAACCAAAAACTGATTTCCCTTCTGGTATCGACACCACCTCCCATGCACTTTTATTAATGATGGATTCAAATTATTCCCCCATGGCATCATCCCAAATAGGTTGAGAAACTACTTCCTCAAATGAGGAAGGCTCTATCTCAAAGAGCTTCGTCATGAGAGCCATGTAACCAATGTACCTATTAGGTGATATCCTCTGCCTGCACTGTGATGTGGGGGCTCTCACATTCTCCCTTGCATCCTACAATAATCTATCAACTTCTCTGGTTCTCTTTCTCCCATGTTTGAAAGATTCTGGTTGAGTGGGTGCCTCCTGTATGCTCCTCTACATATGGTTTCTCTACAACCTCCTGAAGCTCATCCTAAGGCTCCTCCTTAGGAGATAGAAGCTCCTTCTCTGGTGGGATACTCAAATATCATTATAGAGAGCATGTCATAACCTTATCCTCATTGAAATTGACATCTCTCCTTACAATTTTCTTTCTCAGTGAAGGAAAATACACCTGGTAATTGTGTGGATTTCGGTGTATCCTACAAAAACTCCCATATTTTCTGTAGGCTCAAGTTTATTCCTCGATTCCTTGGAGACATGACAAGAAACTGAAGCTCAAAAAATTCTGAAATGAGACACATCAGGCTTTCTCCCAGTTAAAGCTTCCTCTGGTGTGATCATACCCAGTATTCTATGAGGACTTTGGTTCTGCAAGTAGACTGTTGTGTTGTATGCTTATGCCCATATATGCAATGGAATCCCCTAATAATGCAACATGGACCTTGATACTCCCACTATGATCCCATTCCCACTATGCTCCCGTTCCCACTATGCTCCTGTTATTCCTCTTAGCTACCCCATTCTACTATCGGTTATAAGGTGCTATCATTTCCCTTCAAATACCTTCCTTGGAACATAAATCCTTGAAGGCATGAAAAACCAATTCACCTCCATTATCGCTTCTGAGAGCCTTCACCTTCTTCCTAATCGCCTTCTCAAACAATGCCTTCAATTCAACAAATTTTGAGAAAACTTAACCCTTCTTCCACATGAAGAAGATCCAACATTTTATAGAGAAATCATCAATAAAAATAACATAGTAATTATATTTTACTGTGGAGGCCATAGAAAATGGTCCACAAACATTAGAGTGGACTCATTCCAAGATTTCATATGCTCTTCTATCTCATCCATGGAATGTGGATTTGGCATATTTCCCCAATGTGAAACCCTTGCAGACATCCTGCTAGTCAAGGGAGCCTTTAGGGAGACCAGTGGTAATTTTTTGCATGATTTTTAAGGCACCATGGTGTATATGACCCAATATTCTATGCCAGAGTTCTCAAACATATGGAATCTACACCTTTTAAACCTTACTACTCAGTGCAATGCAATCTCCCACCTCAAAGTTTGTATATGTTCTTCACACAAACCTTGATCTGATTCACTTTCCTGGTAGCTATGTGTCTCAGAAAAGATTTCCCTTTATTGAAAATAACATCATAGCCATGATCATCCAATAAGGCTATAGATATAAATTTCTTCTTTAGCCCAGGTACAAACATAACATCTTTGAGGTGAAGAGGAGAGTATTTTTCCCTCTCAAAGGTGACAATACCAATTCCCGTAACAATGTATCTCTCGTCATCCTCCATTTCGATATGCATGTGGAGATCCTTCTCCTCCAAGTTACTGAAAAAATCCTTACACCCTATCATATGGAACGAGGCACCAAAATCAAGGTACCACACACTCCCCATAATAGTGCTGGCCATGCACTATTAGGGTGGAGTCTAATTCGAATTGTGAAGCCAGTGCTTCACCTCCTGCTCCTCCTAAAGGCTTCTTGGTAGACTTATTGTATGGACACTTTGTTTCATAGTGTCCGAATTCGTGGTAGTGGAAGCATTTTCTCTTGCTCAAATATTTCTTCTTGCCATTATTTTGGCTGGATTTAGGTTTCCTCCAGTGCTTCTTCCCTTTTCTAACCAATGGAAAATTTTCTTCATCCTTAGCCTTGGATGATGTTCCATCTATGTTATTTCTCCTAAACTATTCTTGAACCAAATTAGACCACAAACTTTCCCAATTTGGTAATTTCTCCTTCCATTCATAGAGTCATGGTAGTTATTCTAGGATTTTGGAAGGCCTAGAAAATCTAGGCTCACCAGGTCATCTTCTATAACATTCACCCCAACCCCTCCAATTCCATCACGAACTTGAGTAAATCTAGGGAGATATTGCATAAACATATCATTCTTCTGCATTTTTATGTTTCAAATTTTATCTTTCAGGGCCAATTTTCAATGGTCACTGCTATTTTCGAATATCTCAGTCAACGCATTCCACATAGAAAATGGGTGTCTCTTTTCCATGGATTTTTTAGACCACATGGCCTCTCACATTTTCCAAAATAATTCTTCTAACATTTGCAACATCCTTGTTCTATTGGGCTAATTGTTGTGCATCAAACTGCTTGGGTTTTGCAATTTTATTTTTAACATTTTCTAACACACCATTATTATCAAGCACTACTTCCATGTGATCCTTCTAGGCTATGAAATTTGAGGTACCCTCTAGGGCATACTCCAATCTCAGTCCGCTGAAATGCATTATCCCGATCATGAAGAAAAATTGTTGCACTGAAGCTGCCAAATCGAAAATCCTGAGAGACAAGTTTGAAATACTGGTTCTAGTGTGATTTTAGAGTTATGATTCCATGTAGAAATTTGATATAAATTTAAAATTCTCAATATTTCGTATTGAAAAAAGGAGACACAATTCTACTCTACTAGTCTGCTGAATAGAAATCACAATTTATAACAACACGTATAGACATGTAAAAAGAAAAACAAAAAATACACAGTGATTTTTAGGGGAACCCAAATGGGAAAAAACCACTCAAGCCTCTTTTCATTAATCCGTTGAATAGAGAAAATATTACAATTTATTTCTCTAGCTCTGAGCACAACCTACAAAGAATAAATGTTCTCTCTGATTAATGAGAAACTCTGGCCAACACTTAGCCAAATATTTCCTCACCTAGCCTCCTATTTCCTTGCACAATTCCTGAGGAAACTAACCCCTATTCTTTAGCACTTCCCTCCGAATTCTTTGCATAATTCCCAAGTATTGATCATATGAACTCATGCAACACTTGTACACTCAAGATAGAATACAACTCATGTTACATTGCCTTGTCATCTCCACTTCAGCTAAGGAATTTGAATTACTTGCATGCACTAGATATTTTGGGTTGATTGATCAGTTAACTGACAAATCTCTAAGTTAGACTATTGTCCCACTACAAAACTGGCCTTCAACTAACTCTATCAATAATTAGAGGTCAATTAAATGAATAAAACTAAAAATAACTGAATTGGATTACTAAATTTAGCAATCACACATGCATAACTGAACTCCAAGCCCTTTAACTTGAATTTACTAAGATAATTGAGTGACAATATCCATGTCACCCTAGTTAACTTCCTGCAAGTTTCCCTGTTGATGTGGAAATTCGATTTACTCAATTTGACTAAGGCTAAAGTCAAATTTAGCCTTTTTTGCTACTTTTTTCAAGATAAAAACGAGGTGGAACACATGACCTGTTTGAGATCCAAGAAGGCCTATTGAGCCGCTTCTATCTAGAGGAATGCATTTTCTTGATAATATTTTTCAGGGGGTATGACAATGTGTCCATAATTTCAGACAAATTTGTGATAGTATCCCGTGAGACCCAAAAATCCCTGCATACTTTTCAAGGTCTGAGGTTGTGGCCAATCTTACATTCCTAAATCATTTTTGCATCCACCTATACTCCTTTGCGACCCACAATGTGTCCCAAGTAATCCACCTCCTCCATTCCAAAAAAACACTTAGACAATTTGATAAATAATTTATTATCTTGTAAAAGTTGCAATATCTAGTCAATATGTTGAAGATGTATTTCCCATGTTTTGTTGTAGATGAGTATAGGATCATAAGAAAAGACTAGGAATTTTTTTTTGAGATATGGCTTGAGAAGGTGATTCATGATACTTTGAAAGGTGAATGGGGCATTACAAAGACCAAAGGGCATAACAAAAAATTCATAGTGATCTTCATGGGTTCTAAAAACTGTCTTGGGAATGTCTGGTACTTTCATTCTGATTTGGTGGTCCCTTGAACTAAGATACAACTTGGTAAAGAATTGGGCACCATGGAGTTCATCAAGGAGGTCATTGACTACAGGGATATGAAACTTAATTCCTTGATGGTGATTTTGTTAAGGGCCTTGAATTTGGGACACATGCACCACTCTCCATCCTTATTTAAGACCATGACCACTGGGGATCAACAAGGTGTTGGGAAGAATCATGCCTACCTTTGGTAGCTCCGTAATTATATTTTCAATTGCATTCTTTTATTAAAATGGATACCTATAATTCTAGACATTGGGAGGTTAGCTACCTAGGATCAAAGGAATGCTATGATCATGATCACCTCGAGAATGGGGTAGTTCCTTGGTATCTTCAAACACTTGTTGATGGTGACTCAAAACCTTTTGTAGATATGTATGAATATTAGTAGGGCTTGATTCAATGGCCTACATTTCATTGAATTGAGAAACTACCCCATGATGTCCCTTTTTTAGAAGCTTCTCCATTCAATGCGAGCTAATGACAGTGGGGGCACTTTCATTGAGCCCACAAAGCATATGAGTGGGTCCATTCTGCTTGAAGATCATATATATCTCTTGGAAGTCCATGGTAGTGGGGTTGAGTTTTCTAATCCATTAAAATTTGATGATGATGTCACAACCTCCCATTTCAATAGGAAACATGTGTGTGTTTAAGGTGATAGTCCCCCTGTTGGCCCTCGTTTTTGATCCAATTTTGTTTAAGTAAATACAATTTATTACCATCATATCCATCCATATACCATCATATTCACTCTATTTTATCCAATTAAAGCATATCCAGATATATAAATTAATTTTTTCAATTTTTAGAAGTTTTTATAAAAAAATGAATTTTAATTTCATTTTTGGACCAGACCAGAAATTCCCTTAATGGCTTTATGGATGTCATATTTGCAGGACACCTGGGATCGAGCTGGATATATTTATAGAAAGATTGGGAAATAATATTGGATGTAAACCTATTGGTTCAGTCAAACCGAGCTTAACCAGGCCCGGTCAAAGGAAGTCAAACAAGACCTGTTTTTATGGAAATCCCTAGGAAATAGGTCAAATTTAGCATTTGATGGGATTTTCTAGATTTTGAGAGATTAGATGGATGACCTCGACCTGAATATATAGGATAAGGATAGCCATGGTTGTAGGATACATTTTATATGATTTTTTTTCATATTTTAAATCTATTTAAGCCTAAGACATTAAAGGCATTCATATGTAGAATTTGTATAACTTAACTTTGATATTTATGAAACTTTGGGAGCTAATTGAAAGACCTGTTCTATTTCGATTGCTGATATTCTATATGGTGAATTCTTGATTGAGTTTCAGTAGCTGAAATTACTCACAGTGTGCGAGGCAAGGGTGGAGGGCCCCCACATCGAGCTAAGTACAATTTCTGGTTAATCTAGTTGCAATTTCCTAAACTAGTTTTATTTCATGCTTAATCAGTTAATTAGATTTATGATGATATGTTATGATTGCAGATTAATCTTAATCATTTTTATATTCTGCATATGAAGAATCAAACTAGTATTTAATTTAAATATTTCTTGTATCTGATTAGAGACTAGAAACTAGAATTCATCTTTCCTGCTTTTAAGTGATTTTCTGAAGTTCTTGTTTTCTAAAAATGGCATTAATGATGAATGAATCTGTAATGAAAGACATCCAAGATCTCCTATGTTAGGAGCCTCTTCAGTTATTCTTTCATGCATCTTGATCTATTGTTCATCAATGGTTTTTGATTTCTGATTCATGAAGTAGTATTGTAAGATAAGGACAAACTAGTTCTCCTAAGTTAGGAGCTTCTTCTACTGCTTATTACATAATTGAATTAGAAGTTATTTAGTTAAGATTTATATTTGTAATATGAATTTATTTTATTATTAATAATTCATCTTCTAACCTTGACTATAGTTGAAACCCTTCTAAGTTCTACAAGCCCGGATTGATAATAAAATACTTGTGTTAGTTTACCTAGTAAAAAACCCAACACCCCCATTTGTAGGTTTATGTTCTCCCAATGAAATTCGAATTTCATGGTCCCCCCATCGACTATAAGGACCTAAAAATTGGATACTCCCCCCACAAAACAATGCACAGACTCAACAACTAGTTTATGGAGTAAAAATATGGATGCTCCCACTGTCAATCAATACCACCACTGGTCGATGCTTAATAAAGCCTCTGATTTTAAGCTTCTGTGGAGAAGAAATACCTGCTAATGCATGGAGTGATATATTCAGTTCATCAAATGTTTCTTTAATATCTGTAGTATTATATTTGGGTTCAACTACGTCCTCCCCAGACACTTCACTGGGAGAGGCCTCATCGCTAGAGCCACGTTTAGTAGCATCAATCTGAAAGAAATTTGGTTCCTTGCATTTGTGTCTTGGGAATATTTGTCATCACAATAGTAACACAACCCTTGTCTTCTCCTTTCGGCCATTTCCATGGGTGACACCTTTTTAACTTTAATGGTTTTGGTGGGGAAATTACTAGGGTTGGGACATGCCTTTGATGTGAATGAAGGATAACTAGAATGGGTAGTAATAATAGTTTCTACGTCTAAATATTTGTGGCAAGTTTCCAACCAAGTAGTGGGTTGATGCATTCTAACATGTCCCTATATGGATTCCTTGAGGCCGTTGATGAAACATTCTAGATAGAAGGCATACCCTAGGCCCTCGGTTCTGATGGCTAGGTGCTCGTTGGATTTCTTGCGTAGCATTTGAAAAGCCATTTCCACCATTTCCAACGTTCTTGGTCCAAATAAAGAGCTCTCACATGTAGTTTGGTTTCATCATCCCAGATATTATTGAGTTGAAAATATTGTTCCATTTGTGCCACCCATATTATCATGTTAGAACCATTAAATTTGTGCATGTAAATCTTGGGTGTCTTACTAATTTAATATTGTTGACCCCCTTGGAAATGATGATACCCCTCATATCAAAGGTGGCTATATTATCCTTCTACTTTTCCATCGACATGGTTCGCCTCCACCATGGTACTTTTATCCTTGAGAAGCTTGTCCATTACATTGTGGATTTTGGTGGGTAGGTTGTCTTCTAGTTCTTGTATTCTTTTCTCAAGTTTTTCCATAGTCCTCGTAGTTACCATTAATTTCCCTGGTCAAAATTTTAGGTTACTTAAAATTAATATGGCTACAATGTGTGAGAGATAAGGAGTTTGTTAATGTAGGTCACTTGAAAGAACTTCTGAAAAATTTGGGACCGCTGGAAAATTGGACTCTTATTGGCATATGGTATGATTGCGATCACCTCGTTGTCCTAAATTTTTTGGACTAGGTAGCTTTCAAGTAGAATTTAGGACCATCAGAAATTTTTATTTTTACTTATATAGGAGTATTACTCCCAATTGATTAATACAACGATGACCGAAATCCAAAAATATCGATACTGCAAAATATGTAGGAATTTGGTGGTCCCTTTGCGATGTAATCTAATGACAGAAACCCCAACTACTGGATATTGCAAAATAAATGATCTGTACTGCGACGGTAGAAACCCAAATTGCTAGGTACGATAAAATCTAATCTATACTGTGACTATAGAAACCATAGCTTATGGATACTGCAAAATCGGATGACCAATCAACAAAAAAGAGGTAACTATGACAGTAAAGGAGTGCCAGGTGCTACAAATCATGATATATGCCAGGGATCCAACAATAGTACTCGACCCAATATTTTAGAGCATTAACTAAGGATAATCGACTGTGCCCTTAGCCGTACTACCCGACTACCCTAGGTACGTGCGAGTAATCTCCCCAAGTGCTGTTCTTGGTGTACTATTGATACAAGATGACCAACAAATTATCTAGGATTGGCTTCAGGGTAACCTTGGGGGGCTTCCGATATACCATAGGTGCATGGAAGTGCAGTTCGTGTATAGGTGTTGTTTGATGCACTACTAATCGAATGGGTAGTAATATGGGTTATGTAACAACCCCTCATTGATTTCCATGTAAAAAAAACAAAAAAAACCAAGGACATGCGACAAGTATTCCAAGCTGAACATTGGGACAAACATAGTGATGGGTATCACTGGTGATTAATTTATGGCTATGGAAATTAGCAAAGTAATTAGCAAAGGAAAAGTGGCAATAATTGGAATTTTATTTATGAAATAAAGGAAAATAGGAGAAAATGAAGGTGAAGAGACACAAATTTACATGAGAGGGAAATTGAAGGAAAAATGAAGGAAAATGAAGAAAATAGAGGCCTCAATGATAAAATGATTTTGAGGATTAGTTTCTATCTTTTTATAACTTTTGGGTTGAGCTCTCTTCCATTCTCTCATTCTCTTATAATCTTGCACACTTAGAGCATTCTTGGGGCATGTTTAGAGCACTCTAGTATTCACTTGGATTTGGAGAAAGGAGGAAAAGAAAAGTAGGAAAGTTTAGGAAATTTGAATAACTGATATGTTATCCACCGAGATTCTCCTGATCACACACTATTTTAGCTTCATGCACAATATAGAATCTCTTCTACCATTGATCATTACATGCGGAAATAAAATCAATTGCATGCGCACATTAAAACCATAAAAAATCACACATATGAACACAATATTTCATGGGAAATCTTAAAGATGAAAATCCCAAATATCTGTATATTATATGTCATAGAGATCATGTAACAATCATTGTACAAAGCTCCTCACAAGCTCTCAGCACAACCTCCAATTGCTACACACTAATCAAGCTAGATCTAGCAAATCACATGCTCCAATCTCTGCCACCTGATAGCCAACCTCTATTGCGTAATCAAATGCTGGCAGGATGGCTCATTAAATAACTGAACCACATAACTTGTCTTAATTGTGATCCTCATAGGCTCCTCTAATCCTTGGTTGTTGAAAATATGCAACGAGTATAGTCTGTTGTCAAGTTAACATACCTACCTATCTACCATGTGGTCTCCTTTGGCTTGTCCATGCATTGAAGTTATTGATGTATTCTTTAGTTAATTAATGAGTTTATAAATAGTGAATTAATTAATAATTAATTCACACCACTCTTCACTAGTGTATTAATCAGTTAGACTAAATACAACTAGCTCAACTATGTTTAGATTAGTTAAACTGAACACAACTCCATTAACTCCTCAATCAACTCCACCAAACTCTCTCACATGAGTTCTAACCGAAGTATCCATGCAATAGCTCCACTTAACCCTTAGGAATAGCATAATTCCTTCGTAAATCTTGTGCCACATCTGTGCACTTAAGCCCGAAGTGCTCCAAAAGAATAAGATAATGTTTATAGTTAAAATATTATTAAGAGCTAATAATATTAGAAGGCATATCTGTTTTAGGCGGCAATATAAAAATAGATTCCGCCCAATATGTCTAAAAATAGAAGTCCATATATTTTTCCAAGCGACCATCCCGCAAATAGCATCCTGCAACTCATAGACCATGATCCATATGTCTACAAATAGACATAGTCTAAAAATAGACTTTGCGCCAAAAATAGCCTGCGGGCCCACTTAGTGAAGGCGACTTCATTTCACTAAGCTCCATCATCTTGTTGCATTTTCAACACTCCCTCTCAACAAGATATGGATTATCTGCAACCCCTATCCTGCCTCTGTGGTATTCGAATTTGCTCCCGGTGAGCGCCTTCGTCAAGATGTCAGCATCCTGATCCTCCGTGGGAATATATGAAAGTAACATGATTCTCCGCTGCACACAATCTTTGATATGATGGTACCTGATGCGGCCGGCCATTTACTTTGAGAACTCATCCTCACATGCTGTACCATGATACATATGCCAATGTGCCTGCGAGATATCTCAATACATGCTTGCCTTCCCCTTCCGGTAGAGCTCGATAGAACGCCACTAGCTTGTGAAAGCTGGTTAACAGCATAGCATATGTCGGGTCGTGTATTGACCAGATACATAAGCGACCCCACCAACTGTCGATAAATAGTGGCATCCACTACATCTGCCGATGTAGCATCCTCCTTCCTCCAACCACCAGGAAGAGGAGTATCAACAGGCTTGCAGCCATGCATGTTGAACTTCTCCAGTATCTCCCAGGCATACTTGCCTTGAGAAAAAAATATTCCATCACTACGCTGCCAAATTTTCAATCACAGGAAATAATGAAGGAGGCCCAAGTCCTTCATCTCAAACTCCTTTGCAAGATCAACCTTGCATGAGTGTATCAACAGTTCATCACCTGTAAAAATCAAATCATCTACATAAAGTACAATGATCAGCAACTTACCCTCCACCACAATCTGGTATAGGTTCGAATCTGCCTCACTCTTGGAGAATCCAAGTCCGGTGAAATAACTGTCTATCCATGTGTACCAAGCACGAGGTGCTTGTTTCAACCCATACATCGCTCTCTTGAGCCTACACACATGCGACTCGTTGTTGAAGATCTCAAAACCTTCGGGCTTCTCTATGTACAGCTCCTCCTCAATGACTCCGTTGAGGAATGCAGTCCTCACATCCATTTGATGAATGTGCCACCCCATCTGTGCTGAGAGAGCAAGAATCGTTCGTATGGAAGAATACCTTGCGACAGGTGCAAAGGTCTCCTCATAATCGATCCCCTCTATCTGAGAAAAGCCTCGGGCAAAAAATCTTGCCTTGTACTTTTCCAGCTCTTTTGTCAATTGCACACTTCCTTTGTAGATCCATCGAACCCACCATGATTTCCCCTCTTGGCCTTGGGACAATCTCCCATGCACTATTTCTATGATCGGAATCATACTCTTCCACCACCCGGCATCTATTAATACGGGATCCTCCTGACTTCACCGAAGAGGATGACTTTCTGTCACGATACACTTGCTCATAAGAGCCATGTCCAATATACCCGGTCGAGGGTATTTGTCCTACGCTCTGCTTGTGTGATGTAGGTGCTCCTACAACCCTCTCTGCATCTTGAGCCAGTCGCTCAGCTTCTGTAGTGCGCTTCCACCCTCTGATGGTTGGCGCTGCATGAGTGGTATCTTCCACTCCATGAACTTCCTCTTGTGGTTGATCCACATCCTGAGAAGCTCATCCTTAGGAACTCGCCAACTCTCCTCATACGCATGCAAGTGTGGCTCCCTCTCAAGTGAACACTTCTTCGTTCTCTCATGAAATTTGATATCTGATAGCACAGCAGTCTTGTTGTTGTCTGGAGAAAATACACACGATAGTTGTGGGGTGTATCGATGTACCCCCAAATATCCACCTCTACGGTTGGCTCCGGCTTCTTGGAATCATTGATCAATGAATGTAAACGGTGAACCAAAAAATCCCTCCAAATGAAATATTAGAGGTAGCACTGAAAATGCCTCCTCGGGTGTACTCATGCCGTGTCTGGGGACAACGGGTTGCCATATCTGGTTTGCATGCCTCAACCCACGAGGGTATGGGAAGCTGATCATGCGACATCGCCGTCCTGACACCCCGATCGTTACGTTTCTTCCTTGCTCCCACCCCATTTTGCAACATGGGTTATGAGGTATGAGCTCTCTTCAAATTCCTTCTGCACTGCAAAAGTCCTTGAATTCACGAGAGATGAATTCACCACCATTGTCGCTCCTAAGAGCCTTCACCTGCTTCCCCGATTATTTCTCAACCAGTGCCTTGAACTCATAGAACTTTGAGTATGTCTCGCTCTTCTTCTGCATGAAGAAGATCCAACACTTATGAGAAAAATCATCAAAAAATATCACATAGTACACGTGTGTTGAAGCTCATGAAGGGTCCACCGTTTGTGGCGAATTCTCTCGGATGATATTTGGCTTTGCTCTCCTTCCTAATGAGTGGCTTTCACAATTTTTCCTAAGGTACATCCCTTGCACTGATATGATTGCGCAAGAGTGCCCTTAGGAAGCCCAGTAGAAATCTTCTGCAGTATATTCAAGGCTCCATGGTGAAGGTGGCCCAATCTCTGGTGCCACAACTCACCATCACCCTGACTCACCACTCCTTCTACCTTGCCTGCCATTTCTGCGCAGCCATCTACCTGCAATTTATAAAGGTTCTTAACTCGAACCCCTATCCTCCGGGTCTCAACAGTTGCCTTACTGCGCAGGAAATCCTTTCCCTCGCTAAAGACAACATCATATCCCTTGTCTTCTAACATCGCCACAGAGATCAAATTATTCTTCAATCCCGGAACATGCATCACTTCCTTCAATACGAAGGGTTTACCAGACTCCATCTCAAAAGAAATGGTATCGATACCGGTCACACTGTATCTACCATCATCACCCATCTCGATGTGCACTCCAAGATCTTTCTCATCCAGATTAGTAAACAAATCTCGATCTCTTGTCATGTGAAAAGATGCACCACTGTCAAGAAACCACACTGAAACCATCACACTTGAGACCAAGCATGCGATCAGCGAAAAATCCAGCTCAAAATGCGAGGCTAAGGCCTCTCCAGCCACAGATCCAGCAACCTGCTTATTTTTCTTCTTCTGTGGACAACTAGTGGCGTAATGTCCGTGTTGGTGACAGTGAAAGCACTTCACCTTGGACATGTCCTGCTTCTTTCCTTTCACACCGGATTGAGAAGCATGCTTCTTGCTCTTCCCCTTCTTTGCTTTGGTAGCCAAAGTGAAATTTTCTTCATCTGAGTTCTTTGATGAAGATCTGTCCTTGTGTTGTGTAGATTAATCCGTCTTGCGGGCAAGACCGATCTCTCTAGTACTAAAAGTAACTAGCAACAAACAACCAATTATACTAATCTCTCTCTAAGCATACAATATTCGTAAAAATGCTATATAGGTGTAAGGCCTACCTTATGTCCAGCGCTTGCTTGATCTCATTGAAGTCCTTCCCGTGCACTTGAAAGAACGTTCCTCGTGAATCTGCAGTCACAAACAAGCAAAAAGATTACATAGCACCTGTATAGACATTATTATAAATCATACTCATCATAATGATCAAGGAATTTATGAAATAAACCATGAATAAACAGTTTAATGAGATAAATGAGTATATTTGTATTAACTTCAAATAAAAGAAAACCTTTACAACCTGTGCCTTGATGTCGTGCAGGTCCTCTTGGGGTCCGAAGCAGGAATCTCTTCTACTTTGACAAGCATTGCACTCTTTGAACCAAGACGGATAGAGGTGAGTGATTTAACCTCACAGAAAGTCTTAGTTAACTAAGTCTGAATCTCAACAACATTTAACCTCAAATATCTTAAAGCTTGAACTCCCTTTGAGGCTACCCATGGCCTCTTTTTATAGTGGAAAAGAGGAGGTTTTCTGTTCCAAATATGAAGGGATAGAATCCTCCTTCAAAGGGATTAGCTCCTTACATCAAGGGGTTAGCTCCATCGAGTGAGGGATGCATGAACCTTCTCAAAGCGTATCCATTCCCGAAAATTCCCATCTAGAATCTTCTAGAATTCATCTGAAATCCACTTTTTATCTTTACTTTCTCACCTTTTTGAGTTTTACAGAGGTCCGCACCCATAACACAAAGAACGTGCGGTATGGTTCCGCAGGCAAGCTGAACTTTAGGTGCGGGACCGCAGGCAATGAATAGAGAAAGTGTGATACCAATGTTTAGGGGATTTTTAGGAACTTTTCTCTGATTTTGAAAGCTTGACATGAGGAACTGATATGTTAGACTTGCAAAAGGAGGAAGTATGAGTAATATTGAGCTCATACTCATAGCAAAATGTCAAGATGACAGTTTTTAGTGTAAAAAATTGCCCCCCTAAAGTGAAAGTCTGGAATAGATGACGCTGAAGTCTGTCATATATGAAGAGTGCGGTACTTTATCATTTCAAAGATCATCCTGTGGACACCCCAGTCGGAACCTGTAAAAACATTCAATGCAAAATATATACATATATATGTCATCACTGAGGTAGGCATTCCCATACTCAGATTAAAACTAACTAGAAACTAACTCAAATCGTTCTGATATAGGAATGATTTTAATATTACATCAATAGCGTAGACACAGCATGGGCGCAGCCATCTGTAATGAATAGTCTACTGTATAATAACAAAATTCCTCGTAGCCTGGATGGTGGAAACTAGATCCAGGGTCTTGATTTCCACATCTTGAACTAGTACGATTCTATCCATGTGAATAAATGTGTTGAAGTTGAACATGGTAGAAACCGCTTGATTACCAGTCATTGATGTAAAATGTTAACAAGTGTGAGAGAAACCACCAGTAATGTCAATGGCTCTCAAAGTACCCAGTACAATCCATGAAATTTGAATGAATGAGCTGAAGTCGAACATGCCACGGAATCATTTGATCGAAGGTCAATGATGCAACCTGTCGTCGAAGGCGAGAAACTTGCCATTGAGGCATGCAGATTTCAAGGTACTGACAATTTCTGGATCAACTTCCTAGATAATGTGCTGATGTCGATAGAAAGTGATCTGTCGTAGGCAAGCCCACAACACGAAATCATAGATCAAGTTTTGAAAATATATTGGAAAAGACTGACTCAGGGATGGTCAATAATGGATGACATATATTTTGCAGATGAATGGTTTATTTGAACTGTCCTCTTGAACACATAACGACACTGCAGATGGTTTGGTAACAATTGACCCAAAGCTAATACCCAGAAACCGGCTGAAGACTTTCAATGTGGTTTGATTAACTGTTAGGCAAAGGATTTCCCAACCCAGGTGAATGAAAGTGTCGTGTTCAAGAGTGGTTGACTAAATTTTCGAAAAATTTAAAATATAACAAACACGCCCATTTTTCTCTCTTTTTCCCCCACCATTTCTGGCAAGTACCTCTTTATTTTTTACAAGCTTGAGGAGGATAACATTTGCTTGATTATAAGCTCATCCTTCGGATGAGTCCAACTTAGTTTAAAATTCGAACCCTAAGAAGGAGTGGTTCGTTCCTGTTGAAAATTAAACAGGTCCTTTATTGTTAAGTTTTAACGAGTCCAGTATAGGAGAAACTCGGTGTTTTTCAATTTTAGGGAGTCAGAAGAAAAAACTTAAGAAAACTCCATGGGTGTACTTTTTCGTAAATTTAGTCTCTCGAACCCGAAAAAGGATAAAATAATGCGGGAGAGAACTCTATTGACCGTAATTAGTCAACGTATACCTTTTTCGTAAATAGTCCATTTCAGTCCGTAAAAGGGGTAAAATTATACTGAAGGGACGACTGTTCATTTACTTTAACGAGTTCGAATAGTCAAGTACTCGGCAATCTTTTCATGTTTAGAGAGTCTGAAAAGGGCTTAAAAGAGAACTCCATGGTTTCGCTTTTTCTGTAAGTTTGAACGAGTTCGAAAAAGGGATAAAAATGTACTCATATGGCCGACTTTCAATTTAATTTACGAGCAGGAAAAGACGGAAAGAACTCGGCATTTTTATATGTTTTACGAGAATGAAAAATAGCAAAATGATCTCGGGATTTTCATGAGTTTAACGAGTCTTGAAAATAACCAAAATTGACTCCAATGTTTCGCTTTTCGTAAATTTTTTGAAAGAGTCCGAAAAAGTGATAAAAGTATGCTCTTTGTTGAAAAATGATCAGCTTTCCTGAAAAATCCAGTTTCTGCACAAAAACTTGAAACATTACACATACCTGTTTAAGATAAGTAAAAATGCTTTCAAAAATACCCTTTTTAAAGTGAAAAATAAATAAATTAAAAATTCATCCATTCGAAAAAACTTATAAAAAGGACTTTTTCAATTTCATTCTTACCATTCAGTTCCAGAGTGAAAAGTAAAAAGCTTTTGAGTAAGAAAGTTCCTGTGAAGATTCTGGAAAATCCATCGAGAACCGTCAGTCCCAGGTAATCCACAACCTCTCTATCTTGTTTTTCATCTGTTTCAATTTTTTTTTTAGGCTTTAGTTTGTATTTTTGGGGCAAAAAATGGTTTAAAAGTTCCCCGCGGGGTCCGCAGGTGTGACACACGTTACCTGCGGACCCCGACTTTTTTCTATAAGAAAAAAGTCGTGGGTTCCGCACCCGACACACAGTACGCGTGCGTATCTACGCACTGTTTACAAAGCGTAGGTGCGGTACCCGCGCGATTGAATTTAAAACATTTATTTCTCATTTGTTTGCCAAAAAATTTCAAATAAGACTATTCTAACTTGCCTTTTTATTCATTGTAGGATTGACAAGATGCTGATCTGGCGAGAACGTGAGCACGAGGAAGTGGATGAAGCCGCCATACTCCATTTTCCCACACAACAGGCATTAAGAGCATGTGGCTTGTACAAATTTTGGGCCATTTCAGGCATGAGGGCACAAGTAGAACTCCTGACATGGTTGGTGAACAGATGGAATGTGCAGGACCAGTGCTTCTTTATTGATGGCCACCGGCTCGAAATTGAGCTGGAGGATATATATTTCTTAACTGGTTTTTCCAAGAGGGGCGAACAAGTTTCTTTGTTTGGGACTAGGCCAGGTGGCCAGTCTGTCGCTAATCTCCAACTAGAATTCTGCAATGATCAGGCAAATCCTCGGGACAAATGGATTGACATAAAACACATCATCTGTCCTGAATTGAAGGTTATTGCTTTTACTGTTACCAAACTGTGTGGGAGTGCTGTGTTGCATGTAGCTACTGGTTCCCAAATGCATATTGCCGTGGACTGTTTTCGCGGCACCATCTTTAACTGGTGTGAAGCTGTGTTGGCTAATGTAAAAGGCCAACTAACCAGAGCAAAAAATGGGAAACTGAATAAATTTGGATACGGATCCATCGTTGTTTCTTTTGCTCTAGAGAGGATCCCCATGTTAGCTCCACAGAGTATTGCTGTTGATGCCGGTTGACTTCAGGAACCGAGAATGGTTCGTTGGTCTGCATTGATGGCTCGTCATGCTATCGAGGGAACTGAAATTGTCCGATTTCCTCCTTCATATTTTCGTTGGCTGGATCGCCAAATTTTTGTGATAGAGGACTTTCCATACGCCGGGATAAATTTCCGTGGCGACCGAGAGATGGTTCTCCCAGCAGGGGAACAGTGGGATGAGTCAGGTACAATCATTTTTCAACGTTTGCTAAATTCTAATTTTTTTTTAAAAATTTTTATCGTCTTTGAAAACTAATAACCAAAAGTTTTTTGAATACAGATGTGGGTCCACAAAGACCAGCCCATCTCCAACCTTACGAGAGAAGACAACCAGTTGCGGCCGCACCAGCCCCAGCAGGCCAATCAGCGGATATTTTGACTGATTTAGAGCATCATCTAGAGCATTTGACTCTAGATATTCCAGAGACGAGCATAGATGACATTCCTCTCAGGTTGCAGAGATATGTGATTGGAGTTCCAGGACCTTTTAGGAGGTTCCTATGTACGGTGGCCCGAGTAGTGGTTTCTTATCGTGATCATCATCAGTGATGGGATGATCGTTTGTAGACTCATATTTTGACTTTTGAGTTATCATTTTTTGCCGATCATAAGGTGTTTCCAACCTATGATCGAAGACGATGTATATTTTTTGAAAACACTCCTATACTATGATATATCACTATTTTCCGGCTATCTGTGTACATATATGAATGCATTTGATTTACTGTTTTGATTATTGCAAATGTCTATTTATCATACTAGAAGCAATTGAATATGCTAATGTATTTAAATGTCTTGGAATATGCTGATATTCAATGTAATCAAATTCACGTTTCAAAAGACGAACTCTTAAAAATAACCGTAATAACACTGGATTTCTAATGGTATAAACCCTGTTAAGCTGTAATACAACAAGTTCAGAATCCAACCTTACAATCAAACTCCGAATTCCAAATGATATGGATTCAGATAATAACTCAATCACTGCACTATACTCGGCAATGTTATTCGTTGTTTGACCAAGGCTTACCCCATGTATGGATTCTAACTCGTCAGAGGGTGAATAGATAACCCAAGCTACGGAAGAAATGTTTCGTGTACTACGACAAGCACCATCAGCAAAACCAATGTAGGTTTGAAGAGACGTCGACATCTGCAATATCAAGAGTAAAACTCAGATAAGCAGGGATAGTGATAAAAACACACTCTCTAAACTAGGCACACTTTTTTTTAATCTAAAACACACCAGCAGTAAAAAAAACTAAACTAACAAAATCTCCACACCACATTTAAGCATAATATCGCTTTAGATAGAGCCCATTTATGGGTTTATCCAAAGGGACATCGTCAAAATCTATCAACTCATAGGCCCCTTTTGCTAACTTTCGTTTAACAATGTAAGGACCATGCCACATAGGCACGAATTTCCCAGCTCCTAGCTTGTCGTTAGCTTGATCATAAAGTAAAACTAGGTCTCCTTCTGAAAAATTTCGAGGGGTCACACTTCTATCATACTGAGCTTTTATCCTTTTAACATGAGCCTCGTTTGCTATTGCAACATTTCGTCGATTCTCATCTAATTGGGCTAAGTACAAGAAATGTTTCTCCTATTCAGACGTAGCTGGAAGTAATTCTACGGCTAATTTTAGTGACGATATTTCGCATTCAATCGGCAACACAGCTTCTAAACCGTAAACCAGTTGGAAAGGAGTGAAACCCGTTGATGTTTTGACTGAGGTTCGATATGCCCAAAGCGCTGAAAATAACATGGAATGCCAATTCGTCTTATGAATACCAATGATTCGTTTGATCATGGTGACTAAAAATTTGTTAATGGCTTCAACCAGACCATTGGCTTGCGGATAATACAGAGTGGAACTATCATGGCGCAAGCCAAGTTGGTCTGTCAGTTCAGTCATCATGACATTCCGAAAATGACTTCCATGATCCGTAATAATAGCTTGAGGAACACCGAACCTAGCAATTATGTGATTAAATACGAAAGTTGCAGCAGTCTTGCCATCAGCTGAAAATGTAGGCATCGCCTCGGCCCATTTTGTAAAATAATCTACTGCTAAGATAATATAGGCATGCCCCCCGGCCGAGTGAGGGTTACATGTAATAAAATCGATACCCCATTTTGCGAAAGGACCAACAACAATTATAGGGTGAAGAGGAGGGGGTGGCGCGCGCATTTTTCGATAAAAAATTTGACAATTGTGGCATTTCCGAACCGCATAAATGCAATCTCTGAACAACGTTGGCCAAAAATAACCTGCATGCAATATCTTTTGGGCTGTGGCATACCCAGACATATGACTGCCACATGCTCCAGAATGGCAGTCATTTAACACCTTTTCAGCTTCTTCATGAGTTAGACAACGTCAGAAAACAGAATCCGCCCCACGACGATAAAGTGTATCACCAATGATATTATACTGCTGGGATTGGAAGCGTATTTTCCATCGCTGAGTTCGTGAAATTTCAGGCCGAAAATATTGGGTTTGGAGATAAACAATAATATCTCCATACCAAGGATCAAGTGTACTGATGAGAAATAAAGATTCGTCCGCAATGGACTCTTCTGCCACTGTTTCAGTATCAGTAGAGGGGAAATCGCACATCAGTTCTGCAAATACCAAAGATTTCTTTGCCTTGGATTTTTCAAACTCCAAGTCAAATTCCTGCAGGATAACTATCCATTTGGAATATTTGCCCCCTAGCAATTGTTTGGTCAAAATATACATCATAGGGTTGCAATTAGAAATTACCGTGGTTTTACGTAACAAGATGTAATGTCTAAAACGTTGGACAGCTTGAACAGCTGCCAAAGCCAATTTCTCCACATGTGTGTATTTGATTTCAGTCGGATGCAGATTTTGACTAAGATAATAAATCACATGTTCATTGTGAGATTCATCTTCCTGAACTAGTACCATCCCAATGGTGGAATGAGAAGCAGCGAGGTACAAAATGTAATCTTGGTTGTAGTTGGGAGGATGCAGTAACGGTGCATGGGTCAACGCGTGTTTAAGTGCATCAAAATATCGATCAACGATCTTGTCCCAAAAGAACGGAATATTCTGTTTCAACAACCAGGTAAAACCCTTTGTAAGCTCGGTATAGTTAGGAATAAACCTACGTAAAAAGTTTGCTTTCCCCTGCAAAATTTGGAGTTGGTGTAAAGTCGAAGGAGGAGGCAATTTAACAATGGCTTCGACCTTCGATGGATCGACACGAATGCCTGCTTTCGAGACAACAAATCCCAGTAATCGACCCGATTCTACGCAGAAAACACATTTATGCGGATTCAGCCTTATCCAATAATGCCTACATCTCATAAAAATTGCTCGTAAATGAGTGAGATGGTCGGCCCTACGTAATGAATGAGCAGGTAAATCATCGAGATATGGCTGGACAATGTGCTTAATGTCATGAAATGCATAAGACATAGCCCGTTGAAAAGTTGCTCCAGCATTTTTTAATCCAAAAGGTAGTTTACAATAAGCAAACGTTCCCCATGGACAAATAAAAGCTATTTTCGGTTGATCAGCAGGGAGTATGTTTATTTGATTGTAGCCGGAAAAGCCATCCATGAAGGAAAACAATTCACTGCCAGCACAATCATCGATTATTTGATCAATATAGGGAGTTGGATAATTATCTTTTGGACACGCTCGATTAATATCCCTATAATCGATACATACTCTTATCGTTCCTTGTTTTTTAGTCACAGGAACAATATTCGATACCCAATCTGTTAAGGGAATTGGATAAATGAATCTTGCGCGAAGTAATTTTTCAACTTCTGCTTTTATAGCAGCAGCTTTTCTAGGATGAATTTGACGTAATCGTTGACGAACAGGTTTAGCATCCGGGTAAGTCTTAATCTCATGAACAACGATCGATGGATCAATTCCTGGCATTTCTTCATACGACCAGGAAAACACATCACGGAATTCTTGAAATAGGGCTTTATAAGCTTTAATTTCATCTTCAGTACAACAAGCACCTATATGAATGTTTTCAATTATTCCTGGTTTTACTGAAATGTCAATGGGAACTGTTCGAGATATATTTTCCAAATTTAACTCAGAATCAGGATTTTGCAATGGATTCTGAAGTTCTTTGACATATTCAGCAGTAAAAATTGAAGCGAAATCATCTTCAAAATGATCTAGCTCAGGTAAAAATGAAGATTGATGATGTAGATCTTCCCATGGTAAATCATCAACAGACAAAAACTCACGAATTTGCTCATCTGTATGAACAAGTTCAGGAAATGTCGTTGTAACTAAACTAGATATAGAAAGTGATTCCTCATGGATCCCATTCATTGGATCAGTTTCGGTTGAAGAGGGGTTGGAAAGTGACTGTACAGCCTGATACACAATTTCAAATGGACTCAAAGGCATCATGTCATCAAATGAATCAATCTCGGATTCGGAAGGTACGATCCAAGGATCATCAAACATAACAGTGTCTGACGAAATCATGTGAATATTTGCAGTAGAAGGCGATACGTTAGGAGGAGGAAAGGAAAAAGTTCCTAGTAAACTAGAATCTTTAATCAAACCCACTCCAACATCCTTATAAGGGATAGCCGTTTTACCAACATGCTGGATTGTTTCTGTAGAGGCTGGGTCAGACGAGAAATAAGTTAACTGATCTATTGTCACGATCTTATCTTGATATGGAAATTTTATGAGTCGAAAGACCGAAGAAACAACAACAGTCATAGCATAGGACCAACTACGACCCAGAAGAAGGTTGTAATCTAGAGGGGCATCAACCACTTCCACATCTAGATTAATGATTTTACTTTCGACCCCTATGGGTAAATCTTGCAAAATACCAAAAGGTTGAAAACCTCGACCATCAAAAGCCTTTAGAATTGTTGGAGATTGGTTAAGTGTAGGAGAACCAAGCGATTTCCAACACTGAATCGACATAATACACGTTGAAGCTCCTTCATCAATCACAGTCCGAAAGATTGGTCTGTTTTTGACTAACACTGGAATCTGGAAAGCCATTTGATGAGGTAGGCGAGGTGTACTATTTTCTAAATCGAAGATTATAAGGTTAGAATCCTGAACATCGACAGCTCCTATGGCAGACAATAATAATTTACGCTGTGCTGGACACGATTGCAACACTTCCAAAGCCAACATTGCTGAAGGAGAAACGGCTAAGTCTTCAACAATGTTGTAATTCTGAGCAGCTCTCGCATGTGGATTGAAAGCTGATTTACGAAGAAAACCTTTAGCAGGCGGTTTGATTATTAAGTCTGGATTTTGTTTCTCAATCTGTAGCGGACCAGAAACAGGAGGAGGTGTAGTTGATGTGTTTGTATTATAAGATTTTGATTCTTTACCATCAACAAGATTCTTAGAACCGTAATCTTGCGATCGCGTCACAACCCTTACATGAGACATCATCATAATAGGCTCTTCTAAAGTAGTCGAGGAAGAACCAATCATCTTACTATCTTGAACTGGAAAAGGATCCTTCAAGACAGCAGGTTGTTGCGATCCTTTAATGAATTTCGTAACTTCAGCTCGATATGGACATTCTTTCATGAAATGATCTTGTTCACAAATGAAACAAGGATAGCGAGGTTTACGTTTTTCGTCATTGGATTCATCTTTATCAGTTTTCTCTTTCGAATTCTTTTTGTTTTTATTCTTCCCTTTCTTTTTACCACCGGATTTAGATTTGGTCGTAGATGTCTCTACGACGTGAATATCGGCAGAAACTTCGGGGGAAGATTCTCCTTTCGGGGAATCAGGTAAAGTTATAATAGGAGAATAATTCTTTGAAGATTTCTTCTTACTTTTAGAATTGACTGTACCAATCATACCGTCAGCGGCATGAGACCCTGAAGGAGCAGCAACTATTTGACCTTGCTTTGGAAGATCGGGAATTTTCTCATGTAAAGTACCTGACTGTGTATATATGAGGTCAAGGTACTGAGCTTGGGCAATTACTTGCTCTTCAGTAACAACACCAGCCTTAGCTACATCTTCAGTGATCTTGGGTAACAATGATTTAACAAACCATTCTGCCAAAATTTGATCCGAAATATAAACTTTCACCAAACGCCTCCTACGTCGCCATTCATGAATATGATCAGAAATATACGTGGATGTAGATTGTTTTAGCGAAGTTAATAATTCCGTGCCATTGTCGTATCTGACAGGCAACTGAAAATGAGTCAAGAAAGCAGTTGCTAACTGACTGAAATTATGAAACGAGCCTCGTGGCAACTCAATGTACCATTTGGCTGCAAAACCTATGAGTGTTCTTTGGAAAAGACGTAAACGAATCGAATCATCAATAATTGAATTAGATGCACACCAAAGGTGATAAGTCATAACATGATTCGATGGATCCTCTCCTGACTTACCTTCAAATTTTGGTATATCACTGGGCAACTTATGAGGCATTGGCGGCCAATTTTGATAATAAAAAATAGGATCATTCGTAAGGCGCGTCAAATCAGGTAAGTCCAAAGTTGCGATAAATGGTAATTGATGGTTAGGGTCACAAAAACCTTGAGAAGCCAAAGCAGATCTAGGAGGCGGATACCCAGGATAACTAGGAATCGGATTTGCATTAGGTATTGTGTAACCTCCCGGAAAACCAGGATGAACCGGACCATACTGAGGTTGTTGATAAGTATAACCAGGGTACGGTTGATACTGATAGTTCGGATTCTGTACATAGGGACCGAATTGCGGCTGTCCCTAGTACGGTTGATACGTAAATTGAGGTTGACTTGTAACAACTGTACTTGTACCAGCTTGTCCTGCAGGCATCTGAACTGTAGTCTGAATGGAAGGTCCTGACTGAGGTACAGAGACTTGAGGGATTTGCACGGATACAGGGATAGAAGAAGTCGGTGCTACAGGTACTCCAGAAACAGGTGTGACAGATTGAACAGACGTTGCAGCAGTTACAACAGTTTGAGGCAGAGTCTGGGGTGTACTAGGCCCAGTCTGCTGAACTGAACTAGGTGCAGGAGTTTGAATAGCTGTCTGAACAGGTCGCTGGGTTGGACCAGAAACCAAAGGCTATCCAGGTTGATAAGGCAACTGCACATTAGGCTGCAAAGGCTGTTGATATTGGGACGGATCCCACACCATAGTTCCGGGGTATTGTCCCATAGAAGGCTGAACGTAAGGACCAAAACCTGGTTGAACGTAGGGTTGATAAGTAAGTGGTAAATTTCCGGCTCCTTGACCAGAAGGCTGTTGGAAACCTTGAGTTGGGTACTGACCTTGAGGTTGATAACCCTGAGGCGTGTACTGAGACTGGGGTTGATAAGGACCCTGAGGAGCATATTGTGCTTGGGGTTGACCTTGAGGTATGTACTGTCCTTGAGGTTGATAACCCTGAGGTATGTACTGTCCTTGGGGTTGTCCCCCAAAATAATATGATTCCACAGTTTGTCCTGGGAAAAAGCTACCTTGAGGTTGTGCCCCGGGTGGTAACTGACTACCTTGAGGTTGCCCCCTAGGTGGTAACTGACTACCCTGAGGTTGCCCCCCAGGCGGTAACGGATTTCCTTGAGGCTGTCCCCCAGAAGGAAACTAACTGCCTTGAGTTTGAGGATTTGGAATATTACTAGACATCATAAAGATTTGATCTGCGTTCGACGTTTCATTTTTAAGTCCATCAAGACCAGATGATAACACGTTTTCGATGGGTTGAGGAATTGCTCCGGAGAAAGTACCAGACAAAGACTGATATCCCGAAGGAACAGAAGGACCACCGTGTAAAAATGATTCCGGCGTTTGAGAAAACATGGATGACTCTCCTGCCATAAAAGATGACAGATAATAACCTCTGGGTGTAGGATGAAATGGAATTCGAGGTGGATAAAAAGCAAGACCCGGATTCTCTAAAAAGTTCGTCAAAGAGAGATACCAAGGATTAGTTCGAATGGGGCTATAGAAAATAGATTCACGCTCCCTAAGATTTAACGATTGAGGGGAGTCGGGAAGAGATATTTCTTCATCTGGATTAGTAAGTTCTTCAATAGAAATAAGTCCAGAGGGAAGATTGTCTGTAACGATATTTCTTACCCTAGGTGAACCTGGATTGCTAGAAGTTGGTGTAATAAATCCTGAGGATGTTTCCAAAACAGAAGATTTAGTTTCAGGTTCAGAGATTTCAGGTTCGTCAGATAATTCACCAGAAGGAGAAATACTTTCAGTAACTTCAGAAACTGAAATCGGTTCTTGAATGTATTCTGTTGTAGGTATTTGATGATCAGGATGTATAACTATAGATGAAATTCCAATTTCTGTTGATCTAATTCTACTACTACTGGATGATACCAGAGCACGAAGAACTTCAAGTTGACTTGGTGAATATTCAGGGGGTTTCCCTTGTATTCTCTGGGATTGTCTCGGCAATTCCGCCACGATTAAAAATTATCTAATCACACGCAAACAAAGAAAAATTTCAATGAAAACACCTAAAGTCTCTAAGAAACAAACAGTTGAATCGTACGCTTAAAAATCTAAGAGTTCAAACCACACACAAACAGAAACTTTCTGCACTAAAAACACTAGTTGGTGATGAAATCTAACTTAGCAGAGTTTTAACATGAAAAGGGCGGTTGGAACAGTTACCCCGACAACCTGCTTAATGAAACAGACCGGTGCAAGTTTCTCCACTATACCATCTCGAGTGAAGATAACCCTCCGAAGAGTCCAAGTGAGTCTAGCCGATGTCTGTTCCAGGTACAGTGGGATCTTCCCTCCACCGTCACCTTAAGAAAGAATCCTAAAGATTATGGCCACTAAGGTTACCAACTGAAACAAATATACCTGGGGGAATAGTCTACGATCCGACACACATGCAAGGGCAGAGTAACAAAGCTCAATCCCCTTGAAGGCTCCTTGAAATAATCCAAGGTTTACCGACAAGTGACCCCAGGCTCCTCGACAATGGTCTATCCGAGGTTTACCATTGTTAATACGTGTATATCTTCTATCGTTCCCAATGAGGAAGGATTGATTACTCCACTGGTTCAGATAGGATCTCGTGCTTGACTCCTTTAGGAGGAGCTTCCCAGAGCATAGATGTAACAATTGGAATTTCTTCCTACCGCAAGATTTGTCTACTTGTTTTTTTTAGCTATCTTGGAGAGTTAATTACTCCCTACTCCAAGATACTAGCCTAAGCTATGTTGGTGATAAGAGCCCTAGAAATAAAAGATTACTAGATGAATTTTAATTAAGCGTTACTTTTATGAGCTGTTTCTTAAGTCAATGGGTGCGGAAATGAAACTTTGGATGATGTGAAGACTCGATTTCCAAAAACACTAAAATGCACCTAGAATGATAATCAATTCTTTTTCTTTCAATGAACTTCTATCTAAGAAAGAGTTGGAGAATGCAATTCTTTTAATAAGCAATTCCTTCTTTAAACATGAAGAATGATCAAAAGAAAATATTTTGTCTTTTCAATGATGATATATATCAAGCTCATAACAAAATCCTTTTTCTTTCGAAACTTGAAGCTACAAAACAATTTTCCTCTGAAAGAAAGCTATAAAAATTAAAAAACTACTCAAAACTACAAAATCTAATCTTGAGAACTATGATTTTAAACAATCTAAATTGAGTAAAAGTTTTAAGATTTTTTGAAGAATGTTTTCCTTAGTTGTTCAGCAAACTAAGAGTCTATTTGTTTAGAATAACAAACAGATCAAAAACACTCAAAATATGTTTTTTTTTTATAAAAATGAAATTCAAAACTTTCAACCAAGTTTTTTCGAATATTCGCAAAGAAACAAAAGGCTCTATTTCTCAATAAAGGATGTTTTCACAATTAGGTCGGATTCAAAAAGACAAAAAGAGATCAATGTAATATTAGATTCTTCAAACTGTCAAAGCTTCGAATCGCTACAAAGACCAAGTGGAAAAACAATCCAAAATGTTGGAGTTCATTCACAAAAAATTCTTGATAGAAACAATAATCAATCTGGGCAGAAACCAAAGAGCTAAATCCAAATAAAAATAAACTAGAGAAAGAAATCTAGAAGTTTTCTAAAATTTTCACAGGGTCCGCAGGCAACCAGTATTGACAGGTGCGGTCCCGCACTGTATTCTTTACAGAAAGTGCGAACCTGCCCGCACTGTCAAAATAAGCCAGAGTACGGTCCTAGGAAAAATTATAGAACTTAAAATATTTCTAAATTTTCAAAAACAGGGAAAATCTAAATTACCCAGACAGATATGTATCAATAAAAAACCAGGAAAACATGTTTCCTCAAATCAAAAATAAAAGAGAACCAAAAACAACAAGTTCTTTCCCTAGCGGAGTCGCCATTTTGTTGTGTAGATTAATCTGTCTTGCGGGCAAGACCGATCTCTCTAGTACTAAAAGTAACTAGCAACAAACAGCCAATTATACTAATCTCTCTCTAAGCATACAAGATTCGTAAAAATGCTATATAGGTGTATGGCCTACCTTATGTCCAGCGCTTGCTTGATCTCGTTGAAGTCCTTCCCGTGCACTTGAATGAACGTTCCTCGTGAATCTGCAGTCACAAACCAACAAAAAGATTACATAGCACCTGTATAGACATTATTATAAATCATACTCATCATAATGATCAAGGAATTTATGAAATAAACCATGAATAAACAGTTTAATGAGATAAATGAGTATATTTGTATTAACTTCAAATAAAAGATAACCTTTACAACCTGTGCCTTGATGTCGTGCAGGTCCTCTTGGGGTCCGAAGCAGGAATCTCTTCTAATTTGACAAGCATTGCACTCTTTGAACCAAGATGGATAGAGGTGAGTGATTTAACCTCACAGAAAATCTTAGTTAACTAAGTCTGAATCTCAACAGCATTTAACCTCAAATATCTTAAAGCTTGAACTCCCTTTGAGGCTACCCAAGGCCTCTTTTTATAGTGGAAAAGAGGAGGTTTTCTGTTCCAAATATGAAGGGATAGAATCCTCCTTCAAAGGAGTTAGCTCCTTACATCAAGGGGTTAGCTCCATCAAGTGAGGGATGCATGAACCTTCTCAAAGCGTATCCATTCCCGAAAATTCCCGTCTAGAATCTTCTAGAATTCATCTGAAATCAACTTTTTATCTTTACTTTCTTGCCTTTTTGAGTTTTACAGAGGTCTGCACCCATAGCACAAAGAACGTGTGGTATGGTTCCACAGGAGAGCTGAATTTTAGGTGCGGGACCGCAGGAAATGAATAGAGAAAGTGCGATACTAATGTTTAGGGGATTTTTAGGAACTTTTCTCTAATTTTGAAAGCTTGACATGAGGAACTGATATGTTAGACTTGCAAAAGGAGGAATTATGAGTAATAATGAGCTCATACTCATAGCAAAATGTCAGGATAACAGTTTTTAGTGTAACACCTTGGTACTCCGCCTTATCTCCTCTTGCACAAGATCCGACCAAAGTCGCTCCCATCTTGGCAATTTCTCCCGACCATTGATAGAGTCCTGATAGGAATGCCAACTCTTCGGAAGACCAAGGAGAGCCAAGCTCACCAAGTCCTCGTCATCAATAGTAACCTCCACACTTCCCAACTCATCCCTGCATTTGATGAACTTCGTGAGGTACTTGGGCATACTGTCGCCTTTCTCCATTTTTATGTTCCTGAGTTTATCCTTGAGCGTCAACTTCCTCTGGTCTCTCTTGCTTTGGAATAAATCTGTCAAAGCTTTCCACATCAAGAATGGATAAGCCTTACCATGAAGGTTGGACACTATGTGATCCTTCACACCTTCCAACAGAATCCTTCGACACTTTGCTATCTTCTTTTTCCATGTGTCAAGTACGGCAACATCACTAGAAGTAGGTTTTGGAATTTCTGCATCTATGAACTCCTTCAACCCATTGTCATCTAGCACCGCCTCCATCCTTTCCTTCCATGCAATATGATTCGAGCTTCCCTCAAGGGCATACTCCAATCGCAATCCGTTGAAAGACATCTCAACTTCGACACCAAGAAAACACTACTGCAAATTCGAATTCCACCAGCACAAAACTCAACTGCTTCAATGTTTTGCAATTTCTCCAATGATCAATATCGCTCTGATACCATGTAGAAATTTGAATAACTGATATATTATTCACCGAGATTCTCCTGATCACACACTATTTTAACTTCATGCACAATACAAAATCTCTTCTACCATTGATCATTACATGTGGAAATAAAATCAATTGCATGCACACATTAAAACCATAAACAATCACACATATGAACATAGTATTTCATGGGAAAGCTTAAAGCTGAAAACCCCCAACTATCTGTATATTATATGTCATAGAGATCATGTAACAATCATTGTACAAAGCTCCTCACAAGCTCTTAGCACAACCTCCAATTGCTACACACTAATCAAGCTAGATCTAGCAAAACACATGCTCCAATCTCTGCCACCTGATAGCCAGCCTCTATTGCATAATCAATGTTGTAGGATGGCTCATTAAATAACTTGAACCACCTGGCTTGTACTGCGCAATCCTCATGGGCTCCTCCAATCACTGGTTGTTGCAAATATGCAACAATATAGTCACAACTGATAGTTAACCTGCTCTTTCACCTATTTCTGCACTGGTCTCCACTGAAACTGTCCATGCACTGAAGTTAACTGATGCATTCTTTAGTTGATTAATGAGTTTATAAATAGTGAATTAATTAATAATTAATTCACACCACTCTCACTAATTGTATCAATTAGTTAAACTGAATACAAATAGCTCAACTATGTTTAGATTAGTTAAACTGAATACAACTCCACTAATTTCCTCAATCAACTCCACCAAACTCTGTCACATGAGTTCTAACTGAAGTATCCATGCAATAGCTCCACTTAACCCTCAGGAATAGCGTAATTCCTTCTGTCAGCTCCTGTGCCACATCTGTGCACTTAACTGAAGTGCTCCAAGAGAATAAGATAATGTTTATAGTCCAAATATTATTAAGAGCTAATAATATTCGACATATCTCTTTTTAGACTGGCAATCTAAAAATATATTCCGCCTAATATGTCTAAAAATAGAAGTCCATATATTTTTCCAACTTGACCAACCATCCACAAATAGCATCCTGCAACTCATAGAACATGATCCATATTTCTAAAAATAGACATAGTCTAAAAATAGACTTTGCGCCAAAAATAGCCTGCGGGCCCACTTAGTGAAGGCGACTTCTTTCCACTAAGCTCATCATCTTGTTGCAATCTCAATAGAAAGCGCAAGGGAAAACTTGGATCAACAACTATAACTAGATTTATTTGTAGGTAACATGTTACATGTGTCCTTTCCTTGCTCATTTATGGATGCATGGTATATACATGTGATTTTATAGTTATGTGCTGTCATTAGCATGGATATTTGCCTAGATTGATAGTGGTTTTAGCCTTTCCTTGCCATTTCTTGGATATCCATGGTTTTGTGGGATTTCCACTTGATTAGTTTTTCGATTGGTTCTCATGTTCCTTTATGACCGTGGGTTGGAACAAAAACTTTGGAAGCCTTGGAAAAACTTGGGTTAAGTTACTAGTCCTGGAACGTAGGTTGGTACAAACGCTCTAAATCCTTTGGTCGGTTGAGTTACTAGTCCTTGGAGCTAGGTTGGACAAACTCTCTAGAGCCTTGGAAGGATGTGGCTTGAGTTACTAGTTGCTGGAGCCCTGGATAGCTTGGGTAGAGACCGATCTGGTTGATGTTAGTGATGTCAGACCGTAGAGGTGAATCACTATGGTTGAGGGTTGAGTTGGTTTGGCCTATTGAAGACTTAGTGGGTTTTGTATCGGCTTATTCCATGAGACCCCACATTCATGCTTGGAATATGATGCAAGGGTGATTGGCTGAAAGAAAGATTCGGTTCAATCCAATATATGGTTGGGTGGTACGTATAAGTCCCTCACTTGGTTGGTATTTTCATATATTAATAAGAGATATTATTCTATTGTGATTCATGTATAATTGTCACAATTATATTGGTGATATTATGGCTGAGTTTCCATGGTATATCTACTAGTTCTTTTCTGGTTATATGATGTGTACCATCCGTGGCTCTTATCATGAATTATTTAGTAATTGACTGGTTCATGAATGTATGGACTAATAAGTGTTGTTGCAACTAGTATGTGGAGAGGGAATAAAGCCTTCTTAATGAGTATATGGCGAGATTATTGAATTAGTGAACATATATGTATTTATAACCTACAGGTACTATGTACAAAAAGTGTTTGTATAAATGAGTAATTTGGACCTCCAACTTCCAGGGGTCGTAACTTTTGCATACGATCTCTGTTTGGCTATCAAAATACCTCGTTTCAAAGACCTCCATGACAAGGCCAAGGAAAAAATCCATGAAATATATTTTAGCACTTTTTCAGTCTCTACATTTTCCCCGAAAATGTCGTTTAGGCCCTCAAAATGACTTCATAAGTTTAGAACTCGAAAAGCTTCCAAAAATAGAAAGCTGTGTTAAATTTGAGGAAACAAAACTAAAAATAAATAGTGTTGGGTCAAGTTAGGTTGATAACAATGTGATCATGTTTCATTGGGTGTTTGCAGTCAGTTCTGGACATGTGGAATCCATTTTCCACAAGTGCACCTTGGAAATCAGGTCTTGCATAGTAACTCTCATCTCATGTTTACCCTGGCGAGCTTGTGAATTTGGGTAAATATGGGGTGAGGCAGTTACAGGGTCGTATCTATTGTGAAACCAGCTCCAAAAAGAGAAGAAAAGAGATATCAATGCATTATAAATAAGCCACTTCGAGGGGGCAACCTCCAATACATTACATGAATGAACAATTCTTGGATGATTCAAATTACAAAACCTCCTTTCTATATATAGGAGTCCATGGGGCCACAATGTAATCCTAGTGGGGCCACAATGTAATCCTAGCCAACCTAACAATAAAAATTTAAGGGCACAATAATAAACAATATGGGGGTTACAGGGGTACAATAATAACAATAAGGGGGTTACACTAACAACAATAAGGGACTATACTAGTAATATAGGGACCTAACATGCCCCTCTCCTTCAAAAAAAGTGTTGTCCTCAACGCTTGAGTAGCTCTGGGTGCTTTCGTATAAAATTCTCATCCTCCCATGTAGAATCTTCAGTGGGTAAGTTCTTCCACTTGATGAGATACTCTGAAATTGATCGATTCCGTAATTTTCGAGTTCTTGTTTCCGTGACCGCTTCAGGTTCCAATATCATTTTTCCTTCCTCATCAAGTTCCGGAAATATTGTTTGAACTGGAAGATTTTCACCTATAACCTTCTTTAAGCATGAAACATGGAAAACTGGATGTACTCGCGAAGAAGCAGGAAGCTCCAATTTGTATGCCATAGTACCAATCTTTTGCAACACCCTGTAAGGACCATAGTACTTTGGCGATAATTTATTATCCTTCTTAGCTTGCTTGAGGGACATTTGTTTATATGGTTGTAGCCGTAAAATACCCAATCTCCTACATCAAAACTTCTCTCGCTGCGATGTTGATCTGCCTGTTGTTTCATTCGATTTTGTGCCAAATTCAGGTTATCCTTTAAGAGTTGGAGAACTTCTTGCTGATGCTCGATGTGATCTTCCACCGCTTGAACCTTCGAATTTTCCCTTAAATATGATGTGATGGATGGTGGATGATATCCATAAAGTGCCATAAATGGGGTCATTTTTGCTGCAGTATGGAAGGAAGTGTTATACCACCATTCAGTGAGAGGTAATCACTTGACCCATTGTGTTTGTTTATCAGATACAAAACAACAAAGATATCCTTCCAAACATTTATTTACTATCTCAGTTTGACCATCAGATTGAGGATGATAAGATGAGCTATGAGCTAATTGAGTACCCAAACAAGAAAATAACTCCGTCCAAAAATTTCCAGTAAAAATGGGATCTCTGTCGCTCACAATAACCCTTGGGTTTCCATGTAGCTTTTGAATTGTGTCCATAAATGTAGTAGCAACTGCACTTGCTTTAAATGGATGAGATAATGCAAAAAAGTGTGCATACTTGGTAAGTCTATCAACTACCACCATGATGACACTCTTTGCTTTGGACTTAGGTAAACCTGTGATAAAATCCATTGAAATCTCCTCCCAACGTTGACTTGGAATGGATAAAGGTTTAGAATACCCGGGGTCTTAATTGTCTCAACTTTATTCTGCTGGCAAACCAAACATTACGCCACAAACTTTGGAATATCAAATTTAAGGCCATCCAAAAAAATTCTTTCTTCACCCTGTGGTAAGTTTTTAAAAATTCTTAGTTTCCTCCTAAAGGAGAAGTGTGCAATTCCAAAAGAATATTTTGTTTTGGTTGGGAATTATTACAAAGATATAAGCGATCTTTGTACCATAAGGAATCATTTTTCCAACTAAATGTATCAGATGTACTAGGATCTTGCTGCAACTTTTGAATGAATGTCCACACTTCTTCGTCCTTCTTCCATTCATCTCTTGCTTCGGTTATCCAATCTAGTTGGATAATAGAAATGGCACAAAGCAATTCTTCCACCTCTTCATTCTTTCTTGAGAGTGCATCTGCAACAACATTTAGCTTCCATTTTTTGTATATTATTTCAAATTCATAACCCAACATCTTTGTGACCCATTTTTGCTGCTCTTCTGAAGATAGTCTTTGTTCCAAAAAGTGTTTAAGACTATCATGATCAGTTTTTACCTTGAAGTGTCTTCCCATTAGGTAAGTTCGCCATTTATTTAGTGCATGCAATATTGCTAACATTTCCTTCTCATAAATAGGTTTCTGTAAATACTTTCCTTTGATTGGATGACTTTCAAAAGCAATGGGTCTTCCTTCTTGCATTAAAACAACACCAATTCCATTTCCTAAAGCATCACATTCCACAATAAAGGTTTTTGTGAAGTCTGGCGTAGCTAAGACTGGTGCTAGGCACATTGCCTCTTTAAGATGTTCAAAGGCCTTAGTTGCTTCAGGAGTCCATGAAAATGCATCTTTCTTCAATAATGTTGTTAGAGGTGTTGCTATTCTCTCATAATTCTTAACAAACTTGCGATAATACCTTGTTAACCCAAGAAATCCGCGCAACTGCTTTATGGTTGTGGGGAATTTCAATTCCTTAATGGCTTTAATTTTGTTAGGGTCTACCTTAACACCCTCATGAGATACAATATGACCCAGATATTCCACCTCTTGTACTCCAAAGAAACATTTGGATGTTTTTGCATATAATTGTTTCTCCTCCAATAGTTTGAGCACCCTGTCAACATGTTGAACATAATCCTTCCAAGACCTGCTGTAGATTAGTATATCATCAAAAAATACTAGCACAAATTTTCTAAGGAAGGGTTTGAAAATGGAATTCATCAACCCTTGAAATGTAGAAGGTGCATTGGTAAGGCCAAAAGGCATGACCAAAAATTCATAATGACCCTCATGAGTTTGAAATGCTATTTTCAGAATATCTTCAGTCTTCATTCTAATTTGATGATACCCTGAGAAAAGATCCAATTTGGTAAAATAAATTGCTCCGTGTAATTCATCAATAATTCATCAATCACAGGAATGGGAAATTTATATTTAATGGTGAGCTTATTGAGCTCCCTATAATCCGGACACATGTGCCATGATCCATCCTTCTTGTGTATCAATACTACAGGAGTAGAGAAGGAACTTTGACTAGGTTGAATTATACCCGCCTCTAACATTTCTGCAATCATACGTTCAATTTCACTCTTTTGGACATAAGGATATCTATAAGGCCTAATTTTTGTAGGAACACTTCCTGGAATCAAATGAATAACATGATCATGATCACGAATAGGTGGGATTCCTTTTGGAGTTTCAAAAACCTTGGAATGATTGTCCAAGGCTTTTTGGAGATCTGCAGAAATAGATGATTTTGATGTTGGAACTTCTAGTGAGCATAATTGTGCAATTATGCCTCGGTATTCTTTCTTTAGAAGCTTTTTCTTGACATTAGAGCTTATTATATTTCCCGACTTCCCTACAATACCCCGTAATTCAAATTCCTTTCCTTCTGAAAAAAAATTCAAGAAAAGTTCTTGAAAATTAAAAGCTACCGTCCCCAAATATTGTAACCATTGTACTCCTAGTACAACATCAGCACCTCCCATAGGAATGGAAAGCATTGGACTATTCAATACATATTCCCCCATGGTTAGCTTGAAATTATGGCATTTTCTGGAGCAATTTATAGTTCCTCCATTTGCAACCATCACTTGACATTCTGGTGCTGGGTATAGGAAACAATTCAATTCCTTGGCTACCTTACAATGAATAAAATTATGGGTACTACCTGAATCAATCAACACTATTACCTTTTTCTTCTTGATATTTCCTTATATCTTGAGAGTTTGAGGAGTGGTAATGATGCAGGAGCATCAAGGGCATTTTTTTTATTTGTAAATATGTTAGAAAGGGGGTGTGACAATTTTTAATATTTTATTAATTAATTTGAATAAAATAAGAGAAGGTGAGGATTTTGTAAATATCCTTTTATTAATAAAAGGATATGAGAGAATTTGGTTAAGGATATGAAGGGATAAGATTCTAGATAATAGGGTTTGTTGAGATATTCTAGTGGTGTTGAGATATTAAGGGGATTGAGCATTTAATTAGTTCATTTTTAAAAATTATATAAATTCATCAAGCCTCAAAGGCATGAGAAGTGTGTGAGTGAGTGTGAATAGTGAGAGTGGTTGAGAGCAGGCTTGAACATCCAAGGCTGTAAGCCTCTGGCAGTTTATAAGGACCAATGAAATTGTAAATCAGGCCATGGAAAAATGCTACTGTAAATAAGTTCATTTTTATAAAAGTGTTGGATTTGAGTTTTAAAGCCTTAACTTGGTCAATTGTGTATGGATTAATTTCTGTGTGAAGAGTTGAATGATGAACTTGTGAGTATTCAATTTGCTGGTTAATTGGTGTGTAAATTCCTGTAGAAAAATCGAATGGTGAAGGTGTTAAGCTGGGTATGAACATGGGTAATAAAAGAATCCAACTGCTGTATTGATTGCGCTGGTAATATAGAATGGTAACAGTTTTAAGTCGATATCATAAAGATTAATTGAATGAGAATTTCTTTCTCAAGGATGGCATAGAAGAATCGATTCTCCCCGAAGGATGTTTGGATCGAATGTCATGTTGGCACATCGACTTTAAAATGTCGAATTCATTTTGGTGAAAATTAATGACCTATGAATGCCGTGTTTATGTTTGATTCTCGAGTTCGTGGGTGCAAAGAAGCCACATTTTTGTAGTCACGTGGAGTGGAGCATACACTGGGTTGGTTTCTGTGTTAAGTTGAAGCACACGTCAAGCAGAACAGGGCGTGAATTCGATCCATATGTTATCCATAAAGAACAGAAGCCGTGGATTATCTGAAGATTGTGTTAGCAAGGTCGAATGGCGCTAAACCCAGCGTTAAGCAGAGGCTAGTTTGTCAGAGGCTGCGCACTTGAAGGTAAAATTTGTCCAAATTCTGTGATCGATGTTGTTTAAATTGCAAATCGAGTTGAATCGTTGTGTACAGAAGTAATCGATTCAAATTGCCATCGATTGTTACTGTGAGGTCGATGTAAATGTTACAGCTTTCAAATTCTCGCTCGTGATATGGTTAATGGAGTGTGGATCGGGGCCGGGTCCGGTATATGATATTTACACGCCCGAGATATTTGATTGAAGTTTGTAATGGCGATACAATATACAAAAGAATGCGTTTTCGACTACAAGTGATGAAAAAGTAAGTAGACTCTGTGTTGAGATGAGAGATCGATTGCATGAATCGATTTTGTTTTGTGTTAGAATCTATATACAAGAAAAGAGGTGAAATTGTGTTGTGGAATGGAGTCCACTTCTGATCAAGGGCGCAGTATACAGGTATGAAAGTGAATTCAATTTGCTATCGAATCTTCTATGTATTGTGCATTTATGATTTTGGTGGAAGGTACAATTAAGTCCGAACAATGGTATTTAATTGCCAATGAGTTTTTAAACGTAGACAGCATGATGATCCAATTTTGAAATGGTGTCAATGGTCTTAAAACCCAGTGAAAATATTCAGTTGCAGAGCGCTGTTGAATGGAAGGTATGTTGTGTTAGTATTCAGCTTTGAAATGAAATTCAGTTTATATGAATGGGTTGCAATAGCAGAAAACTGTTCGCAGAAGTTTGGGAATGAAGTTGAATGTAATGGGATGGAGAAGATCGCTTGCGCAGAGATAATGTTGACAAGAGATGGAACGTTGGATAAGAATGAAATTCTGACATTCGATTTTATAAAATGGTAAGCAGAATGGGAAGGGCGCACTTATATATATTTGATATTTGGTTCAATAATGTTAAGTTGTTGAAAAAAAACCAAGGTGCATTTGTTGTTAGAATTTGATTGTATTAAAAACCAATGTGAATGTTGGAAATGAGGAGATCAGATTATTTGAAATCTGATATAGGTGATCATTTGAATGTTAATCAAAAGGTGCAAGTGTTTTCAAGCTTTGGATGGAATTTTTTTTAAACCATAAATGGGTGATAGCTTTCATAGAAATGAAAAGGACTTGAAATTGCCTAGTGTGAAGTTTTATTAGACGATTATGATGAATCCATAGGTTGATATGCACATGATTTTAAAGATTCTGGGTTTGCAGGCCTAGCCTGCATCAAATTTTGGTATCGAAGCTGGAATGGCTCTGGGATAGGATTCAAGTTTTTTTTAATTAATTGCATGTGGTGAATGAATGTTGGATTGTGAAACTGATGAAGATGGCAGCACTGGTATGCAAGTGCAGTTGAGGAAGGAAGCGAGATCAACAGGATCTTGAAAGGTGAGATTGTGTAGTTGATATTTAACTCTGGTTTGAAGACTATTTATAGAATTTGGTTGCAGGCATAGTGGAGAAATCTCAACAGGAAGAAGCAGATCACAGCTTGAGAGCAGTGATGGAATCCAACATAGGATTCTAGGTGTGTGGCAGAACCTAAAGATTCAATGGAGGTTGAATGAAAAGGACAAGTGTGTTCTTAAGAGTTGCAGATGAGAAAAGCCTGAAGGAGCAGTGGAGAATGCTCGAAAGGTTCCAGCAAAGGACCGGGTGATTACCAAAAGACCAGATCCGGAGGAAGGGATTGGTGAGGTAAGTGGCAGCAGGAGAGGTTACTGTTGCAGAGGCTTGATGCAACTCATGAGTGAGAAACTCATGGCGAAGGAAATGACTACTGAAAGTCATAAAGGAGAAAGCAGAGGTTCAGAGGGAAACCACATTAGAATGAGGGAGAAAGATGCTAAGGAAAATGGCATATTGAAGCAGTGGACTAATGAAGAGTACGAGAAAGAGAAAGCTGAGATCGCAATTCATCTTGAGTTATTGATGGAGTTGTTGCAGGAGAATATGAAAGGCCAGAGACATGGTTGGTTGATGAGGAAGAGAGTGAAGTGGCAGAGGCTACAACAGAAAAGAGATAGACAAATAAACATGCAGTTAACGGAAGAGCTGAAGAAGCTCGAACAGATGATGGATGTACAGTTGAGACAAAAGGAACTCAGAGCAGCTGAGTTGGAAGAGGAGGTTTCCATTGATCAAACAGAGGAGGAGATCATTGATGATTTCTTGAATTACTGGGCAGATCCAGATCAGCTGGATAATGTGAACTCTTGTGTTTTTATAGCTGACAGTTGTGATGTGATTACAGGTTTTGTTGAAGAGGATGCGCAATCTTGTGAAACTGTCACAAGCATGGAAAAGAATCTCTCGGGAGATAAGTACTTTGAAGAAGAAAGCAGTGATGCTTTTGCTGTTACAGTACAAGAGGTGGTTCATGTGAATAAAGAAGAGGATCAGCTGGAAGAGCTGGTATATGAACCGACGATTAAAGTTGTTAAAACCTGTACTTTTCAAACTGACAAGTTGTGCATGAATGTAGGGACTGCAAATGATGATGTTATGCTTCAGCAATGCTATAGAGAAATTGCATTGTTGGAATATTTGTTGGAGAATTCGGAGTATGACAAGGAGATTGCAGCAGTTGAAAGAGTTCAGTACAGTGAACGAGTGCAGAAAGATGTCATGGAAGCAGATGATATGAGAGAAAGACTGGTTGACAGTCTTGAGAATTCTTCAGAGGATTCTTTGGGAAGTTTGGATCAACATACTGATGTGCTGATAATGGAGGAGAATTCAGAACAACATACTGAAGTGCTGGCAAAGGAGGATAAGGCACTGATGCCTTATGATTTTTGTTCTAACAAGTGTTTTGTGAATGCAGGTATTGTTGCAGAACATTTGACTCAGTTGAGCAGTCAAATGAAGGAAGAAGAAGTTTTCTGTTCCAGAAGACAAGAGGGCATGGATGATCGGGTGGTAGTCAGAACAGAAACAAACATCGAAGCAAGAAGTCAGCAAGTGACAGTACAAACTGAGCAAGCCGTGTTAGCTCAACAGACAGCTAGAAATCAGCAGCCGGGAGATTTATTGGACCGAGAGATTGAAAGTATCAGAAAACTTATGACGAAAGAATCCTAGAGAAAGACAGCAGCAAGAAATAAAAGGAAAGACAACAAGAGGAAGACAGTAGCAGACTTGGAAGACAGAGCAAGTGGAGCACTACAACACAAAATATGGAAACCTGGAAGACAACAACAGATAACAACAGCAGTAAAGCAATTGACAAGCAAGGAAAGATTACAAAATAAAATTTGGGATCCAGGAGGAAATAATTATCCAGACTTATGACCAGGTGGTCATGAATTTTCTTACATGGGGAGTCTGATGCAAGAGCATCAAGGGCATTTTTTTTATTTGTAAATATGTTAGAAAGGGGGTGTGACAATTTTTAATATTTTATTAATTAATTTGAATAAAATAAGAGAAGGTGAAGATTTTGTAAATATCCTTTTATTAATAAAAGGATATGAGAGAATTTGGTTAAGGATATGAAGGGATAAGATTCTAGATAATAGGGTTTGTTGAGATATTCTAGTGGTGTTGAGATATTAAGGGGATTGAGCATTTAATTAGTTCATTTTTAAAAATTATATAAATTCATCAAGCCTCAAAGGCATGAGAAGTGTGTGAGTGAGTGTGAATAGTGAGAGTGGTTGAGAGCAGGCTTGAACATCCAAGGCTGTAAGCCTCTGGCAGTTTATAAGGACCAATGAAATTGTAAATCAGGCCATGGAAAAATGCTACTGTAAATAAGTTCATTTTTATAAAAGTGTTGGATTTGAGTTTTAAAGCCTTAACTTGGTCAATTGTGTATGGATTAATTTCTGTGTGAAGAGTTGAATGATGAACTTGTGAGTATTCAATTTGCTGGTTAATTGGTGTGTAAATTCCTGTAGAAAAATCGAATGGTGAAGGTGTTAAGCTGGGTATGAACATGGGTAATAAAAGAATCCAACTGCTGTATTGATTGCGCTGGTAATATAGAATGGTAACAGTTTTAAGTCGATATCATAAAGATTAAATGAATGAGAATTTTCTGAAGGGATGCAGGAGAAGAATCGATTCTCCTGAAGGATGTTTGGATCGAATGTCATGTTGGCACATCGACTTTAAAATGTCGAATTCATTTTGGTGAAAATTAAATGGGACTGTTATGAATGCTGTGTTTATGTTTGATTCTGAGTTCGTGTGCGCAAAGAAGCCACGGTTTTGTAATCACGTGGAGTGGAGCATACACTGGGTTGGATCTGTGTTAAGTTGAACCACCCGTCAAGCAGAACAGGACGTGAACTCGATCCATATGTTATCCATAAAGAACAGAAGCCGCGGATTACTTGAAGATTGTGTTAGCAAGGTCGAATGACACTAAACCCAGCGTTAAGCAGAGGTCAGTTTGTCAGAGGCTGCGCACTTGAAGGTAAAATTTGTCCAAATTCTGTGATCGATGTTGTTTAAATTGAGCTGAATCGTTGTGTACAGAAGTAATCGATTCAAAGTTGTCATCGATTGTTACTGTGAGGTCGATGTAAATGTTACAGCTTTCAAATTCTGCTGTGATATGGTTAATTTGAGTGTGGATTGAGGGCTGTGTCTGGTATATATATTTATCAGTTTCCTGAGATAGTTGATTGAAGTTTGTAATGGTGTACATAACATACAATAAATGCAGAATCGAACTACAGTGATGAAAAGTAAGTTGACTCTATGTTGAGACAAGAGATAAATTGCATGAATTGATTTTGTTTGTGTTCGAATACAAGAAAAGAAGCGAAATTGTGTTGTGGAATGGAGTCCACTTCTGATCAAGGGCGCAGTATACAGGTATGAAAGTGAATTCAATTTGCTATCGAATCTTCTATGTATTGTGCGTTTATGATTTTGGTGGAAGGTACAATTAAGTCCGAACAATGGTATTTAATTGCCAATGAGTTTTTAAACGTAGACAGCATGATGATCCAATTTTGAAATGGTGTCAATGGTCTTAAAACCCAGTGAAAATATTCAGTTGCAGAGCGCTATTGAATGGAAGGTATGTTGTGTTAGTATTCAGCTTTGAAATGAAATTCAGTTTATATGAATGGGTTGCAATAGCAGAAAACTATTCGCAGAAGTGTGGGAATGAAGTTGAATGTAATGGGATGGAGAAGATCGCTTGCGCAGAGATAATGTTGACAAGCGATGGAGCGTTGGATAAGAATGAAATTCTGACATTCGATTTTATAAACTGGTAAGCAGAATGGGAAGGGCGCACTTATATATATTTGATATTTGGTTCAATAATGTTAAGTTGTTGAAAAAAAACCAAGGTGCATTTGTTGTTAGAATTTGATTGTATTAAAAACCAATGTGAATGTTGGAAATGAGGAGATCAGATTATTTGAAATCTGATATAGGTGATCATTTGAATGTTAATCAAAAGGTGCAAGTGTTTTCAAGCTTTGGATGGAATTTTTTTTAAACCATAAATGGGTGATAGCTTTCATAGAAATGAAAAGGACTTGAAATTGCCTAGTGTGAAGTTTTATTAGACGATTATGATGAATCCATAGGTTGATATGCACATGAGTTTAAAGATTCTGGGTTTGTAGGCCTAGCCTGCATTAGGTAATTGCTGCCAATACATTACACGATATCGTCAGATTCATTTCTTCCTCTTCTTGGGTTGGTTCCTGGTGTATATCCTTTTCTTGTTCATTTTCTTCTTCCTCTTCAAAATCTATGTAAAATAGTTTCTTCTCAACACACTTATGACCTTTAGTGTATTTGATATCAAAATTGTAGCAAAGCCCTTTTGCTCTTTTTTCTTCCAATTGTTGTGGTTTCAACCTTGTAGGTTGTGATAATCTAGGAGTATCAACACTTCCCTCTTTATAGAAGTGAGTGGTAGGCTTCCTTGTCACCATAATTTTACATTCAATTTTTCTTGCCAACTTGAATGCCTTCTCCAATGAATCATGTTCCAAAACGCAAACTTGATGTTGGATGTTATCCTTTAAAGTACCTATGAAGAGATCAATCCTGTGTTCCTCTGGAATATCAGTTACCATTATATTCAATTTTTGGAAGTCCTCAATGTGCTCCCCATTAAACCCTTTTGTTTGAGATTTATCAATTGGCTAAAGAAGGTGTTGCTCTTTGTATCCTTATAATGTGCTATCATTTCCTCCGTAAAAATTGACCAAGTGACAATATTTTTACGGGAGCAAAGCCATCGATACCATACAAATGTATTTTGTTCTAAATGTAAAGTTGCAATGCGTACCTTTTGTGTGTTTTTCACATTATGGAGATCAAAATATTGCTCCATATATAGTATCCATGTTACAGGATCCTTTCCATCAAACTTCCTCATATCCATTTTTGGAATATGGTGGTTCTTCCCGCCAAAATTAAATTTTATGAAATCACGATTAACATTTATTTTGTTCTCATCATGAGTTTCCTCTACTATCTTTTCACCATTAGGAAACATTTCTTGTATCAACTTTGTCAAACCTTCCATGTCAGATTTTATATTATTCTTCATGTTTTCCATTTTCTCATCGATCTTAGCTTCCATGTCATCCATCTTAAATTCCATGCCAGCTTCCATGCCATCTATCTTAGATTCCATGCCATTCTTCAAAACATCCATCTTAGATTCCACGCCTTTCTTCAAACCATCTATCTTAGTTTCCACGCCTTTCTTCAAAACTTCCATGTCATTTTTTGTTGCTCTTTGCGAGAGCGAAATTTGTTGCACTTGATCTTGTAATTTTGATATGTCATGTTGCCATTCTTCATCTTCATGAGTCATAGTAGAGCTTTCTAAAGGCTTAATGGGTGTTGAATTATTTTTAGGGGCCATTTTAGAATCCAATACTAATATCTATTCTACAATCTGCCCTTGGAATCAATTCAACTTGATTCTTCAAACAAGACTTATGCAATTCGGAAAAAAAAATACACACCTTTTACTTGCTTTTGAGGAGCTCGATATTGAAATTGAATTATGTCTATAACTGCGGATCCTAAATATCTGAAATTCAGCCCTGTAGTAGCCCTCTGAAGCTTCTTTCAAATTCCATAGGTCTGATCTGATTTGGATTCTTCAAGGGAAATTTATGTCCAATCTCCCACAGTGACCTAATTTTGGACTGGTTCAGTAGAAAAAAATTGTACGACTTGCCACGTGTCACTGTTTCCTCCTTTGGATCTGAAATTGATAGACTGAAATCTATAGTCTGTGTACTTGTGGCCACTTTTTACAACATTCCAATCCGATGCTCAGAGTGAGAGCTGTGAATATTTTCCCACGATCACCTCTTTGAGATGAAATTCAGAAGCCTAAAAAATCCCTAACTTCCATAGATCATATCTCCGAAAATATTGCGAACCAATATCTGAAATTTTGTGACGATGTGCCTCAAGATTGCGGCTTTGCACTCTAAAAATTTCAGCTTTTGAACCTTCGTAGAAAAAAAGCTATTACGAAAATACCATGTTGACCTGTTTAGGTTAAATTCAGGAGCCTTCAAAATGACCTAACTTGCGCTGATCATATCTTTGAAAATATTGCGAACCAAGCTCTGAAAGTTTGCGAAGATGTTCCTCACGTTTTTGGTTTCAATTCTAAAAATTTCAGATTCTGAACCTTCGTAGAAAAAAAATTATAGCGCAAATTCCACGATGACCTATTTGGAGCAGCGAAACCCTAGAATCTCAAAGCTCTGATACGAAATGTTGTGAAACCAGCTCCAAAAAGAGAAGAAAAGAGATATCAACGCCTTAGAAATAAGCCACTTCGAGGGGGAAACCTCCAATACATTACATGAATGAAAAATTCTTGGATGATACAAATTACAAAACCTCCTTTCTATATATAGGAGTCCATGGGGCCACAATGTAATCCTAGCCGAACTAACAATAATAATTTAAGGGCACAATAATAACAATATGGGGGTTACAAGGGTACAATAATAATAATAAGGGGGTTACACTAACAATAATAAGGGACTATACTAGTAATATAGGGACCTAACAGTATCAAAGCTTCCATGTTCAAACACTTGGAATGGATAGGGTAGGTGTGATTTTTATGCATGCATATTTGTTGTCGATGTGTTGCTATGCATGCATTGTGATGGTCACTGTTGTGGTCTTGTGTCATCATGACATTGATGTTGGGACAATTGATATGTTGATTTCATTATATACACATATGTTGTGCTGATCCAGATTGATTGTGCAGATTAGATAGAAACCAATGAATTTCACTAAGGTATATTTGATCATGTTTATATTTGGTTTATCTGACATGATATGCTTGTAGGACAAATATCATAGATGAAAATAAAAATGGCAGATTACAGTTCATGTGACTCTTGTTATAGATCATATGAGCAACAAAGAGATGAGTACTCTCCTGACATAGCAGATACCTTGAGAATTTTAAAGGAATAAATTTGAAGTTACAAGGTGGATAATGAAAAAATCATTCAGTCACAAGAAATACTTGCCATATCTTAGAAAAAGAAATTTTATGTCAATGCAATGATCCTTCAGAGTTTATGAGATTTGCAGAGACATGGAAAGTCATAGATTAGTTATGGACAAGAGGAAAGTAAAATTGGGGCATATGGAAGTAGGTCTCATGGAGGGCATAGGTTAGACAAGGATGACATACTCAGAGGTGGTAGATGGATGGATACACCTTAGAGGAGAGGTAGTGGTTATGGGTTCTATTCTAGTTTTGGATATGAGAGACAACATGATTATCATCACTATCATCCTCATAGGGGGAGTGAGAAGAAGTACTTTCTGGATGAGTTCAAGAAAGCGAAACCTCCTACCTTTGATGGAGATATGAAGAAACCAGAAGATGCAGAAGCATTGTTTCTTGGGATGAAGGAGTTCTTCGAGATTTATGATTATTTAGAGAATATGAAGGCCATGATAGCTATCTTCAATCTCAAGGGGAAAGTGGAAATTTGGTGGGAAGACGTGAAGTGTGTTAAAGACATCAAGATAGAGGAGTTGAGTTGGCATGAGTTCAAGATACTTTTCATAAAGAAATACTTATTCGATAGATACTATGACGACAAGGTTAAGGAGTTCTACGAGTTGAGGATGGGATCTATGAAAAATGAAGAGTATATGACTAAGTTCATGGATCAGTTGAGGAATGTGCCTTATATTAAGGATGAGAATACAAAGGTTCAAATATTTGTTAGTGTATTTCCATTATATTTTAAGGATCAAATTGAGTAGGATGAGCCTCAGACATTAGAGGAAGTAATTGGGAAGTTGAAACATTGTTATGAGAAGTCAAAGTGTAAGTCACAGCCTAAGAATGGTTGCAAAGGTAATGAAAAGAATAAAATAAAGTAGGCTAAGAAGCGATGAAGACTTCAGGAAGCAGGTAACAAGGAGAATGCAACACCATACAAGAAATTCAATGCAGTTGACGGAGGACAGGGATTTCAGTCTAAGGAGGATAACAAGGGTGATGGTAGGAGGCCTTTGCAGTGTTGGAATTGTGGAAAGGATCATCGAAAGAGATATTGTCCACAAAATCAAGGTGGCATACCTAATATCTATAATTCTCAGGAGGCAAAAGCACTTGGGGATGTTAGACAAAGCATTCCTCAAATTTATGCAACATTAGCTAATAAGCAAGCTAATCATTGGGCATCTATTATCAATATGGAGGATAAGCTTTGTGATCGAGTTGTTTCTATTTTGATTATTCTTGGATATAATTATAGTTATGTTAGTCCTGACCTGGTGGATAAATGTGTCTTGAATAAATATGTACATGCATAATATTTGTTTGTACAATTGATTACATGTACTAAGAAAAGAGTTCATTGTTGGGTGAGATCTTGTACATTTGGGCTAAACGATATGTCTACATCAACACATCTAAATGTACTTCCATTGGGATCATACACTATGTTTTTGGGTATGGATTGGTTGTACATTGATAGGACTAAAGTGGACTGCTATGATAAGGCTATTGAGTTCTTGGGTGATGATGGAGAGAGGAGAATATTACAAGGAAAGAAGAAGCCTACATCAATGAGAATGGTTACAACGATGCAGGAAAATTGCAATAGCAAGAAAGGGTGTGTATTGCTTGCAATTCATATTTGTAGTGAAAAATGGAAGGATGTTGAGGATTTTGAAGTGTTGAAGAGGTATCCAGTTTTGTAGTAGGTTCAGGATGTATTTCCAACATAGATTTCTGAGTTATCGCCTCATAGGGAAGTGGTATTTTCTGTTGAGTTAATGCCAAGAGAAGCACCAACATTAAAGGAATTGTACAAGATGAGCACTCTAGAGTTGGTGGAACTAAAGTTGCAGCTTAAGGAAATTATTGATAAGGGATACATAAGGCCAAGTGTGTCGCCTTGGGATGTACCAATATTATTTGTAAAGAATAAGGACGATACTCTCAGGTTGCACATTGATTATAAACAACTAAAAAAGGTGACTATCAAGAACAGGTATCCATTGCCTTAGATTTATGATTTGTTTGATAAGTTGAATGGAGAGGCATTGTTCTCAAATATTGATGTGAGATCAGGATATCATTAGGAGTGCATCAAAGAAGAAGATATTTAAAATACTTCATTTCTTACCAGGTATGGGCGTTATGAGTTCGTAGTGGTTCCTTTTGGTCTTACTAATGCTCCAACTACTTTCATGTGTTTGATGAACAATGTGTTGCGTCCTTATTTGGACAAGTTTGTGATACTGTTTATTGATGGTATAATGATATATTCTAAGAATGAGGAAGAGAATGCAGAGTACCTGTCAACAATATTAATATTTCTTAGAGAGCATAAGTTTTGTTCCAATCTTATCAAGTGTAGTTTCTTTCAGATCGAAGTTCATTACTTGGGACATGTTGTTTCTAAGGAAGGTACTGTAGTGGACCCGAAAAAATAGAGATATAATGGAATGGGTAACTCCTAAGAATGTGGAAGGGGTTAGATCATTAATTGGACTATCAAGTTACTGTAGGCAGTTCATCAAGAAATTCTCATAGATTTCCTATTATATTACATCTTTGTAGTGAAAAGGAAAGAAGTTTGAATGGACTAACAAGTGTGCAATTAGCTTTGAGAAGTCGAAGCATCTGCTTACAAATTCTCCAGTCTTGAAGATTACAGATCCAGATAAAGGGTTCATGGTTTGTACTGTGCTTTCAAGAGAGGAATTGGTGGGGTCTTGATACATGAGGGAAAGGTGGTATTCTATGAGTGAAGGAATTTGAATGAGCACGAGCAAAACTATGTGACTCACGATCTTGAGTTGGAAGCTATCATCCATGCCTTGAAGATGTGGATACATTATCTTCTTGGCAGGGGGTTCATCTTGATGAGTGATCATAGTGGGCTGAGATACTTGTTTGACCAACCTAATCTAAATTCAAAAAAATCTAGTTGGTTTGCTACTCTTAGTGAGTTTGACTTTGAGATCAGGTACATCAATGGAAAAGAGAATAAGGTTGCAAATGCTATCAATAGAAGAGTGCAGATAAATCACATTGCAATAGTGAGTTATTATGGGACATTTTGTAGGAGCGCATCTAGTAGGAAAGACAACATGATGACAGGTATCAAAAGTTGAGGCACATGTTATAGCAGTAGGGTGAAGGTGATAAGGATGAGGAATATCACCTCACGGTAGATGGGTTGGTCAGATTCAAGAACAAGATTTATGTACTAGATGACATTGAGCTCAATAAGCTTATCTTGGGGGATTTTCATGACAAGGCATATTCAGGTCACTTGGGATATCATAAGACATTGACAATAATTAATAAATTATATCATTGGTCAAACTTGAAGAAAGTGGTGGCTGAGTTTGTTGTGAGTTGTTTGGCTTGTTAGTAGTTAAAAGCAAAGTGTAAGAATCTAGTTGGTCTATTGCATCTGATTCTGATTCTAGAGTGGAAATGGGAGGTCATTTCCATGTACTTCATTACAGATTTTCTAAATACATCAAAGAAACATGATTCCATCATGGTAATGATTGAAAAGTTAAGTAAGGTAGCTCACTTCATTGTAGTTAAGTCTATGAATTTAGCTAGTGAGGTAGCTCATATTTTCATCAGGGAGATAGTGAGACTACATGGTGTTCCTAAGAAGATCATATTAGACAAATATTCCAAGTTCACTTCTAGGTTTTGGAAGGCATTGTTTGTAGGTTTGGGGACAAAGTTAGCCTTCAGTATAGCTTATCATTTGGAGACATATGGACAGAAAGAGAGGGTTAACATGATTCTTGAGGACATGTTGATGATGTATGTTATGCATCAACAAAGGAAGTGGGAAGAGTATCTTCCACTGGTTGAGTTTGCTTATAATAATGGGTATCAGGAATTCTTGAGGATGAGTCCATTTGAAGCACTTTATGGGCGTAGTTGTAATACTCCCATCAGTTGAAGTGATTCAGTGAGAAGGGTATTTATTGGGATGGGTATGTTGGCTGAGATGGAACAAGAAATGTAGGTTATTAAGATGAATTTTAAGGTAGAACAGGACATGCAGAAGAGTTATGAATGTCAACACATTGTTCAAGAGTCTTAGTTTTCCTTCTCACATAAAAAATAGCTACCGAAAGGAAATCAATATTCACATAACAAACACACTTGCAGAAAGTAAATCACACCTGCAGAAAGTAAAGCACACTTGCATGAAAAGAAATAACAGGAATTAAAATATGTTACAGATGTATGCGAATTATGGTAGATGGGGATCCATCCATTCCTCAATGAGCACACATGAACAACTATCACTCCTTAAGAATCAAGCAACATTCATAACTCATAATTGCAAGAAAACAATATTATTCATGTTGAATGAACAATCATAAATCTGATGCTAATGAATAAGTGACAACTGTTAGCTTCCTTTGAAGGATGCTCCTCCTATTTATGCATGAATTAGGGATATCTTCTCAATACATGTAAATCCCTTAAATATCTACTAGATCCATACTTGTCTCAACTTATCCCTAAATACTAGATACAAATCCCATGACACATCAATATCTACATGATCTTTCTCCTTGGAATATGGTCCACCTCTTGAGTTGAAATTCGAATTTGTGCTTGGGAGGCCAAGTAAGACCCTTCTAGAACCTCCAAGTAAGCCTACACATGTCACAAAACTCACAACACATATATATGTATATGAAACCATGTTAATTTCCTAGTTTTTAATCATAAATTCACTTAAAAATACATAAAATAAATAAATTTGGAAAATGATTATTCTAACCCGTATAATCATGAAGATGGTTACTTGATGTGGGGTTTTAGGCTAGATAGTTATGAAATGGGGGCTAAATGGTTATGAAATGATGGAAATATGGTAGAATATGGAAGACAATTTTGAGACTCAAAATGCCCCCCAACTGAAGTTGTTGCATGTCCTCATGCAACTATTGCATTGATTCATTTGTCCATAAGTTTATCTTTTTGAAATACTTTGCTTCTTTATGAGATTTTTACCTGTATTGATTTTCTTGAAGCTTTGCGTCATCATATTCTCTTTTGCAAAGTGTAATGAATTTGATTCCAACATATGTTTTTGATGGTTGGTTCTTGTGTGACAACCAAAATTTTTGAGGATTGGTTTTCGTGTAACAATAATTTTATTTTTTTTGCATCAAAGTACATGAAAAAATTGAGAGTTTTATTTTCAATTCTTATAATAACTATCAATAAATTGATAATTTGCAAAGCATATAATCTTTTGGAATCATACTGCAACAATAGTTGACTGGGAAGAATATGAGAGTTGGAACAAAATGAAAATGTGTGATGGTGTATGAAATGTGAATATGAATTGGTTTCCCCTCCCAAAACTAAAGGTGTTTTTCAGTTTATGACAATATGAGAATGGGAGTGAGGAATTTTCCAAAATTACAATTTTTTCATTTTAAGGAATTGCATGACTAAAAATTAGAAAACGACATACCTTCACTTAGCTTCAATGTGGATGAATTGTGTTTAATGAAGAGTGTGGCTGTTGATGTTGGATCGTGGAGTATGTAAACAAAGGAATTTGATCTTCTTATTTTTTCTCTTTGTGTTGATGACACAATTGGGATCTTTATTGTTGATGTTACAAATTGATTCCTGCTGCAAACAACTGAAATGATGTAGTATTCAATCATTACAAAAATTGATGGTACAATTATAGTCATGTGAATAAATGTGTTGATGTCGAGCATGAAGAGAAGTTATTGGATTACTGACCATTAATGAATGCTGTTAACTAATGCAAGGAAAACTCACCATTAATGTCAATGAGTGCCAAGGTACCCAAGTACATATTGTGAAGTGTGAATATATGAGATGATGTCGAGCCACTTGAAAGATTCAAAAGGTACTTGAAAGATAACTCTAGACTTGAACCTATATAATGTGCTGATGTCGATAGGCCAAGACTTGTTAGAAGGGAGGCCTTAATGAATCCTCCATCATCTAACACGAGCATAAAACAATAATTTTGAAGGACTATGAATGATGATTTTTGCAGTGGATCATGGTTTATTTGAAAAAATGAAAATGAAATGGAATGAATCATAGTTTTAGAGGAGATGAACGATTTTATTGCTGGGTTACAAGTTAGTGAAAGCGAGGCACGAAAATGACTGTGAAGGAAAATGAGATGAAGATTTTATTGACTGAATAAGTAGGAATGCAATGGTAAGATTGGTATCTGAAATTTTTTGAAATGGTATGATGGATCTGATTTATCGTTCTTTATCCAAATTCATGTGCTCATGCTTTAGATATTTTATTTTTGATGTTGCCCTGATCATGTTCTTAAGAAATGTGGTCTTTGAGAGACACTGTTTGCTTATGATCATCTGTTTGTCTTCCTAGAACCTGCAAAAACTTAGGACTTTTTCTACAATGAAATGTAATATTATCAAAAGAGAGAGGTGATCAATCTATCTATTTATGAAATTTACAATTTTTTTTTGAGAATTAGTACTAATAGAACAAATTCACGAAAGAAAATCAAATGAATTTTTACCTGTTTCGAAACTAGTGTCTTGGTTTACTTGTCATGTGTTGTTGGAAATTTCTTCATTCTTTTTCTTTTTTCAAATTATGATGAGAGCTTTCTCATTATTTAAATCTCGTCGAGATATTTCCAACGACGTTTGAATCATCGAAAACTGATGCCGTATGAGAAAGTTATACTTATTGGAAAATTTGTAAAACAGTGAAAATTTTCATTTGTGAGTGTGGCATGGGAACATGATGTTGATGTGAAAGATGAAGTAGGTAGATGAGATGGCATGCTGATCATGAATTTCAGATTAGAATGCATTTTTGATAGATAGATCATTGAGTTGAATACAAAGCTGCAAATTGTTTTTCAACTGCAGAATGTGCACAATTTCTGTAGCTAAAATTATGAACAGATAGTTAAATACACATCTATGCATTTTTGTTATGAAAAAATAATCAGTCCATTATTCAAATTAAATAGTACCTTCTCCAAAAAAAAAAAAAAAAAATTCCTATTTTATTGATGTAGTAAAAGACAATTTTATTTTATTCATTTTGGAGAAAAGTGCCACGTGGCAGCACCAGGGAATGCCACATGGAAGCACTGGAAGGTGCCACATGGCATAAATGTCATTGTGGATGCTGACTTGGTAGAATGAAGTGGATTATTGACTAGATAAGGTGACGTAGCAGACAACTGGGCGATGACTGTACAATATTGGTTAATGGTACGTTGTCACGTGGACCAATCGAATGCCACCATGTGGCAGCAAAAGCCCAACAAAAAAAATTCATGATTTTGAGAGAAGCTTCCAAGTGTCTAACTACTCTAGGGCACTAGTCAATCAATTTCATGCCACCAAAATATTTTATTTTTATTTGAACTCATCCTCTTGCCAAAAAAAATGGATCTCACAACCAATTTTTTCTATAAAAATTGTGAAAAATATTGATGCCAAAACTATTATTATTATTTTTTTTTAAATTTCTTTTGTTGTAGGTTGAAAGCATGGAGAGAATTTTCTAACTTCTCTCTCTGAAAATTTTGGACTGGTTTATTTTCTTAGAGGAAGAATTTTTAAACAAACGTTTTTTTTAAAATCCGACCGTCACAAACATTTATGAGAAAATAACTAATTTTAAATCAACGATATCTCCCTCATCCGAACTCTGATTCGACTGATTTTTTTGTTGTTGAATTTGGGTGATTTTTGGCAAAGAATTCAAATATGAAATTTTTTTTTGGAAAATTTTCACCAAAATTTTCATATCTGATCTGCAAACTCGCCACCCTCAAATATATTTTACAATTAGAGATCAAATTTTTTAATTATAGAATCAATATTAAATTTAGATCTCTTAGACATTTTTATTGAAATTTTTTAGAACTAACTTGGTTTAATCTTCTTTTCTAATCTTCCAGATCGCAGGGAGCAAAAGAAGAGAGCATACTCAGGAGTTTATTAATCGATTTTTTTTTTTTTTTAAATATGAATTTAGAAAACAAAATGAAAATAATCAATCTCACCTGAAATAATCGCTCTTTAATGTTTGCTTGTGCTCCTTTTTCACACTCTTTTTTTTTTTTTCAATATTCTTGCCAAGGGTTAGTAAATAGGTGGCTCTTACTGCACCACAAAATTGCAAATTTATCCTAAAAATCACAAAAACTTGTTTTTATTTGTTAGTCCTATTTTACTAAAGAAATAAAACGTTCACTTAAGTATAAGAGAATTTCCAATGCATCCATTTGCGTAACAAAATCATGAGTAAAAATATATTCAAGCTTGAAAAATAAACCCTAGTGAATACTTGGATATGATTATGAAAATTTGATGTTAAAAATTGTAGCCTAATGACTAGTTGAGGCCAAATTTGAATGTGATCTTTAAGTTTTTGATCTTCTTCAACTGTCATAGCACAAAACTCTTTAGATCTTGTTTTTGCAATTGGATTTATTTTTTTTTAATTTTTTTTAAAATTATTTATTATTTATTATTATTTTTAATGAATGGGGGTTTTTTATTTGTGGATGTTTCATCTTATTTCTATGTTTTCTATATGCAAATGCAAATAAACTTGAATGAAAATGTGTAAATGAAGTTAACCCTAAATGAAAAATTCTTTCTAAACAATCCTCTTAACTAACTTATATCTAAGTTTGCTTCCCCGACAACGACGCCAAAATTTTGGTCTAATTTATTAATGTGAATTAGAGCATTCATTTATTTATCAATCTGGGTTCGTAAACTTAGAAGAAAACCAAAGTATATGGAGCCTTAGATTAAACTAGTGTAGGAAGTAGTTGTTTAGATGCAAATAATGGAAATGCATATTACAAATCTGAACTATTCTGAAAAGAAAAGATTCAGATATATTTTATGAAAGCATAAAAATGTTTGATCAATGGAATTAGTTTACTTTAGAAGATAGAGAAGAGTCTCTTGTTCAAGGGTCTTGTTTTTTCCTTCTACAATATTTCTATAATAACATTGCCAAACATATAAGAAAGCAAGAAAGAAAGCATATAAATGAAATCAAGTCAATATTGTTTTCAGTTTAGTTCTTAGCTCATGGAGAAGAGTCTCTTGTTAAAGAGTCTTAATTGTCCTTCTCACATAAAAACTAGATACTGAAAGGAAATCAATCTTCACATAAATTTAATCTAGGAAATCATATAAGAAAGTAAATCTTGTTTCAGTTCAGGCTAGCTCATGGAGAAGAGTCTCTTGTTCAAGAGTCCTGGTTGTCCGTTTCACATAAAAACTAGCTACTGAAAGGAAATCAATCTTCACATAACAAAAAACACTCGCGGAAAGTAAATCACACCCGCAGAAAGTAAAACACACTTGCATGAAAGGAAATAACCAAAATTAAACTATGTTACAAATGTATGCGAATTGTGGTTGATGGGGTTCCGTCCTTTCCTCAATGAGCACACATGAACACCTATCACTCCTTAAGAATCAAGCAACATTCATAACTCATAATTTCAAGAAAATGATATTATTCATGTTGAATGAAAACTCATAAATCTGATGCTAATGAATAACTGAAAATTGTTAGATTCCTTTGAAGGATGCTCCTCCTATTTATACATGAATTAGGGGTATCTTCTCAATAAATGTAAATCCCTTAAATATCTACTAGATCCATACTTGTCTTAACTTATCCCTGAATACTAGATACAAATCCCATGACACATCAAGATATCCATGATCTTTCTCCTTGGAATATGGTCCACCTCTTGAGTGGAAATTCGAATTTGTGTTTGGGAGGCCAATTAAGACCCTTCTAGAACCTCTAAATAAGCCTACACATGTCACAAAACTCATAACACATATATATGTATATGAAACCATGTTAATTTCTAGTTTTTAATCATAAATTCACTTAAAAATACATAAAATAAATAACTTTGGAAAATGATTATTCTAACCCGTATGATCATGAAGATGGTTACTTGATGTAGGGTTTTAGGCTATATAGTTATGAAATGAGGGCTAAATGGTTATGAAATGATGGAAATAGGGATGAATATGGAAGGAAATTTTGAGACTCAACACTCTCTACCATTATCTCATTCTCTCATACTCTTTCACAATTAGAGAATTATTAGAGGATGCTTGGAGCACTCTAGTATTCACATGGATTTGGAGAAAGAAGGCAAAGGAACGTATGGAAGCATAAGGGAAAAATTGGAGCAACAAATACAACTAGATTGATTTACAGGTAACAAGTTGCATGTGTGATTTCCTTGCTGATTTATGGATGCATGGGATATGCATGTGGTTTTATGCTTATGTGGTCTCATTGGCACACAAATTTTCCTTGATTCATAGTGTCTTTTAGCCTTGCCTTTCCATTTCTTGGATAACCATGGTGTTGTGGGTTTTCCACTTGATTGGTTTTCCGATTGGTGCTTAGGTTCCTTATGGCCATGGGTTGGAGCAAACACTCTGGAGCCTTTAGTGGGTTGACTTACTATTCCCCCCAGGTAGGTTGGAAAAAAAATTTGGAGCCCTTGAAGGCTGTGGGTTGATTTACTAGTTCCTGGATCCCTGGAAAACTTAAGTAGAGACCGATTTGGTCGATGTTAGTGATGTCCGACCGTAGAAGTGGAATCATTGTGGCTAAGGGTTGAGGTGGTTTGGCCTCTAGAATCCCTGGTTAGTTTTGTCTTGGTTTATTACATGATACCCCACTTTCATGCTTGGAATATGGCGTGGGTGTGATTGGTTGAAAGAGAGATTCGATTCAACCCAATCTATGGTTGGGTTGTAAGTGGAAGTCCCTGACCTGATTGGTATTTTCATATATTAATAAGAGTTATTCCTCTACTATCATTCATGTATACTTGTAGTAATTATATTGGTGATATTATGTTTGAGTTTCCATGGTACCTATGCTGGTTATTTTCTAGTTATATATTGGTTATATGATGTGTACCATCTATGGCTCTTGTCAAGAATTATTTAGTTATTGTCTGGTTGATGAATGTATGAACTAATAAGTGTTGTTGCAGCTATACGGAGAAGGAATAGATCCTTATTAATTATTCTCTAGTGATATTATTTAATTAGTGAACATATCTGTATTTATAACCTACAGGTACTATGTACACAAAGTGTTTGTATAAATGAGTGATTTGGACCTCCAAATTCTTGGGATCGTAACCTTGGCATACAATCACCATTTGTCTATCATAATACCTTGTTTCGAATACCTACATGAGAAGGCTAAGAAATTATTTTGTGAGGATTTTGTGGAATTTTTTGGTGTCTCTATTTTCCCTGAAAATGTTGTTTAGACCCTCAAAACTACCTCTAAAGTTTAGAACTTGAAAAACTGCCAAAAATAGAAAGTTGTGTTAAATTTAAGGAAACAAAACTGAAAAGAAATAATGTTGGGTCAAATTAGGCTGATAACAGTGTGATCATGTTTCATTGGGTTTTTGCAATCATTTTTTGACATTCATACCACATTTTACACAAGTGCATCTTGGAAATAAAGTCTCACATAGTAACTCTCATCTCATGTTTACCCTCGTGAGCTTGTGAATTCAGGTAAATATGGGGTGAGATGGTTACAAGTTACAAGGGAGTCCAACAGACATGAAAAAATATTGTAGTTCATGCATGTATTCTTACTCAATCACATTTTTATGCACATAATGACATATCTCTGTAGTTTAAAGACGTAGGAACATGTATCTAGTTAATTTTTATTTTTTCTAAATGGGTGGTGTAGATGGCTTGGGAAAGTCCTCCGATACCACTTGTAGTATGCTTAAACTACAAAAAATATTATAAGTGTGAAATATTCCAAATATAACACAGAAAAAAACACAATGAGATGCAAAAAATGGAAATATTTTTTTAAGATTTGCTTAAATACTGTTTACTTGTCCTCTCCAGGGGAAAAAGAATTTCCTTGCTACCTTAGAATTTATATAGTTTCATGAGACCCCAAAACCATAACTACTTGTGGTCCCTTTCATAATGCGGGTTAACCACTTTATTTATTAAATATGGCCCATTATAACTAATTGTGGTCCCTTTTTTTATAATGCATGTCAACCAATTACAACACTTACAAGATTTGTTTATTAAACTAACTAATCATGAATCTTACGGGGACCCTTGGGCTTATTACACTAATAAAGCGATTAGGGTCAGGACCTAACATATCAGTTGTAGAGAAATAAATAGGAAAAGGAAAACACATAATACACAGTGCTTGATGACATCACATAAAAAGAAAAGTAAAAGGTGCAAGGAAATCATAATGAACAAGAATAACAATAGGAACAACAACAACAATCCTACCTCAAACTCTTGCAAGTGTTGTTAGAAGATATACCAGGTTAAGAAGACCCCCTGAATGATACTCTCCTTCATTATTTAATGTGTTTTTGATTGATTCTGGTGAACTAGGAGGATATGATGAAGCAATGCAGGTAGAATCTAGGAAGAAGTGGGAGCAAGCAATGGAAGGAGAGATGGAATCCTTGGTACAAAAATAGACTTGGGAATTAGTTAGGTTTTATATAGGTAAAAATAAATTTAAAAATAAACGGGTTTACAGGTTGAAGGAAGAAGATGGAGGAAAAAGGAGGTATATGACTAGACTTTTTATGAAGGGGTTTGTACAAAATAAAGGTATAGACTTCGATGAAATATTTTATGCTATTGTTAAAATGACTTCAATCAAAACTATTTTAAGTCTAGTGGAAACAAATTATTTGCATCTTGAAAAATTAGAAGTAAATACAACCTTTCTCCATGGGGTTTTCGAGGAATAGATCTACATGAAACAACCACAAGGGTATGAGGTCAAAGGGAAGGATAAATTAGTGTGCAAGTTGAAGAAGAGCTTGTATGGCTTAAAAAAAGCTGCAAGGAAATGATGACTAAAATTTGACACGTTTATGTTTGAACAAGTTATACTAAATTTCATTATGACCATTGTGTTTATCTTAAGAAAAAAAATGATAAAAACTATATTATATTGATATTATGGTTTTTCAAGCTTCTGTGGTTATCAGTTATTGAAGAGCTTTCCAGATTATCCACAGTGTTAAAGAACATTTGTCGACGTTTTGAACCCCAATGGGGATCCATCTTCAGGACATGTTTTTGCTATTGTATGTAGATGACATGCTTGTTGCATGGTCTAACATGTAGGAAATAAATGTGCTCAAATGAAAATTGGTTAATTCATTTGCAATGAAGGATTTGGGTGCTGCAAATCAAATCCTTGGTATGAGAATAAATAGAGACAAAATAAATCACAAATTAACATTGTCTTAGGGTGAGTACATAGAAAAGGCACTGCAAATATTTAATATGAATAATGCAAAAGTAGTTAGTACATATTTGGATAGCCATTTCGAAATAAGTAAGGAAATTTATCGCAAGGATTAGGAAGAGATAGATTATATATCTAAAGTTCCATATGCATCAACAGTTGGAATCTTAATGTATGAAATGGTGTTCACAAGGATTTATATTACACATGCAGTGGTAGTTGTGAGTAGGTATATAAACAATCCAAAAAAAGAGCATTGGATGACAGTGAAGTGGATTCTCAGGTATTTGAGAGGTACCACTAATCAAGCATTATGTTTTGGAGGTTCAAACATTATTGTATAGGGATATGTTGATTCAAATATGGAAGATGATAGAGATAACAAGAGGATCACCACAAGGTATGTATTTACTATATGTGGAACAAAAGTAAGTTAGATTTCTAAAATGAAAAGTATTGTTGTACTTTTAACAAGGGAAGAAAAGTATGTTGCTGCTATGAAGGCTAGTAAAGAAATGATTTCCTTACAATAGTTTATGGATGAATTGGGAAAGAAGTGGGAGATTGACAAGTTATATAGTGAAAAATAGAGTTCCATTCATCTTGCAAAGAACAAAACATTCAATTTTAAGAATAAACATATACAACTCATGTGCCATTTCATATGGTCATATTTGGAAGATGGACAATTTAAGCTGGAAAATAGACACAATAGCCAAAATATTGCAGATATGTTAGCAAAGGTGGTAACCAGGGAGAAATTGAGTTTCTGATCAATTTCAATTGGTATTAAATTACGATAGTAAAAGTGAGAAACAACCAAGTCAAAGTGGAAGCATTATCTAGTAAGTGAAGTGATGGTGGAGTTTCTATAATCAGTCTCCAAGTGGGAGATTGCTGGGTGTGGATCCTGATTAAATTCATGATTCATAGGTCTTGTTTCAGCTGTGTTTGGATCCCAGTCCTTGATGGGGGGGTGTTGGGGGAATTATCCCCCACTATTGCTACCCTGGGGAGGCATGCGACAACATTATTTTAGCCCCCTTTCCCCCGAAATACAAATTTAGAGAAACAATTACCTTGTAAAATATTGTAATTGGTGGTAAATCTAGGCCATTCATTAGGCAGAATATATGATGATAGATGTTATGTTAGTGTTGATAGTTTTGGTAATTTTTCAAGTACCAAGGGGGTATCCCCTATGTGAAGTCCCAATTAGACCTCACACTGTTTGGTGTAGGAGCCGCAACCAGAAATACGACCAGTTGCCATTGTCCTTAGGGATTTTCCTTGGTTTCCATTATTAACATAAGATGCTATACAAACATTCTTTGAAACACACAAGTAAGCTGACACTATGAGGCATAAAATTGCGATGTATATAAGGTACTTTAATGACAAGGAGAAAGAGAGTGATACTCTGGAATAAAAGTAATAGTACTATCCTAAAAGAGACACACAAGAGCATAAGAGGATCATTAGTTAACCTGCAAAGTAGTTCACAATACAACCATGATCATAAAACCAACACACATTCAAAAAGATATGTACCAAATCCATCGAAATATTTCAAGTACCTTAGTACATGTGAACAAAACATATACCAAAAACATATATTAAGTGGAAGTGCTAAGATATACAAGTACAATGTTGCCACACTAGCTGTAATAGTGGAACATTAAGTGACCACTTTCTCCTCCAAAGAAAGATCTTTTCTCTTATGTAAATATAAATAATCCAAGGTGAAATTTCAAGTCCCAAAAGTCCTATTGCGAGTTATGAGGGTGTATTTCTAACAAATTACATGACTCTTGAACTCCCACGTGACTCTTGACCTCTCTCACGACTCTAGAGCCTTTATAATGAATTTTAATTATTACATGACCGTTGAGTTTCTATATGACTTTAGAACTCAATAGTGACTCTTCATATTCCATGTGAGACCCTTGTTCTTCCACATATTTTACATTTTCTCATTTTGGGAAATTTATACAATTAAATTACACAAATGATGTGGCAAGACATTATCACACATGCGAATCTTGAGATGACTCTTGACAATGATGACATGGGACTTCATGATGACGTGGCATTTCCAAAATTCTCCTTTTTATTCTTTCTTTTCATCTTCACGAAACAAATTTCATTTCTTTGTATTCATCCTCTAAGGGCTTGATTGATATGGAGTCTTCATGTGATCCTGATATTTGATATTCTTTCAGAAGCTAACGTCTCTTCATATTATTGATCAATGACTTCTTCATGGTTCCATATTCACAAGTGTAATTCAACATAGTCTCATTCTCTTCCTCTCCAAGGATCATCTTGTTAGGTCAAGATATAATACCTGCAAGTGAAATCCACTCATGAAAAGGCGACATCTATTTAGAAATATCCTAGTCTAAATTGCTTCATGAAAACCACTAGTTGACTTGGAACTGGGCACTACATTGGGAGAAAAGCTCAAAGATTTTGCAGTGCACAGTTCTAGAAGCCAGGAGTGAGGGAATACGACTTGAGATTGCACAATTCCCAATTTTGGAAGCCTGGGTAGGAAGAATTCACAATTGGGGGGATCAGTGAGGCACACTTGAGCCTTGAGACTACACAATGTGTATTTATGGAGGGAGACTGATTAGTGGATTGCATATTTTCACAGTTCAAGGACTCAGGGAGACAACTTGATGACTGAGATTGTACAATGTGCAACAAGAGACTAGTTGGGAGGTAGGATTGCACAATTTCCGAGGACAGGGAGGAAATCCTTGAGCAATGTGACTACGCAATGTGTAGACCTTGGAGTCAGAAAATACGCATTGCATAATTTTAGGAGGTAATGAGGGAGCTTGAGACTTTACACTGTGCAACGTGTAGTTCAAGAAGGCTAAGTTGGGTCAAGTTGGTTAGGCATAAAGATTTTCAGAATTTGGTTAGTTACGGAATCAATGAGGTATAAGTGATACTAATATCGAAGTTATGAATGATAAAAAACACTCAAAAAAATTGATGATACAACATTGAACACTCAATATACAATAACAACATGATCCCCTCAATGAGACAACAATACACCAACCTCCTCCAAGAAATACACTTAGGGTAAACTTTGCGACGACAATGAAAAAACTTGTATGAAAATTCCAAATACTTGGGGAACATGTATAATGTATTTAATTATGATGAATAGGACACAATATTCCAAGAGAATGCATCAAAACCACCCTTTAAGAATGTAAAATGGAATCCCTTCAACTAGGTGCGACACTTAAGATACACTTTGTGACGACAATGAAAACATTAATGTGACAATGCATGAAACTTTGGGAATGAGATTAATACATGTATATATGATAGATATGACCCATTGGTGCCAAATTTTCCTTCTTAAATGAAGCATGACTCTATTTTTACATCATGCGATGCTTCCCATGCCCGAGAGACGACATTTGCGACAATAAAAGAAAAGTGCAAATGACACTTGCAAATGCGAACGAAATTGAAAGAGACACATGCTAGAGTGAATATATCATGAAAAAAACACTTATTAAGGTGAAACAAGAAAAAAAATATAGTCATAATCATGAAATAGACACTTGTGAAAGCGAAGGTGTGAAAAAGAAATAGTTGGAAAAACTAACCAAAATAGAAGTAAAATCACATCCAAAAGTGAGAGATTGTCAATTAAAAGTGCACACTGACTATTGACATAGGTTGAAAATTACATAGGCACTAGCATGATGGATTGTGTTATTCCTGTTCAAGCTTCTGTAAAATAATGCACTCATGAACTTGTTACGGACTGAACATGTGCGTGAAATTGAATTCGACACTTAGAAACCGAGAATGATACATAAAAAATTAGCAGGAAATTCATAGATCATGAAGAAACTATGGAATTACCAATCGTTAGATCCTCAATAGGCTCCAAAATTCATGTGTAGGAAATTTTTTGGAGGATGTTGATCACAATGTCAACCCTTGGCAACACACTGGTAGAAATTTAACTTCTCTGTTAAGGTTTTATCCTCAAGTGCAAGGGCTCAGTCTTTCAAGAAGTATTGATTCATCATATGGATTACCTTGGCTTCTCCATTTGACTCGGTTATTGATATAATCTCCTCTATTCTTTTCTTAGCTAAACACATTCACAAATTTTTCCAAATCACAATTGTTTTGATTCAGGAGAAGGGTAATAAAATTTTTTTAGTTTAAGATAATCTAAGTATTAGTTTTCATCTATGGTGTTGCTCCGCTACTATCAGTCCTAGACAATGCCCTGACGGAGTTACTATAGGAGGATAAGAATTTCTTCACTGCTAATGAGACTAGATGATACTCTCACTAAGTTACTTGCTTCACCTCTCTGCGTAGGAATCCTTTCTCTTATTTTATCCTTTATTTATTTTATTTATAGGATCGTACTTCGACACTTATTTATTTCACTGGGGAGGAGGAGGGATACTGACTTATTGAGAGAAAAATAGGTTTTTCCTTCATAGAAGGTTATATATACCTTTGATATTGATTATCTCGCTATTTATTTTCCCCTTTCCCTTCTGATACTCTATTGGATCAAATATAAGAACATCATTTAAATAAAAGCCTTAGTCAGAATGAAGATCCTAATAAAGATACAGGCTTCATAGTTTGACCAAATTTTTTCTGTATAGAATGAATCGTAATTCTGTTCAGACATCATCTACTTTAAATATATGTAAACCGAAGATAAAGAAGATGATAACATATAAACCAAGAATTTTTTGTTGTCGCAATTTCCATTTTCAAGTTTTTCCACATTGTCTTTTGACTCGAGCGAGATAATTTTAATGAAGAGCCTTATTAAACAAAAGCAAGAAATAAGAGACAAGTCATAACGAGAATACAAAAGCAAAAACAAAGCGAAAGTAAACCTTGAATATAAAGCAACATGGAAGACAAAAAAAGAAGAAGACCAAATGGAAGGACTAGTGGAAGCTGTAATGCAGAGTCATGCAATGCGAATAGAGAGCTAAAATGCACCTAAACCCTACTCCTAACCTAACGGGATAGAATTTCATGGCTAAGTGTAATGGAATTTCCAGTGTGGCCACTGTAACTGCTCCCAACCTGCAATCACAGAGATACAAGCAATTAAAAGCAATATAAAACATTGTGAAAGAGTAAAGTTAACATTTTGAAAATATTGCACAATAAAATGAAGGTCTTGCTTATCAATAGAAATATGAGCCATACTAACTAGCTTTAACTAGTTTCAAGCTTTACCTTGTTTCTTGAAATGACGATCATACAAACCTTTAAGCCCGCTTGCGAAATTAAATTCATTTGTGTTTTCAGTTTTAGCAAACATTAAGAAAGATAAAAAATTATTATTTGCGACAAAGATTACCATGTAATATTTCTGTAACCATTTAGTGATTGGATCACGATATTCAAAATTTTTTTTAACCCTGATAATTCAGAGAAAATGAATTTTCAATAAAATCATTCAAATTACAAAGAGAATCTTTTGAAGAGAATTCACTCTGATCTCGTTCGGTCTTCTGAAGAGAATTCAATCTGATCTCGTTCAAAAGCCTTGTCAAGTTGGTGGGGACCTATCATAACCATCGACTCACACTGAAGTGCCTCAACCACCTAGCAAGCATCAAAATTTTGAAAAGATAAATCGTGAAGACGGCTGGATTCAACAAAATCAATCAATGTTAAACAACTATGACAAAATTGGTGACTATAATATCCTTGATTCTCCATTGGTTCGATTTGTATCTAATTAGACACTATGCCAACAACATGAAATATTAAGGCATTTAAAAGAATCATTAACATCACGAACTTAGGAAACCAATTAGGATACCAGGCTAGTGAAAGATTGGAAATAAGGGTAAAATAAAACCAGCTATTCATATCAACACAAGGGTTTTGATTCATTGAATGAATCAAGAATTTACCATCACCCAAGAAGAGAGATTGTGCCAAAAGGATGATCAGCTTCATAGCATACACAATATGAATAAGAAAGTAATCAATCTTGGAGAAGATTGATAGTGAGGAATCCTCCAACCCAAAATGACTTTTATCTTGATAATCAAAATGACGAGATTTGAAACTCTAGGGATCTGTGAAATATGTGCTCTCCAAACCTTGGTATAACACAAGGGATCCACATGAAAAGGGAATAACCAAACATGAATATTTCATTTGATCATAAATTCTATCTCGAAGATCTTGAATATCGACTTGAAAATATTGAAAGTCCTCTAAGAATGAAGTCACAACCAGTGGAAGACTATTGAGGAAAGAGTTATGCATGAAAATATGGATCCAAATTATTTTGTATATCTCAATAGGGTTATGAGGACCTGACATAACCATTAGCAAGGGTTTAAGTCCCTTGAATTCCTGACTGATCTCTAAAATTTTTGACGGTGGATCATCAAATTTGGGTGGCTTAGAAAAATAAATAGGTAAATATGCACCAATATCATCAGATGTATCAATGAAAACATTATTAATTCCACTAGTTTGATCAGAATTAAGATTAAACATATCAGATTCTTGATGGATAGAGCATTGAGGTACATCAATCAAAAAACTCCCTTGATTGTTTAGAGATGTAACATCTTCCTCCTGACTTATAAAATGTTTACAACTGAAAATATTTTGAATAATATATTCAATATTTTTATCCTTCGATGGTAGAATCACACCATCTTATACTTGGTTGCAATCATGACCAGCCACATAAGGATCTAAATAATTAAGAAACGTTTCTCTTCTAAAAAAATTATCCGATATATATGGGTACAATGAATACTGTGCTAGAGGTGAGGAAAGATGAAAAGACTCAAGAGGAGAAACACCAATTATAAAATTAGATTGAGATTGTAAGAAAAAAAAATCAACATGCATGTGATGCTACATGAGATAATTTTCATCATCATAATGAACAAAGACATGCATACAAATGTAACATTCAAATTGACCTTACTTTTCTTCGATAAGATATAACAAAGATTCAAAAGCATGACAACTTATTTCTTAAAATTTAAAGTCTGAAGATGCATGAATCGAAGAAACTTCAGAATCATTTCGAATTGAAAGATAATCACATCACATAAATGTAGATTACAAGCTATGAGAAGTATATTCTGAATCAATACCTCACGAATCGAAGCCTTCAAAAGAAGGAAATATATCACTCGATGCACTTAGATATCCATCACTACATGTGTTAATGGAAACATGGATGTCATGGTGATGGTTGTCCAAATTCTCAACTTGAATGAAGGATTTGAAATCATTTGATAGGTTATAAAAATAACAAGTTGCACGATAAACTAAGAATATAGGATCATTATATTGAAAGAGGGAAGAAATATGAAACATGTATTCAACACTTTGGTCCTCTATTTGTGAAATGCAACTACCTTATTCTTGATTAATGCTTGAAAAAATAGACTGAACATCATTAAAAGTTGAAGTAGGTTGATCAAGTGGATCATGAAACAAGAAATCATTGGATGTATATGGTAGAGGTTGAAAAGTACCTCTTGAGGAAATTGTGTTTTTAATTGGATAAAATTCAAGATTAAGATTATGTACATTAATGTGATCTTGAAAAACTAAGGGATCAACTTTTACTTCAGGTTTCGGTTGATTTCTAACCATTCAAAGTTCTCCTTAATAGGATCCAGATCATGGGAAATGGGCGAATGTTTAATGTACGAATACACAATTCAATTTTCAGATTTCCCAACTTTAACATCATCACCAGGAGGTACCCAAGTTGGTACTAGAAAATGAGGAGGAAAAAGAACAAGTGGAATAGTAGGTTCCTCCTCACAAATTTGGGGTGTCTTATGATCAACATAAGTTGGTAGAGAAACATCATCCGGGGTTTGGATTCAAAATATTTTATGGAGAGAAGAATCAAGCTCTAAAACTTTTCACTGATAAAATATGAATCGATCACTCCCTTGAGAAATTAATATATAAGGTGAAGGAATCGATTAAGAAAATCGTTTATAGATTCATTAGACTTAAGTTTGAGTAGATAAATCCTACTACACACATCTTGATAATCATACATGTCAAAGGCGTGATGTAGCTCCTTGAGGAATTGATCAAATTATTGAATGGAAGTGGATGGAAAATTTTGACACCAATTCTTAAATCGACCTTCAAGAGTGAGGGTGAATAGTATACAAACAACATCTTCATCATCAATTTCACGAGACTTACAAAAACCAAGAAATTAGATATATGTTTGGATATGAATGTACCACCATCACCATCAAACCTGAATTGATACAAGTCATCAAATTGTTTCGCGGAGATGAAAAGTTCACCAGGGGATAGGTTAGAAAAAATATCTAGGATTATGATTTTGGAAAGAGCCATTTAAGATCAGATATTCAAAATAGACTCAATGGGCATAGCTTATCATATGGCCCTCCTTATAGCATCAAATATTGACGATGATAGAAATCTATTAACCAATAGGGTCTCCCCGATGTGAAGTCTCAATTATACCTCACACCATTTGGAGTAGGAGCCCCAACCAGAAATATGACCAATTTCAATTGTCTTTAGGGTTTTCTTGGATTCCATTATTAACATAAGAGGTTATACAAACATTATTTGAAATAAGAAAGCAAGATGACATTGAGAGGTGTAGAATTACAATGTATATAAGGTGCTTTCATGATAAGGAGAAAGAGAGTGAGCCTCTAGAAGAAAATTAATACTAATATCATAAAAGAGACACACAAGAGCATAAGATGATCATTAGTTAACCTGCAAAGTAGTTCAAAATACAACCATAATCATAAAACCGAATACAACAAATCTTTAACAAGATAAGTACCAAAGTCACCGAAATAGTTCAATTTCATTAGTACAAGTGAACAAAAAATATACCACAAACATGTAAAGAATAATATTATTACATTCATGATACATGTATGAAAATGTGTGTTGGGTGTGGAGCCTGATTATCTTTTTTATTTTGTATCACAACGTTGGACCCCTGTACCTTAATGGGGCGGCAATGCCACCCATAATTAAATGCTGCCTGGGGGGTCTAGGATGGGGTGGTTGTGACTTTATGGATCCCCCCCGGCGGGGGGTTTCGGGGGTAGCGCCCCCAAAGCTAAAAATATATGTAAAATTTCCTTGTAAAAGTATAGTAATTTCTAGTCAATATGGGCCGTTCATTAGGCGAATGATTTGACAGTAGAAGTTATGTTTAGTTTAGTTTTTTTTGCCCTAGAAGGCAACCCCTCACTTGTATGAGGGTATTGTATTACGACTATGTAATGTATGTGTATTCTCAGAGCGAGAAACAGATAGGGAGACTGTGAGAGAGAACAAAGGATATTACAACGGATCTACTGTAGGTTGTGTCTCTTCATTTTGTTGGATAATAGAAAGGAAGGACTGGATGTTGGGGGTGGATGTAGCCCAAACTGGTTGAACCACGTATATCTGTGTCTCTCTAGTTTTATGTGTTTTGTGTGCTTGTGTTTTATGCATATATTATGTGTTGCATTGATTCGTAATATATAATTTTCTAACAAATGATATTAGAGTTGAAGGTCTATTTGGCTGATAAACTCACAAGAAAGAAGGGTTCCTGGTTCGAGTGGGAGCAATGGCGGAAGATGGTAAGTTTAGGGTTGAGAAATTTAATGGCCAAAACTTCCCACTGTGGAAGATGCAGATGGAATATTATCTGTATCAAAAAGATCTGTACCTACCATTGAGCGGAAAAAAAAAGAAGCCGACGGCTATGACAGACGCAGAATGGGAGATTCTCGATAGAAAGGCACTCGGAACGGTACAATTGTGCCTCGCGGCGTCATTAGCCTTCAATATTTCGAAGGAAACAACAACAGAGGGTTTTATTAAGGCGTTGGTGAAATTATATGAAAAACCCTTAGCCTCAAACAAGGTATTTCTTATGAAACGTTTATTTAATATGAAGATGTCGGAAGGTGGATCTATTGCAGACCATTTAAATGATTTTAATACAGTTACCAGTCAGTTAGGTTTTGTAGGGGTAAACTTTGATGATGAAGTTAGGGCTCTTTTATTCATGTGCTCCTTGCCAGAAAGCTATAATGGTTTAGTTATGGCCATTAGTAACTCTGTCTCTGGATCTAGTACTTTAAAGTTTGATGATGTTGTCGATGCTATCCTTCGCAAGGAAATGCGATGGAAAATCTCCGGTGAGACATCGGGTAATGCTTTGAGTGCAGAGTCTAGGGGAAGAAGAATGGAAAGGGGAAAGAGCTCAAGATATCGCAGTAAATCAAGGAAAGGCAGATCCAAGTCCAGATCGGGGATAGTGTGCTAGAAATGCAGAAAGAAAGGACACTTGAAGAAAGATTTTAGATCTCGGAAGGGAAAAGAAGGAGACACACAACAACAAAACAATAATGAAGAAAATGTGACATGTGATGTGTTACAAGATGCTTTGATTCTTTCTTTTGAAAATGTTACTGATTCCTAGGTGGTAGATTCAGGGGCCTCATTCCATGCCACACTTGATAAGAAATATTTTCATGACTATGTTCAAGGAGATTTTGGACAAGTGTGTTTGGGTGATGATAAACCTTGTAAAATTTTTGGAATGGGTAAAGTTCTTGTAAAACAACAGAATGGAAACCAATGGCTATTAAAGGAGGTAAGGCATGTTCCAGATCTGAAGAAAAATCTAATTTCAATAGGGCAGTTAGGCGGTGAAGGTTGTGTGACAAATTTCACAGATAAAACTTGGAAGGTCACCAAAGGAGCCATGGTAATAGCAAAAGGCGAAAAAGTTGGCACATTGTATTTATGCAATGGTATTTCTAACTCTGTTAATGATTTAAATTCCAAAGGAGCAGATGCAGCATTATGGCATCATAGGCTCAGACACATGAGTGAGAAGGGGATGAAGATTCTTCACTCAAGAAATTTGTTGTCGGGTTTGAAGAATGTTGATTTGGATTTTTGTGAGAATTGCATTTATGGAAAACATAAGAGAGTCAGATTTCTCCGATTTGGGAAAGAAAAGAAGAGTGAAAAAATAGAGCTTGTACATACAGATGTATGGGGACCTGCTCAGGTATCATCTCTCAGTGGCTCTCGTTATTATGTTACTTTTATTGATGATGCAACTAGAAAAACTTGGATTTATTGTATTAAGAATAAATCTGATGTATTCGATACTTTCAAGAAATGGAAAGCTTTGGTTGAGATTGAGACAAGAAAGAAGTTGAATTGTCTTAGATCAGACAATGGAGGTGAATATTGCAGCAAAGAGTTTGATAGGTACTATTCAGAGCATGGAATTCGCAGAGATAAGACAGTTCCAAGAACACCACAAGAAAATGGTGTGTCGAAAAGGATGAATAGAACAATCATGGAGCGTGTAAGGTGCATGAGATTGCATGCAGGATTGCCTTTAAAATTTTGGGTAGATGTTGTAGATATTGTTGTTTATCTAATAAATAGAGGGCCTTCAAGTTCCTTGGATGGTGGTATTCCAGAGGAAGCATGGACAGGTAAAAAGGTAAACTACTCTTTTTTAAAGCCTTTTGGATGTGAGGCCTTTATCCATATTAATAAAGAAAATAGAAAAAATATTGAGGCAAAATCAAAGAAATGTACCTTTATTGGATATGGTGTTAATGATTTTGGTTATCGCTTATATGATTATGAAAATCACAAAATAATTAGGAGCAGAGATGTAATATTCAATTAAAAGGTCTTGTATAAGAATCAGTTGCAGGAAAAGAAACAGGAAAAAGAAAGTAAAGAATACACAGTTCTTGATGAGATCACAGAAAAAGTAAAGGTTCCTAATAATAATAATAATCAACATCCACAACAATAGCAACCACCACAACAGCAACAGGCACCTCAAACACCTGAAAGTGGTGTTAGAAGATCTACCAAGATAAGTAGACCCCCTGAACGATACTCTCCTTCATTATATTATTTATTGCTGACTGATTTTGGTGAACCCGAATGTTATGAAGAATCAATGCAGGTTGAAAGCAGGAAGAAGTGGGAGCTAGCCAAGGAAGAAGAGATGGACTCCTTAATACATAACCAAACTTGGGACTTAGTCAAGTTGCCTGCAGGTAAAACAAGATTGTAGAATAAATGGGTTTATAGGCTGAAGGAAGAATATGGAGGAAAATAGAGGTACAATGCTAGACTTGTGGTGAAGGGGTTTTCACAAAAGAAAGGTATTGATTTTGATGAAATATTTTCTCCTGTTGTTAAGATGACTTCAATCAGAACTATTTTAAGTCTTGTAGCAGCAGAAGATTGTCATCTTGAACAGTTAGATGTAAAGACAAAATTTCTCCATGGAGATTTGGAGTAAGAGATATATATGCAAAAAACAGAAGGATATGAGGTCAAAGGGAAAGAAAAATTAGTGTGCAGGTTAAAGAAGAGTTTGTATGGCTTAAAACAGGCTCCAAGGCAGTGGTATCTAAAATTTGACAAGTTTATGTCTGAACAAGGTTATACTAGATGTCACTTTGATCATTGTGTTTATCTGAAAAAGAAAAATGATGGGAGATATATTAAATTGTTATTGTATGTAGATGAAATGCTTTTTGCAGGGTCTAACATGCAGGAAATTAATGTGCTCAAAAGAAAATTGGTAAATTCATTTGCAATGAAGGATTTGGGAGTTGCAAAACAAATCCTTGGTATGAGAATAACTAGAGACAGGAAAAATCACAAATTAACATTGTCTTAGAATGAGTACATACAAAAGGTGTTGAAAAGATTGAATATGCAGAATGAAAAACCAATTAGTACACCTTTTGCTAGCCATTTCAAACTTAGTAAGGAGATGTGCCCCAAGACCTAAGAAGAAATGGACTATATGTCTAAATTTCCATATGCATCAGCCGTTGGAAGCTTAATGTATGCAATGGTTTGCACAAGGCCTGATATTGCACACGCAGTGGGAGTTGTAAGCAGGTACATGAACAATCCAGGAAAAGAACATTGGATGGTGGTGAAATGGATTCTCAGATATTTGAGAGGTACCACAAATCAAGCATTATGCTTTGGTGGTTCAAACATTTCTCTACAGGGATATGTTGATGCAGATATGTTAGGTGTTAGAGATAATAGAAGGAGCACTACAGGATATGCATTTACTGTAGGTGGAACAACTGCCAGTTGGGTTTCAAAAATCCAAACTGTTGTTGCATTTTCAACAACAGAAGCAGAGTATGTTGCTGCTACAGAGGCTAGTAAATAAATGTTTTGGTTATAAAGGTTTATGGATGAATTGGGTAAGAAGCATGATATGGGCACATTACATAGTGATAGCCAAAGTGCCATTCATCTTCAAAAGAACTCAACATTTCATTCCAGGACTAAACACATACAACTCAAGTACCATTTCATACGGTTAGTATTGGAAGATGGACAGTTGAAGTTGGAAAAGATACACATTAGCCAGAATCCTACAGATATGCTAACAAAATTTGTAAGCAGGGAGAAACTGAGATTATGCTCAGTTTAAATTTCTCTTAAAGGTTGAATATGAAGATGAAAAATAGCTAGGTCCAGAGAGGAGTCATTTTCCAACAAATGAAGCAGCGGCGGAGTTGCTGCAATCAGTCTCCAAGTGGGAGATTGTTGGGTGTGGAGCCTGATTATTTTGTTTATTTTGTATCACAGCGTTGGACCCCTGTACCTTAATGGGGCCGAAATGCCACCCGTAATTAAACGTTGCCTGGGGGGTCCAGGGGGGGCGGCTGTGACTTTATGGAGCCCCCCCCTGGCGGGGGGTTTTGGGGGCAGCGCCCCCGAAGATAAAAACATATGTAAAATTGCCTTGTAAAAGTATAGTAATTTCTAGTCAATTTGGGCCGTTCATTAGGCGAATGATATGACGGTAGAAGTTATGTTTAGTTTAGGTTTTTTTTCCGTAGAAGGCAACCCCTCGTTTGTATGAGGGTATTGTATTGCTATTGTGTAATGTATGTGTATTCTCAGAGCGAGAAACAGATAGGGATACTGTGAGAGAGAACATAGGATATTACAGTGGATCTGCTGTAGGTTGTGTCTCTTCATTTTTTTGGATAATAGAAAGGAAGGACTGGCTTTTCGGGGTGGACGTAACCCAAACTAGGTGAACCATGTATATCTGTGTCTCTCTGGTTTTATGTGTTTTGTGTGCTTGTGTTTTCCACATATTTTATGTGTTGCATTGCTCTGTAATATATAATTTTCTAACAATGTGTTGGCTCATTGAGCTTCATATATTAAGTGGAAGTGCCAAGATATACAAGTATAATGTTTCCACACTAACCCCAATGGTGGAACATTGAGTCACCACTTGATCCTCCAAAGAAAGATATTCTCTCTTATGCAAAGCTAGAGAAGACAAGGTGAAAGTTCAAGTACAAAAAGTCCTATTTCTTGAGTTATGAGGGTGTATTTATAACAAATGAGGTGACTTTCCACCTCCCATGTGACTTTTGACCTTCCTCATGACTCTAGAGCTTCTACAATGACTTTTCAAATTATTACATGACCTTTGAGTTTCTATATGACTTTAGAACTCAATAGTGACTCTTCATATTCCATGTGGGACCCTTGGTGTTCCACATATTTTACATTTTCTCATTTTGGGAAATTATACAATTACATTCCACAAATGATGTGTAAAGACATTATGACACATGTGACTCTTGCAATGAATCTTGCCAATGATGACATGGGACTTCATGATGATGTGGCATTGCCAAGATTATCCTTTTGTTGCTTTCTTTGCATCTTCATTATGGATCTTGCATGCTTTGTATTCATCCTCCAAGGGGCTGATTTATGGAGTCTTCATCCGAACCTGATCTTTGATCTTCTTTTGGAAGATAGTGTTTCTTCATATTCTTTCTTGATGAATTCTTCATAGTTCCAACTTCAAAAGTGTCTTTTAACATAGTCTCCTTCTCTTCCTCTCCAAGCATCATACAATCATGTCAAGATATAATACCTATAAGTGAATTCCACTCATGAAAAGACGACATTATTCCAAAAATATCTTAGTCTAACTTGATTCATGAAAACTACTAGTTGACCTAGAACTGGGTACTAGACCAGGAGGAAAGCTTAGGGATTGCACAATGCACAGTTCCAAAGGCTAGGAATGAGGGACCGAGCCTTGAGATTTCACAATGCACAGTTCTAGAAGCCTGTGAAGGAAGAATGTGTAGTTAGGGAGCTTAGTGGGGAAAAATTGAGACTTGAGATTAAAAAATTCACAATTATGTAGGGAGAGTGATTAGTGGATTGTGAGGTTCAAGGACTTAGGGAGACAACTTGATGATCGAGACTGCGTAATGCATAGCAAAAGACTGGCTAGGAGGAAGGATTGCGTAGTTTATGAGGGAAGGGATGCAATCCTTGAGCACCATGACTATGCAATGTGCAGTTATTAGAGGAAGGGAATACACCTTTTGCAGTTCCAGGAGGCAAGGGGGGAGCTTGAGCCTTGCTACTACGCAATGTGTAGTTCAAGGAGGCTAATTTGGGTGAAGTTGGTCTGGTAGAAATATTTTTAGGATTTGGCTAAGTGTGGGATTAGTGAGGTATAAGTGAGACTAGGATTGAACTTATGAATGATCAAACACACTCAAGAGAAATTGACAACACAACGTTGAACACTCAATACACAAGAAAAACATGATCCCCTCAATGCGATGATAATATAACAACCTCCTCCAAGTGCAACACTTAGGGTACACTTTGCGTAGACAATGAAGAAACTTGTATGACAGTTCCCAATACTTGGGGAACATGTCTAATGTATTTACTTATGATGAATAAGACACAATAGTCTAGGAGAATGAAACAAAACTTCCCTTTAAGAATGTACAATGGACTCCATTTGACTAGGTGCGTCACTTAACATACACTTTGCGACGACAATAGTGCAACAATGCACGAAACTTTGGGAATGGGTCTAATACATGTCTATATGATAGATAGGACCCATTCATACAGAATTTTCCTCCTTGAATGAAACATGACTCTCTTTTTGCATCGCGTGACACTTCCCATGTACGGGAGATGACATTTGTGACAATAAGAGATAAGTGCAAACAACACTTGAAAATGCAAAAAAAAAATTGAAAGTGACACATGCTAGAGTGAAAATAACATGAAAATGACACTTATTAAGGTGAAAACAAGAAAAAGAGACATTCATAAACATGAAAGCGAGAATTGTAAAAAATAAGGTGCACAAAGGCAATAGTTGGAAAAACTCACCAAAATAAAAGTGTAATCGCAACCAAAAGTGAGAGCCTCTCAATTTAATGTTTGCACTAAATGTCAACATAGGCTGAAAATTGCACAGGAACTGTCTTGATGGATTGTGCTATGTATGTTCAAGCTTGCATAAAATAATGCGCTCATGAAGTTGTTACGAGCTAAACATGTGTATGAAAGTAACTTGGACACTTAGAAACCAAGAAGAAGACTTAAACACTTAACATAACATTCATCGATCATGGAGTGACTATGGAATGGAAAATTATCAGATCCTTAGTAGGCTCCAAAATTCATGTGTAGGAAAAATTTTGGAGGGTGTTGATTGCAACGTCAACAATTAGCTTAGGGTTTTTTCCCTAGAAGGAAACCCTTAGTTTATATGAGGGAATTGTATTGTGACTATCTATTATTCAATGAGAAAAAGAGAGGAGATTGTGTGAGAGAGAAGAGGAAGTTACAACATATGTTCTGTAGGTTATATTCCATTAGTTTGATGGATAATATAAAGGAGGGAATAGATATTTCTCCGTGGATGTAGCCCAAATTAGGTGAACTATGTATACATGTATCTCTCTTGTTTTATGATTTACTGTGTTTGTGTTTTTGCAATATTTTCTGTGTTCTAATTTTGTGAGTGAAGAAAAATAGTGTCAGATCACTCATAAAATTAGCCCTTTTTGTCCATGCCTTGGCTTCACATACTAAATTAGCTTTTTGTACATTGCGGAGGAAGAAAGCATGACTGGGTATAGTCCCTGATCCTTAACAAAATTCCCCACACCTAAATTCTCGACACACCCTTTTTGCCGCACTTCCTCCACAAAATTTCTCCTTCCTCTACAAATAACAAGATTAACCTTTTTTTACCATTCCTCAACTCTGCATATGAAATCAGCCTTATGCGAAGCGTGAAGGAAGAAATATTGACTTGATACAGTCCTTTCTTTTTAACAAAATCCACACACCCTTTCTCCTAGGAAAATGAACACAAGTAGAACAAATACAATTAAAGACAATGATAACTTTTCTAAGAGGTTCATTTCTATTCGATTTATTGTCATTTTCTTATTATTACATTATACATAGTTTTTATTTTTTTTATATATATTCTTTATGTACCCTGTGATATGAAATATTGTTTAGAGGAAGGTATATGGAAATGTATGCAGACATACAAAACATTGCAGAACAATGTTTCTGTTCCCTACCCCGCACAACTGTTCTTTTGCACAAAAAAGTCACTTCACTTAATATTGCATAAAATTGCAAATAAAAGCACCACCATTCCACTCTTGACAACAATAATAAATGTAAAGTTTTCAATAGCCTTGCATCAATGTCACATGAAAAATTCTCCACAAGTACTTCCTCCTTTTAAAGTCTTGCCACTCCACAACTTTCCCCCTCTCCTTCAAATATGCTATTAATTTAATTAATTATGTTTCATGAAAATTGAAAAAAGTTTTCCCACTCCAGAACTTGCATATATCAAACAAAAAAGGCTACTCATTAAATTTAAGAAAGTATATTTTCTTACATATTATCATAAAATCCCTGTCGAGAAGTGGAGGTGCTTCACCACACTTCCTTACCTCCACACAATCCTCCATTTCACATAGATTCATGAATATATGCACCTCTTCTCCCACATAGCTAAATATTTAAAAGTTTAAGATGGAAACAAAGTTTAAAAGAAAATAAGAGAAAAATGCACTTGCAACAACTATGATAGTTTTAATGTTACTGTTATGAAAACTTCTTCTACACCTCTACACTCAACTTTGGCATCATTGGACAAAGCAATAGCAATATTAGGCATAATAGTGTGAGAGCACTCACTAACGAAATAACCACTCACAAAATTAGCCTTTTTTTTCCGTGCCTTGACTCTACATACTAAATTATCTTTATGCACATCACGGAGGAAGAAAGCATGACTAGATATATTCCCTTATCCATTAAAAACTCCCTCTTACAAAATTTATCTGCACACCCTTTCTCCTACTCTTCCTGCACACCCTTTCTCCGTACATAAAATCATAGAAATTTAATATTAAATTAATATTTCAAAGCTACTTCCACATATTTCTTCCCAATTTCTCTACACAACCATTCTTTTGCACTCCCCCCATATCCTTTCTCCTTCCTCTGCATATAAAAAAATATCCTTTTTTGTCCATGCCTCGACTCCACATATTATATTATCCTTATGCAGAGTGCAGAGGAAGAAAGCTTGACACGATATATCCCTGCTCTTTAATAATATCTACCACACACCCTTTCTCCTGCACTTCCCACACACCCTTTCTATGCACACAGAAATATTAGAAGTTAACCCCCCCCCCACTTATGTAAGGGACTTGTAACCCCGTTGGAAACATTGGGAAAAACAATACAAATGTTAGGCATACTAGTGTCAGAGCAGTCACTAATGAAATGAAGACCCACAAAATCAGTCCCTGCCCTTGTCGATGCCTCGACTCTGAAAATTAAGTTAGCCTTATGCAAAGTGCATAGGAAGAAAAATTGACTTGATATAGTCCCTTTTATTTATCAAATTCCCCCACACATAATTTATTTGCATACCCTTTCTCCCACACTTCCCACATACCCTTTCTCCCACACTTCCCACATACCCTTTCTCTACACAACAAAATCGTAGTAATTTCATATTAAATTAATATTTCAAAGCTTCTTTTGCATATTTATTCCAAATTTCTCGACGCAACCTTTCTACCTCACTTCCCCACAACCTTTCTCTTTCCTCTACATATAAAAAATTTAGCCTAATTAGTCTTTGTTTTTAAATTTTGGGAAACTGAAAATGAAATAACATTGTAACATTGATAACTCTAATTTTTTTGTGTAAATTTCACATACTTTGAGTTAAACTAAAAAGTACGATGATTTTTGTCAAATATTATTAAACAAAAATTTTGATTTCTAGAGATGTTTTTTTTTATAGAAACGGTTATGGGATTTTATTGATAACTTGGCCTAATTGCCAAAATTCTGTTTACAAAAATTAGAGCGCTAGCCCTGAAAGCCTCACTGCTCAGGATGAAAATGAAGCTTATGCTTATCCTCCATCTCTTGCAAGCTACATCTATGGAATCAATTTTGGAGATTTTCCCAATTTTATGAGTACAGACAAACTGAAATAGTAGAAGACAATAAAACATGGCGACTAATTAAATTAAGGAATAGATTCCCATGAGTTTTATCCATCCTTTGTTATGTCCCCGGTAGAAAGAATGGCAGCTTTGTTGGCTTCCAGATTCGCTTCTTTATTGTTGGTTCTCAACACATGGAAGAAATTTAGCTTCTGAAAAGATTTCCCCAAATCTTTGGTTCTGGTGTTCAGTCTTGCTAGTCTTAAGTCCAGAGGTGGAGTATTTGACACCATAGCATTTATGATGATTTGGGAGTCTCCAAAGACCTTTGCTTCGTTAATGTTTAGAGCCTTGAGAAATTTGAGACCTTGAAAGAGAGCTAAAGCTTCAGCTTGAATACTGGTTGAGTGGCCTAGACCCCAGGCGTATGAATGTATCTTTTTACCTTCTGAATTCATTATGACTTCTCCTGCACCAGCTTTTCCTGGGTTTCCCTTGGCAGCGCCATCGAAGAAGAGAGAGTAACTTGATTGGATTATGAGCCATTCGTGGAAGTATTTTTCTGTTTCCCTTATTTTCCAAGCTTTGGGAATAGGGGCGTTGCTTGCATATTTATAAAATTGAATTTCAAATAAGGAGCCCCAATCTAGATCTTGCTGGCTAAGATTGGAATCATATTTTAAGTCTATCAAACACTCTTTAAATTGGAATTTTATTTTGATTTCAATGGCTTTGGGATTCTGCTCATTGTTTTTGAAAATCCTTCTGTTTCGTTCCAGCCAAATCTGCCAGCATATTATTTTGGGGAGGGAGGACCAAGCAATTTTGATTACTTTGTTTTTTGGAGAGGGCCCAGGATACCTGTTCAACCACTTTGTGAATAGTTAAAATATGGAATTTTGAGGAACGATATTGAAATTTAATTTGCATAGAAGGTCAAACCAGATTTGTAGAGAAAATCTGCATTCCAACATCACATGGTTCACACTTTCTGTCTTTTCTTTGCACAGTGGACACCTTGAAGGTCTGTGAAAGCCTCTTTTCTGAAGATTTTCGTGTGTCAAAATCTTGCTGTGGCATAATAACCAGCAAAAGTGGTCAATTTTAGGCCACGTTGGGCAGATCCATATACTTTTCCATGGCTCTGGATTGGGAGGGACGTGAGGCTGCTCCCTCAGCTTAGCGTAGCCCCTTGCAACAACATACCCCTAAGCCATCGTGCCCCAGCTTCGCAAGTATTTTTGGTGGTATGTATGGGCACTATGCCATGAAGACTATCCAATAGCAAGTGCCAATCGCTTTGTAGCTCGGGAGGCATGCTAAAGAGCTTCCACCCATCCCAGCGCTATCCACTCCACGCGGAAATATCCCACAGAGTAATAAGCCCTGCTTCCTCCATCCAATTGCGCAGCGCGTAGAGGGTGATTCTGTCTGCAAGAGGTTCTTCTTGCATAATTATGTTAGTCCATATTTTTATGGTTTTCCCATTTCCAGGGACCCAAAATGAGTGCTCTGTGATTAGAGAGGAAGCATTGGCAAATAGTTTGAAGAAGGGTGAATTGGGCCGTTGAGTTGAATTATCCAAACAACGTTTGCGATTTCCCTTGAAGTATTTTTTCCAAAGTGTTAATTGGGCCCAGCCTGGCTTGGGTGCAATGATTTTCCATATTATTTTTGCGCCTATGGCAATGTTTTGGTGACTGAGATTCTTGATGTGCAATCCCCCTTCCAACATAGGCTTGGATATGATTTCCCAGTTAACTAAGGGAAGATTGTTTTAATTCTGCTTTCCTCCTTTCCAGAAGAAGCACCAGATACATTCCTCCATTTTTCTTAGAATGCTCACTGGTGCAAGGAGGACTGAGAAGTGGAATAAATGGAGGCTGATAAGAATAGAATTTATGAGAACAATTTTGCTAGCTATATTAAGCTAGGAGTAACCCCAGGCTTGAAGCTTGTTTTTAAATTTCTCCAATTGAGGAATCCAATCTTTGCTCAGTGCTCTTTTAAGGAAAACAAGGAGGCCCAGGTATTTAAAATAAGACCAAGTATAGGAGGCAGCAAAGCCCAAACATCTGGCTATAGAGGAGATTAATCCGGGAGGAGTATTCCAACTGTAAATATGGCATTTGCCTTTATTTAACATGCTGCCAAAGGCCTCACAATATTCATCCAGCACTCCTTTGAACTTGATGGCTGAGGATAAAGAAGTAGCTCCTAGTAGAAAGGTATCATCCACAAAGAGGGCATGGTTGATGTTCTTTATCCCTCTTGCTATATAGAGCCCATTTATTTCTTGTTCTTGCAACTTCTTATTTAAGAGGAAATTGAGAGTCGAGGCCTGAAGCACAAATAGTAGAGGGGAGAGGGGGCATCCCTGCCTAAGGCCTCTTGTGGCTTTGAAAAAGTCCGAGGCTCTGCCATTTACTAGGGGAGCGATCCAGGGTTCTGAGATGCAGGCCCGGATCCAATTTGAAAACCTCTCACAAAAACCAAACTTACTCAAGACATTTAAGAGAAAACTATGCCTTACTCGATCAAATGCATTTGCTAAATCAAGTTTGACAACCATACCTTTTTCGTTATGGTGCAAGCTTGAATGGATTGCCTCTTGAACAAGAGTGAAGTTGTCCACAATTTGCCTGCCCTGAATAAATCCTCCTTGGTTCTCCGGGATGATTTTTGGAAGGATGGGCTTCAGCCTATTTGCAATCACTTTGGTAATTAGTTTGTAGCCAATATTGCACAAAGAGATTGGGCGAAATCTGTTAAAATTGCTGGCTCCTTTCTCCTTAAGGATGAGGGCAAGGAACACAGAATTTGTACTACCTCTGATCTTCTGGCATTCTTGGGATTTTTGGACCATTTTGAGAAGATATTTTTCTACTATCGGCCAACAGGTTCGGAGGAATCTGGCAGAGAATCCATCCGGACCAGGGGCCTTGTCTGGATCCATAGTGAAGAGGGCATATTTGACTTCGTTCTTATTGACTTTGGCTTCAAGAAGGAGATTCATATTGGTTGATATTGAATTAGGAATAACATCAAGCAAATCTGGATGGTTATCCGGTTCCATGTCTTCACTATACAAACTTTTGAAATGAGAGAAGGCTGCTTTTTTGATATTTTCAAAGTCCTTATGAGTGGTATTTTCTTCCTTGATCTCGGAGATGGTGTTGAAACATTTCCTGGCCTGAGCTTGTTTGTGGAAAAAGGAAGAGTTCCTATCTCCTGCTTTGAGCCAAAGACTGTAGGACTTTAGTATCCAATATTGTTCCTCAGCCAAATAGGCCTTGTGGAGGCTTTGCTGAAGGTGTGCCTCTTTATCTAAAATCTCCTTGGTTATATCAGAATCCTCTACTTGGAGTTGATGGGTATCTAGAGTACTTTGGATTTTTTTCCTTTCTGTTTCCAGGTTGGGCAGCAATTTGGCCCAGCGTTTCAGGGCCCCTTTAACTCTTCTTAGTTTTTCCTCCCAAACAAAGAAGGGGGAGCCTGTAACCGAAAGACTCCAGCAATCCTTGATTACTTGCATGAAGTCGGTCTCCTTAACCCAGAGAGGGCTAAATCTGAAGGGAATAGGGCCCAGGTCAAGATGTGCCTGAAATTCCAACTTGATGGGCTTGTGATCCAAGGTACTGCTGGAGAGGATGTGTAATATAGGTTCTAATCCTAGCAGGAGAAAGGAACTTTGAATGAAAAATCTGTCCAGCCTAGAAGAAATATGGCCTAGACCTATCATTTTATTTGACCATGTGTACTTACCAGAGATTGGCTTGATATCCAGTAGATCCCAATTCTGCATGAGGTCCTCCGCCCATTCCCTTGCCGGATCTCGAACAATGCTGCCTCCTCTCTTACCTGATGAGAGAAGAGTGAGATTGAGGTCTCCGGCTATGATGATATTTTCCAAGTTTGTTAGATTTGCTTGGTTTCTTATGGAGTCCCAGCAGGTCTTTTTTTCCCCAGCATTGACTGAGACATACACGTTAAAGAGACATAAAATATCTTTAGTAACCAGATGCTACATTTGCAGTAGTAGCTAGTGAGTATCTCGAGTCTCTAAGATGACTGAGAATTTTCTAGCATTCCAAAGTGTGCCCAATCCTCCCGAGGCACCTCGGGCCGAGATTTCTCTAGCATCACTTTTATTCCAAAGTTTCTTGCTTACTTGTAGGAAGACTGTGTCTTCCAGCTTGGTCTCCTAGACTTCTATCCTTATTAGGCTTCTGATTGCTTCTTCCTTGACTTTGCTCCCCATACCTCTGCATTTCCAGGAGATGATCTTCATTATTTATGCTTCTGGTGGGCTCCCTTGGAGCCTTGGGGCTGGTTTCTCACCATATTTGGTTTTGAAGCTAACAAATTCTCAAGAGTTGGCTGGCTGCACTGTAACTTTTCTTTGTACGTTTCCTACTCTCTCTTTTCCTTATCGGTTTTGTGGCCTCTTGTGGATCTCCTTACCGAGGCTTGAGATTCACCTATTTCTCCTTCCTCCTTCGACTCTTCCGATTCTTGGTCTTCTTCTTTGACTTCTAAGGGTTTTCCTTTGGAAATTTCAGCTGCACTTGCTCCCTTGGGGGAGGAGAAGGGGGTGCCTTTGCTTGGAGAGGCTGGTTTTTGGGTCTCGACTTCCTGAGGACCCTCTGCTTGTTGGCAAAGAGGGTCAAATTTATTCTCTTGTCCCCTATTGGGCGGGGGCTTCTGAGTAGTTGCCTGATGGGGGCATTTTCCATCGGGACCTCCAGTCATTTAAGATTTATGAGAAGTCTTTGTTCTCTTGACTTGATTCCAGCCCTCCTCCCTCTCTTTCTCTGTCTTGACATTGGTTGGGCATCCTTGAGAAAAATGGCCATAGACGTGGCATTTTCGACATTTGAAGGGTAGCTGCTTGTAGTCCAATTTCTGCACATGAGACCAGCTGCCGAACTTTATTTTAATGGCTTTCAGAAGGCCCACCTCAAGATCTAATTCTACGCAGATTCTGGTGCAATCATACTGATATTTTCAGTTGGCCCGATCTATGAATTTCCCTAGGGAATTGTCAATATGCTTCAAGGAGTCCCAGTTTCAACAATGAACTGGGAGGTTTGGAAGTCGAACCCATACCGGGACCGTCGTAGGAACATCGATAGCAGGGTTGAAGTCAGGCATCCATTTATTAAGATACAAACCATGGGGGCCCATGAAATAGGGTCCATTTTGAAAAATGAGGTCTTTATCATCTTTTGAGGAGAACTCAAAGAGGAAGAACCCTCGCTCGAGAAAGTAAGAGGTAATGCTTTGCTTAATCAGAGGAGCGCAGTTCTTGTTTATCCAGATCTCGGTAGATTTTGGAGACAGCCAGAGCCCAGTGAACTGGCCAACAAGGGCACAGTCTGCTCGAGATAGAGCAACTTGAATGGGGGTCTCTAGGAGCAGTGAGATCTCCGGGATATCGTCAAGTTTCTTCACAAATTTAGCAGCTTCATTCTTCTTCTTCTGGGGTAGACCAACGAGAAGCTGGTTGAAGGAATCCACAGCAGATGAAGAAGGGGGAGGTGAAGGCTCCTTTGGCGAGCCCGACGCCTCCATGAGACGAGGCCCTAGATAGGCCGCTGCTGTGGCACAGCCTTGCAGCGTAGAGAGGGATGCGCAGAGCAGCGAACCATAGCTTTTAAACCTTGATTTCTAGAGATGTTAAACAAGTATTAAGGATCCATATAATGTTTAAGCACTCTGCACAATGTATCAACGTTACTTGCTCCACACCTCCGCTCAATAATTTAAGCACATTAATATTAGTCATAATATTATATTAATTTAAAACATGATATTCTCTGAGCACTTCCTCTTGCTAAATAAATTTCTTCTACAATGTTAAATTAGCCTTATGTGGAGTGCGGAGGAGGAAAGCTTGACTCTATATAGTCCCCGCTCTTTAATAAACTCCACCGCACACCCTTTCTCTCGCACTTCCTACACACCCTTTCTCTACACAATAAAATAATAACACTTATCCCACCTGCTTACATAAGGGACCTGCAACCCCGTCATTTCTAACATCAGTAGGGAAAACAATAGCAGTCTCAAGCATAACAATGTCAAGACACTCACTGATGAAATGAACAGTCACAAAATTAGCCTTTTTTAAATTTTAAAAGGATTTGTCAAGCACTGAAAAATAGTGAAAATAAATCGCCCTTTACTAGAGGAATTATGTTACATCAAGCCTTGCTCATCCAATGGAAAATTAGAAATAATATTTTGAAAAACTAGAAAAGGATTTTTGAATTTACAGAAAAATAGTAATATTCAGTGTTTTCCTGAAACTTCGGTTAAAATTGCAAAAACTTGACAAAATAATTGATAGTGAACATAATTTGTTCATGAGGCGAGTGCTATAGTCCCCAATGAGACATACACTAATAATAAGTAAACGACATATATACGTTTAAATTTTAAAGCTCTTAAATATATAAAAATAAAAAATAAAATAAAAATAAATACAAACCTTTTCATATTTAAAAAATCTGAGAGTTAAAATAAATTTCTGTTGTTATTTGTGAACATTAATATTTATAAATTTATTAAAAATATTTTCATTTATTTATTTAATTGTTGTTTTTTTTTCTTTAAAATAATATATACACACACACACACACATATATATATATATATATATATATATATATATATATATATATATATATCTGTGTGTGTGTGTGTGGAAATCAATTATGTGCATATCATTTTCAAAATCTTACCTTTAGTTAGTTGTTATTGAAACTAAAACATTTATTTGGAAAAAAGGGGCAGAATCTTCATAAACCACAAGCGTGAGAGAATGTAGTGAGTTTTCAAGAAAACAAATGGACCCCTTTTCCCTGGAGAAAATTATCCCTCCTCTAACATAATAAAATAACATAATTTAATAAATGTTTTAATAAGTAAACACACATGTATTTTAGATTTTCTTCTCGATAGTGTTTGTGAGGTGCCTATAATACTAGTGTAGCCCCTATATTGTTATTGTTTTTCCCCATAGAAGCCCACTATTGTTATTTTTGAGCCCTTAGGCCCTAATTGTATTTTGACCCTTTAAACTCTTATATATAGGAAGGAAGTCTTGTCGTTTGAATCATCCAATAATTGTTCATTTATGTGACGTAAATGTAGGTTTCCCCCTCGAAGAGACTTATTATCTAGTCGTTGATCTATCTTTTCTTATGTTTCTGTGCTATTTTTGATCTAGATACATAACAATTGGTATCATAGCTCTTGATCCTAGGGTTTTGCTGCTTCAAACAAGTCATTGTGGAATTTCCACTATAATTTAATTTAATTTTTATTTATTAAATTTTTTAATTTTATTTATTTATTTATTTTTATTCCGTGAAGCATCAAATCATGATTTTTTTAAAATATGAAAGTAAAATCTTGATGATCATTTAGATGCAATCTTAGACCTTGGTTCCCTATATTTTTAGAGATAAGGTACAAGGAAGTTAGGGTTTCAATGTGCTCTAAAATTCAGTCTCAAACATGTGTCCTAGGGAAAATAATCATAACTTTCTCTTAGAGCATTGGATTTGAATTTCGTAAAAGGTAACTGAAATTTCATGAATATTAGTTTTTCTGGTATCATGTTTTGGGCCGAATATTAAAACAATGACATGTGGCATCCCATACAAGCTTGCTCTATTGTATCAGTCCATAATCAGGTCATCGTGATATATTTGGCATAAATTTATCTTGAAGAATCCAATATTCTTCTAACTGGTGGGGTTGGAAAGAATACATAGAAGGTCACCAAAAGACACAATTTTAGACCTTGAGAGTATGAAATCATAGAGATACAATAGTTTCAAGGAAGCCTTATCAACAAGCGCAAAATCAAGCTCTTAAAAGGTGTTTATTTTTAAATTTGCATAAATTTTGTTTGAAAAATTAGTTTGAAGTGATTCAAAGGCATAATAAAGCATACATATCATTACTTTATTCTAAAATTCCTCTCAAACAAAACAATTATACACCCATTAAGCCCCCAGAAATTTCTACTATGACGGATGAAGAAGAATAAATGCAACATGATCAATCAAAATTAAGGGACCAAGTGAAACAATTTTCTCTCTCACAAATAACAACCAAAAATGAATTGGAATCGATGATTAATTTTAATATGGATGGTTTAAAAGAAAAAATAAAATGGGACATGGATGGTTTAAAAGGGGACATGGAAGGTTTAAAAGAAGACATGGAAGGTTTGACAAAGTTGCTACAAGAAAGGCTTCCTAATGGTGACAATGTAGTCCATGAAACTCATGATGAAAACGAGAGGAATGTGAATCATGATTTTAGAGACTCCAAATTTGGGTTGAAGACCAACCACATTCCAAAGATTGCTATGAGGAATTTTGATGGCAAGGAACTGGTAGCATGGATACTACATATGGAGTAGTTCTTTGATCTACATGACGTGAAACACACACAAAAGGTATACATTGCATATTTATATTTAGAACCCAATCAGTTTGTGTTGAAATTTGCAACTAGAAATAGTGAAATTGGCATCCAGAAACAACATGAAAACACACACACTAGTATGGGATCACAGGCCACACAGTGATGGGTCCTAGCGATACATTATTGTGCAAGCCAATTTATTAAATAAATTGGAAATGTGTCTAATTTAATTTTCCCTTAATTAAATTGGACAATAAATTGTAATCTTATCTCATAATCACTTGTAATAGTTAACTGAGTGTAATAGACTTAGTTAGCTCATGAAATTTGATTTAAGAGTGGTTGGCGAAGCATGTAGAGTGATTTGATTTGTTTTAGAGTCCAAGTTGCAGTTAGTGTATTAGTTTAATTCATGAGAAATCAATTAACTCAATTAAGTGAGTTAAATTCAGTCTAACTAGTTGTAACTGATTGTTGTACTAGTGAGAGGTCAAGTGAATTAAATCAAATTTAATTCACATGCAGTGATATTTCAAGTGACTGATGATTTACTATTAATAGCTGCATGCATGTCAGTTTTGATGAAGACCCAATTGAGACAGAGGTTAAAGGGATGTTAATAGAGCAGAAATTGTTTGGGCGGCGAGTTTGCAGAGAATATTTGAAATTTTGGATACAAAAATTTCAAAAACAAATAGCATAGTTTGATTCCTTGCAAAAAATACCCAAATTGAAAAAACAAATCGGTCGGAATCGGAGCTCGGAAGAGGGAGATATCGTTGATTTAAAATCTGCTCTTTTTTTGGAAAATTTTGTGCAGTGGAGGTGTGGTGGGCCCATAACCCACAGGTCCCAGGAATCACAATAATGGAGAAGAAATTGAGTTTGCGTTGAAAAATATTCAAAATTGAGAATACTTTCTTTGGAGCGACAAGCGGCTCAAGATGGCTTTCAATGTATTAAGATTGGAATATGCACTTGAGGGTAGTTCTAATTATATCGCATGGAAAGACAAAATGGAGGCAGTTATGGAGGACAATGGGTTGAAAGAATTCATTGATAATGATATTCCCAAGCCCGCAGCAACAAACACCGCTCTTCTTGATGCTTGGAAAAAGAAGGTAGCAAGGGCAAGGAGGATCTTATTATAGGGATTTCAAGATCACATTGTCTCGAGTCTCCATGGCAAGGCGACTCCATATTATATGTGGAAGGTCTTGAAAAATCTATTTCAGAACAAGATCGACCAAAGGAAGTTGGCACTGAAGGGCAAGCTCAAGAAAATCAAGAAGGAGGAGGGCGAGACGGTACCAACATACTTGGAAAAGTTCACTCAATGTCGAGATGAGCTTGGAAGTGTTGGTGTGACCATAGCATATGATGACGGTGATCCTAGCACTTCTAGGCCTTCCTAAGAGCTGGTATAATTACCAGGACTCGGTGAATGGGAGGGAGAAATTACCAGATTGGGAGCGACTTTGGTCGGATTTGGTGCAAGAAGAATTCATGAAGAATACCAGGGATGAATCCTCATCCAAGACTAATGATGAGGAAGATTCTGCCTTCGCTGATAAGGAAAAGAAGGCCAAGGGAAAGAAATCCCAAGGTGAAGTGGGCAAGAAAGACTTGTCTAAGGTCAGATGTTTTCACTATCATGAGCATGGGTACTATGCTACAATCTGTCCATAGAAGAAGGCAAGCAAGAAGGAGTCTGCAGTTGCAATAGGTGAAGCATTGGATTCATAGTTTGAGCTTGATTTTACTCTCATTACATGCATGGCCAACACTGTAATGGGATGCATGTGGAATTTAGATAGTGGTGGCTCATTCCACATGACGGGGATAGAGATCTCTTCAGTGACTTGGAGGAGAAGGACCTCTAGCAGAGCATAGAGTTTGGAGATGACGAGAGGTATAACGCTACCGGCGTAGGTAAAATTAATTTTCAGAGGGAGAATGGCTCCCATCTCAGACTAGAAGATATTTTGTATGTTCAAGGCCTAAAGAAGAATCTTGTCTCTGCAGTGGTATTGGAAAACCATGGGTATGAAATGATTTTTAGAAAAAGTAAAATTTTCCTTAAACACATAGCCATGGGACAAGTGAAAAAGATCGATTCTAGAGTCAAGAACCTATATGCTCTGGAGGTTGAGGATGCATGCAAGGATTTGAGGAGAAAATCAGTGGTTAATGATTTGGTGGTTGAGAGGGGGAAATTATCTCTCAACATGCAGCGTCAGAAGCAGTCTCATAAGGTTGTGGAGAAGTCACAATTGGAGAAGTAGAGAGGAGACAAAGTGGAAGAGTCCACTCAAGCAGAGACCTCTAGGAGGGGAAAATTTCAAGCCAGAAGGGCATAGGGAGTACATGTATCTAGAAACAACATGACAACACACACACTAGTGTGGGATCACATGTCACACAGTGATGGGTCCTAGCGATACATTAGTGTGCAAGCCAATTTATTAAATAAATTGGAAATGTGTCTAATTTAATTTTCCCTTAATTAAATTGGATAATAAATTGTAATCTTATCTCATAATTACTTGTAATATTTGAATGAGTGTGATAGACTAAGTTAGCTCATGAATTTTGAGTTGAGGGTGGTTGGTGAGGCATGTAAAGTGATTTTATTTATTTTAGAGTCCAAGTTGCAGTTAGTGTATTAGTTTAATGCATGAGAAATCAGTTAACTCAATTAAGTGAGTTAAAGTAAGTCTAACTATCTGTAACTAATTGTTGTACAAGTGAGAGGTCAAGTGAATTAAATCAGATTTAATTCACATGCAGTGACCTGTCAAGTGACTGATGATTTACTATTAATAGCTGCATGCATGTGAGTTTTGATGAAGACCCAATTGAGACAGAGGTTAAAGGGAAGTTAACTATCAATTTTATTTTTAGAAAACTGCCTAGATGCAGCTATACAACCATATGATTTCCCATGATGTATTGCACAATAAAGGAAGGCTAATTATACTATTTAATAGGGATTAATTTCCAATGGATTGCGTAAGCAAGGCAGGCTGAGCAGAGGCAGGAAATTGGCTAAGTGTTGGTCGATTTTGTCTGGATCAGTGTGAGATAATTGGTAGAGTGCAATAGACTCTTGTGAGAAGAGTTCATTGTACTGTTTCATGATTCCTTGGTTGAGATAGAGGGGTTTTGAGAAACAATCTTTCCCTAGGAAAATATATGTGTTGTGCGATTGATTTGCTTCTTTCTCTTACTTTGTGTGATTGTGTGATTGTGTTTATTTTCCACAAATTAATTGTTCAAAGGATTGAGTATCTTGCTCTAGAATATTGCATGATTGGATGGAATCCATTGGTATACATATAATTGTTTGTATAATTTCTACAGTTTGTGTGGTATAAATGGATTTGTTCTCATAAATCACTTTTCACTTGGACAATTTTCATGAAGGAATTGATAACACATTTTGAGGATACAAAGGCAAATACCTTATTTAGCCAATTGATAAATCTCAAACAAAAGGGTTCATTTGGGGAGCACATAGAGGACTTCCAAAGATGTAATATCAAGGTAATTGATATTCCAGAGGAGCACTCAATTCATGTCTTCATAAGAATTTAAAGGATAACATCCAACATGAGGTTTTCCTTCGGGAAGGTAAGTCATTAGAGAATGCATTTAGGGTGGAAATAAAAGTTGAAAGCAAATTTATGGAAATAAGGAGGTCTACCACTAAAAAATATAAATATGGAAGTGTTTTTGCTTCTATCTTTCCAAAACCTACAAGGTTGAAACCACAACAACTGGAGGAAAAATTAGCAAAATGGATTTGTTACAGTTGTGATAGAAAATACACTAAACTTCATAAGTGTGCTAAGAATAAATTATTTTACATTGATTTTGAAGAGGAGGAAGAAAAGGAATAAGAAGCATCAAAACAAGAATATAGACACCAAGAACCAACCCCAGGGGTTGAAAAAGAAGAAATGAATCCAACCATAACTTTTAATGCATTAGTGGTAATTACCACTCATCAAACTCTCAAAATAAAAGGATATATGAAGAAGAAAAATGTAATAGTTTTTATTAATTCAGGTAGTACCCATAATTTCATTCATTGTAAGATATCCAAGGATTTGAATCACTTTCTATACCTAGCACGAAAGTGTCAAGTGATGGTTGCAAATGGAGGAACTATAAATTTCTCATGGAAGTGCCATAATATCAATCTAACCATGTGGGAATATGTATTAAATAGTCCAATGATATCCATTCCAATGAGTGGTGCTTATGTTGTATTAAGAGTCCAATAGTTACAATATTTGGGGATGATATATTTTAATTTTCAAGAACGTTTCTTGAATTATTTTTGGGAAGTAAAGGAAATTGAATTAAGGGGTATCACAGGGAAACCTATGAAGATAATTAGCTCTAACGACATGACATAAATTTTGAAGAAGGAACAACAAGGGGTAATTGAAAAATTATTCTCACTAGATGTTCAAACATTTAAGTCATCCATTTCTCTAGATATCCAAAGATCTACTGGGAATAATTCCAAGGTATTTAAGGCTCCCAAAGATCTCTCACCAATTCACGATCACGATCATGCTATTCACTTAATTCTAGGAAGTCTTCCTCCAAACATCAGACCTTACAAATATCCATATTCCCAGAAGAGTGAAGTTGAACACATGGTTGCAGAAATGCTAGAAGCAAGTATAATTCAACCTAGCCAAAGTTATTTCTCTTCTCCCATAGTATTGGTGCACAAGAAGGATGGATCATAACATATGCGTCCATATTATAGAGAGTTAAATAAGCTCACTATTAAAGATAAATTTCCAATTTCTATCATTGATGAATTTTTGGATGAAATACATGGAGAAATTTACTTCATCAAGTTGGATCTTTGTTCGGGATATCATCAAATTAGAATGAATATAGAAGACATTCCGAAAACAACATTTAGAACTCGTAAAGGTCATTATGAATTTTTTGTCATGCCTTTTGGCCTTACTGACGCACCTTCCACATTTCAAGGTTTGTGAATTCCACTTTCAAACCCTTCCTTATAAAATTTTTGTTAGTATTTTTTGATGATATACTGATCTAGAACAAGTCTTGGAAGGATCATGTTCAACATGTTGACAGGGTGCTCAAACTATTGGAGAGAAACAATTGTATGAAAAACCCTTCAAATGTTTCTCTGGGATATAGGAAGTGGATTTTGGTCATATTGTATTTCATGAAGGTTTTTTGTATACCCTAGCAAAATTAAATCCATAAAAAAGGGAAAATCCCCACAACCTTAAGGCATAATCGAGGATTTCTTGGGTTTACATGGTATTAATTCAAGTTTGTTAAGAATTGTGAGAAAATGGCAGCACCACTAACAAAATTACTGAAGAAAGATGCATTTTTTTGGACTCTAGAATCAACTAAGGATTTTTTACATCTTAAAAAGGCAATGTGCCAAGCTCTGGTCTTAGCTACACCAGACTTAAATTTTTTTGTTTTTGTGGAATGTGATATGTTAGGAAATGTAATTGGTGCCATGTTAATACAAGAAGGAAGACCCATTTCTTTTGAATGTCATCCAATCAAGAGAAAGTATTTACGCAAACATATTTATGAGAAGGAAATGTTGGAAATAATACATGCCCTGAAGCAATGGTTCCCTTACCTAATGGTGAGACACTTCAAGGTAAAAACAAATCATGATAGTCTTAAATACTTCTCAGAACAAATCTTATCTTCAGAAGAGAAACAAAAATGGGTCACAAATATGTTAGGTTATGACTTTGAAATCATCTACAAAAAAGGGAAGAAAATAATTGTTCTAGATGCAATGTTAAGAAGGGATGTGGATATGAAATCATTGCTTCATGCCATTTCTATTATCCAACCTGATTGGATAACTGAGCAAGGGATGAATGGAAGAATGAAAAAGATGTTTCAACACTCATTCAAAAGTTGCAGAAAGATCCAAGTGCATTTGATACATTTATCTGGAAACATGATTCACTATGGTACAAATATCACTTATATCTATGTAAGAACTCCCAACTCAAGCAAAATGTTCTTTTGGAATTGCACACCCCTCCTATAGGAGGGAATTCATGATTTTTAAAAACTTACCACAGGGTCAAGAAGGAATTTATTTGGGATAGACTTGAATGACTTTTCTGAGTAGACATCCATGTTATTGTAATGGATAAACAATACATGCACATAATGTTTTATTAATTCATTAATTATGACATGCCATATATATATATGAAAATAAAAGTTAGGGAGTTTTCTATTCAAGTTAATATGGTTGCAATACTATAATATTTTACATTTTTCACATGTCCATCAACTTTTGTATTCAAAATAGCCCAAAAAATATTTACTTTCTTCCTACACTGATAACATTTTAAACTTCCGAGCTGAAAATTCCTATATGTCCTCCAAAATAATCTTAATATATATATATATATATATATATATATATATATATATATATATATATATATATATATATATATATATATATATATATATATATATATATATATATATATATATATATATATATATATATATATATATATGTATATATTTGCATTGCATAAGTTAACACATAATTTAAACTAGCCATCACAGTTGAATCCAAATTCTGGGCTAGGTCCTACACATTCCTCTTCCTTTTGCCTTGGTTGGACAAGCACCTGAACTTCCTCCATCACCTCATCATTTTGTCACGGATGCTCATCAACCGCTTCCTGAGAAGCCAACAACTCCACTCTCCTATTTTCTTCCAATCCTTTTTCATCTGAGTTACACCCATTTTCCAACTCCAATTTGGCTAAACAAAGCTCCAAAGTGTCATTCTTGACTTGCAACCTATCAATTTTGATCTCCAAAAGATTAATTTTTTGCTGTAGCAGTGAATAATGAGGCTATTATTCAGTGGCTCACATTCCACCCTACTTAGATAATTAATGTGAAATGTGTTCCAATGCCATCATGTGATAATCCATTTGATGGGTGAACTCTTCTTTCTCTGAGTTGGGAAAACATTCCATGTTGAAGTCGACTACCCAAATCTCCTGGCCTATGAAGAATATGTTGAACTAGTTTCAAATTGAAATCAACATAATGTTGAGCGATCATTCCTTATACCCATACTCTTCGAGCTCCTCCATTGCATAAATTTTCTCTCCCTCTTCAATGAAATTAACTTCCTAGTACTAAATCGGGGTTAGGCAGTAATATTCCAAATTTTGTGGAATATTAATTTTTGACATTTGCACTTAGGAGGTGAATAAAATGGGTAGGAGACCCATTCATTTGATCTATAGGGAATAAAAATCCTCTTATCATGAAGGGGGATCACCTTTTGAGTTTGATTTCACACCTCCATGTGTGAAAAGGGACTTTTGCAGGATGACTAGGTTAAGTTTGACCAAGTCAAACAATGCAGTGGTATGAGGTGGAGAGCACATTGTGGGACAGCGCAGAGAAAGAGGAGGGAAGAGAAAGAGGAGGGAATATTCCTTGAGAAGGAAAACCCTAATGAGTGGGACCCATGGAGAGGGAGCTCACAATTTTATAAGAGGAGGGCAAGGCAACCATTGTTTCTCATGCTATGGATTATTGATTTCATTGTCTATTCAGAAAATTGAGCATTCTTGGTTGTTTAGCAAGAATTTCCGAGGAATTCTTGTTTAGGATTCCTCCTCCTTCTTGGGAGGCCTCTTAAGGGATTGTACTTCATTATCCTCATATCCAGGCTTGAGGCCAAAGCATTTCATTTAGCTACAGCGTAGTTTCCATTGGTGGCTGGGTTGTGTTGCTGGGTGTTGCAGGGGAGGGTTCCACAACACCACTCCGGAGATTGATTTTCAGAGGAGGGGACCTCCATTTCATTGGGAGATCATTGAGGAGTTTTCTTGGGAAGATTTGTAGATATTGGCATCAGGCCAACGTTTTCCAGTTCATCTACAGTGCAGTATCACTCCTGGACTGCGTTATTCTCATGGTGTATTTGCAGTGGGGGACTGCAAGATTGATTGGAGGGGAAATCTTGGGTGAAAGGATCAGCCTTTCAATTTAGATATCCATTGGAGGAGGCTATTTCATATTGCAGATCATATTCAGCCATCTCCTTCTATTTGTTCATGAGTTGCTGCTGCTACCCAGCAACTCCGGCATTATTGTATTTTCCCATTTTGTACATGTATTGTAGCCAATCCTTCTAAGGATTGATGTATTGTATTTTCAGGGGTTGAGATCATGCTCCCCCACTTTATTTGAGCTCCATATTGTCATATCTTTAGATCATTACCATTTTGCAGCAGGTCCCCTTCAAGGATTTCACAATCATAGCCTAGGGCTTCATTCATGCAGTAGTGTTCTTCATTTTCTCATGTACATTTCTCTTGAGGATTATAGTGCCTTGTTTGAGTGATAATTTCCTCAAGGGTTTGTATATATTATGTTGCTATGATATAATATGATGGCTATTTGGATTCTCTGGAATTTTGTGTGTTAATGTATTCATTACTGTTCCATAGGAGGTGTTTTACATATTGCTGAAGCTTCACTTTGGAATATATTAAGATATTCCCAAAGGTATAGATTTTCCCTCATTTGGGATATTACAGTGGTATCAGAGCATCGAACTTGGCACAGCCTATGAGTTTGATATTAGAAGGAGATGATGATGAAGATGAGCTTGCTCTCATCTATTTTTAGAACCAAGAAGAGCCTCCCCAAGGAGGAGAAGCAAAGAGAAGAAGAGGAAGGTCCATGCACTTCCTATTCTTGTGAAGGAAATGAAGATATGCATGGAGGATACTTGGATCATCAGATCTTAAGTAAGTACTTGGGTGAATATCAATCTCACTCTAGAGCATTCAGGGAAACTACAACATTCCCACAGTTTATTCAGCAGAAGGAGGAGAAAAGGCCCTGCAGTAGAAAATAAATCAGAGGCAATAGGTTCTTATTGTCTACATTTGATGGGGATACTTCAGCAAGAGCTTGGGTGAGGAAGCTGGAGCCATTTTTTCTACTACATCCAATGGTAGAGGAAGAACTAGTGGAGATTGCAGCGATGCACATGGAGGATGAAGCCTTTGTTTGGTGGTTCAAACCCTTGGTCCATTCAAGGGTGAGTTCTTTTGCAGAATTTTCTCAAGGGTTGATCCAAACCTTTGATGGAGAAAGGGCAAAGGAAGAGAGAGCCATACCACCATGGGAGGAGGATTGCACCAACGCTGTTACAGCTTTGGAGGAGCAACCTTCTACATCTATGGATGAGGTAGCCATTGCATTGGAGGAGAAAACTACTGTAGCCACACAAGAAGACCCCAAGATCCACCAAGGTATGAGTGAAGTTCCACTTTTCAATTTAGCAAATCATTTAAGAGATTGTGGAAATTCATCTTTAAGGGTCCAAGAATCTACACACTTTGCTGTTCTAGAGCACCATGATTGCACTGCGTTGTGCAAAGGGTTCAAGGAGGAGATGAACCCTCATCCTCATACATCTTGGTTGAGTTGCATTCAACCATTTTGGTTGGAGCGTGAACTTTTGGAGGATGGAGTGAACCATGACACCCCCATAAAAAACAATGAAACAAATTTTGAACCAGAGGATGAAACAATTACTACACCATTGGAGGAATTAGCAGCATTGTTAAACATGGGTGGAGAGGAGATATTACCTCCATCACATTTGGGTATTCATGGATCCAACACAGTCATGGGTGATAGGTCTCCTTTAGGAGGTCTCCAAGGAGCTGCATTCCAATCTTCCATGGAATGCAAGAGAAGTGATTTGGTTTGGGAGAATGGTAGCCCTCGTGGGAGGAGTGCCAAAGGAGGAAGAAGGAGAAGACATCCAAAAGGAGCTGAGTGGGTGTGGATGAGGAGAAAGAGGCTGATTGGGCACTTGCAAATATATGATACCAGGCAGCAAGAGGCTTGGTTGCGTTGGCTCCTCTTGAAGGAGTTTGGCCATCACTTGGTGTACCCTTTTTCCAGAAGGATGGGAGTAGAGAAGAGATGGCAGGATGTTTACATCATTGAGAAGTAGAGAGTAGGGATACATGGAGCTGATATTGCCTATATATCAGTCATGATACCTTCTGTTGGGGTTCCCATGTTTTGGCCAGGTTGACAGAGACAAAAATATGAGACAACATAGAACCACTTTGGGACCTTAGGATCTATCCCTCCTAGGTCCAGAGAGGGATCTCTCTATACAAGTCAAAGGATATATCTTTGAAACTCTAAACTATGATTTTAGGCTAGTTGTAGGCTCAGGGTTGTTGGTTTGATTGTTTGTGTATGGTTGTTGGAAGTCAGGAAAGGAAGGTCCAATATAAGACAAGGATGAGCAAAGGGGAAGCTTAGGCAAAGATAGATAACTCAGAGAACATCAAAGCCATTGGGCTATGGAGTCAAGAAAGAATTTACTTGTAGTCAATGTGAAAGCTTTCAATTGGGCTAGTCATCTAGAGAATTTGGATCTTAAAAGAGATATTTGGAATGGGACATTAAGGACAAAAAATGAAAGGAGGAGAACCAACCAACTCTGTCTATAGATCAGACCAGAGGTCATTTAACTCCAGGCTTGCTTGGACAGAATTAGAGGCAAAACGAGGGATCTTGGAAAGGTTTACTGGTTGCGCAAGGATCCTAGTGGACAGGGTTAACACTAATCCCCAGTGTTCCCAAACCTTCCAGCTAAACCCTACCAAGAACATCTGAACACGGATTTCATCAACTCATACATTAGAGAGCAGGCAATAACATCCACTACACTGGTTAAATCAATTGAAATCAACATTCAGATACACGTATAAGAAGAAAACATGGAGGCAGGGAGAGCAGGAAATATAGGGCACCTATCAAGGGTGAATCCTATATTATACTTCTGTTGCCTACAAGTAGAAATGAAATGAAATGTAGCATGCAATGAGAGCAAGTCAATCACAAATACAGAGAAAGAGGAAACATCACCAGCTGCTTTAGATCAGGATCCAAAGAAACATGCTTGTCATATTAAAAACAACACCAATTAGGTACATCATAGCCCATAGCTTGAACATTCAGTCTGAATAAATCTAGTCTTGGTCTATCTGACAATATTACACAGAGAACTTGTCTCAAGAGGAACAATGCTTGCGTTTCACTAATATCTCATCAACAAACATTACAATGTTTCCTTCTGTGCTTTATAGCAGATGGTGGATAGAAAATCGACTGAGAAGGTAGGTGAAAATTAAATGTATCATTAAACACAGAGTAGAGAAATAGGGCCGAGGCCCATTCTGTTTGAATACTGAGTATTTAATGTCTGTCACCTCTATATGCAGGGATGATCTTCTTCAGGTTTTCCTTTACTCTAGACATGACTTTGCTGCATTCTGGCGGCCATACTTTGTTGTACTTGTGGAGAATAAACAAGTGGTAAATAACTGCTGAAAGGTCTGCTTCATAAATGTTTTGATTTCTTTGAGCTGCTGCTGTGCATTCTAAACCTGTGATTAAAGGCTTAGGATCCTCATTAGTTGGCCTTAATCATCCTTTGCTCTGTACTAGAACGCTTCGCTGCTCCAACTCTACCT